>JARFYF010000002.1:77553629-77563860 GCA_030265395.1 Rhina ancylostomus | reverse complement strand
CCAAAGACATACGGGTTAGGAAGCTGCGGACGTGCTATGTTGGCGCTGGAAGTGTGACGACACTTGCGGACTGCCCCCAGAACACTCAACGCAAAAGATGCATTTCACTGTGTGTTTCGATGTACATGTGACTTATCTTAACTACCTGTACTGTACTTTCTCTGTAACTGTAACACTATATTCTGCATTCTGTTGTTTTCCCTTTTGTACTACCTCAATGTACTTATGTATGGAACGATCTGTCTAGATGGTATGCAAACAAAACTTTTTACTATATCTCAGTACATGTGAATAATAAATCAATTACCAATTATCAAAATTAATCTCTCGCTGGTAACTGTTCCTTCAGCTGCTGAGCCTAGCAAGCTCTAGAGACACAAACAAAATACTGGAGGTCTCAGTGGGTCAGGCAGCATCTGTGGAGGGAAATAGACAATCAACATTTTAGGTTGAGACTCTTCATCTGGCCTGAAAGATATAGGGGAGATAGGCAGTATGTAGAGGTGAGGAGCAAGAGCTGAGAAGCGATAGGTGAAGTCCTTTTCCTAAACCAACTCTGCTTTCTATCCACCTTTAAGATGGCCAATAAAGCTAATACGTATCTGTTCCATGACTTGGTGGTTGGCATTCTCACCTCTTGGAATCATAGAGTCACGCAACATGGAGACAGGCCCTTTGACCCATTAAGTCCGTGCTAACCATTACCCTGGTTCTGCACTAATCCCAGTTCTATTCTCCCCTCAACTCCCTCTAACACTCACTTACAGGAGGAGCAATGTCCAGCAATCTAGTGACCTGCATGTCTTTGGATATGGGAGGAAAGCAGAATATCTGGAGGAATCCCACCTAGTCACAGGGAAATCATGCAAACTCCGCACAGACAGCACCAGAGGTCGGGATTCAACCGGAGTCACTGGATCTATGAGGCAGCAGCTCTGCTAGCTGCAACACTGTGTCACCCAAAGTCAGAGGGCTGAGGGTGCAGGTGTTACTGCAGAGTCTTGAGGATCTCAGAGGATCTATCCTGGGCCCAACACATTGATGCAATCACAATGAAGGCACGCCAGCGGCTCTACTTCATTCAGAGTTTGAGGAGATTTGGTATGTCACCAAAGACTCTTGCAAATTTCTACAGATGTATGTTGGTGAGCATTCTGACTGGTTGCATCACTGCCTGGTATGGAGGCTCCAATGTGCCGGATCGAAAGAGGCTGCAGAGGGTTGTAGACTCAGCCAGCTCCATCATGGCACAACCATCGAAGACATCTCTAAGAGGCGGTGCCCCAAGAAGGCAGCATCCATCATTAAGGACCCTCACCACCCAGGACTTGCCCTCTTCATGTTACTACCATCAGGGTTGGAGGTACAGGAGTCTGAAGACCCACAATCAATGTTTCAAGAACAGCTTCTTCCCTCTGCCATCGGATTTCTGAACGATCAGTCCATGACCCCATGGACGTTACCTCATTATTCCTCTTTCGCACATTTTATTTATTTTTGTAACTTAGTGATTTTTACGTCTTAATATTTTGCACTGTACTGCTGCCACAGAACAACAAAGTTCACAACATATGTCAGTGATAATAAACCTGTTTCTGATTCTGATCTCTTCCCTCAGTTTCCCTGCCTCTTAACCCTTTCTTCCAAGTGTCCCTTAGTCTCTCCATTCCTTTCTGTCTTTTCAACTTCCCCACCCTTCACTCAGCTCCTTTCTGGTTAGCCTATTTGCTCCTCCTGATTCCCATGCACACACTCAGCCCCACTGCTCCTTATTTTGCCTGCTGCTAGCTACTGCCTATCTCTGAGGCTGCCCTCTGGCCGCTGCAGCTGGCTGTCTTTAGGGGTTAATTGCCAATTGCCTGCCCAGAGCAGCCACACAGCCTGAAACCTAGGATAGAACCTTTGGACCTCTACCTGAAAACTTCAAGAGGTATCTTCATCTGTGCTGCCGGATATCAGCCAGTTGTTGTCTTCTGCTTCTCTTATTGGATGGCAGCAGATTTGTCCTGTAGAAGTAGAAACTGCTATTTTCATCAGTCAGAAACAATGATCCCAAGTTCAGGGAGTCCATTTGATTGTGCTCCCTTTATACTTTTTTAGTCAACACTGTTTCCCAGCACAGAACACACAGGATATGTTCGCAATTTTTGTAATAATGTAACAGTAACGATCATTGCCATGTCACATTATTGTAAGAATTACAAAATTATAGTCATAATCTTCAGGTATTTTCTTTCCTCTTTTGGGGAAAAAAGTTCAGGGTTTTCTGGTACGTCTCAATGAGAGTATATATTGTTTGTGTTCTTTTTCTGAAGTATCAGCGAACAGCAGCCATTTTATGGGATGGAGAGAAGGCCTGCATTGTGTACTGTGTAGAAACCATAGTGTTTTCAGTGGGATATTGAGTAGTGGAGGGTGTCCCTGATAGAACAGTACTGGGCCACTTCCTAAATTTAGCAGAGCCTGGTGGATAACTTCAATTAGTCTGTGATCAGGCAAGGAATCTAAATGTTTTTAACATTACTTTAAAAATTTTGAATTGGAACAATGCTTGATATTGCATAGAAATTGTGTTACTGTTGCTGACTTGGTAGTTCTCATATCTGAGATTTTCTTCTAACTCTTAAAACTTTGGCTATCTTTGCAATGTGCTGAGATGATTACCTTTCTTATTTTTATTAAGAAAAAGTAATTTACAGAACTGCAAAAATGAAATCAAATTGCAGGCCATCATCAGGTTATGAATGCCTGACTTAAAGACAGCTTGACATAGAAACAAGCTCCCATAATATTACCGAATTCAAAAGTCTATGTATGTATGTGTGATTGTTCTTACAAATGGCAAAAGTAGTTTCCCCTCTCCTATTTTAGTAATTGTTCCTGCTAGTCTTGTGTGCTATGATGCCATTCATTACAGTACTGTGGAGGTATGAATAATCAGAATAAGTTTTATTGTCACTGTCTTAAATCAGTGGTTTTCAACCTGTGGTCTGCAGACCCCTGGGGTCCACAGTGGGTTGCCAGGGGGTCTGCGAGCAAGCCAAGAAAAAAATGGAAAAGCAACCTGTTATAAAGGTTGCTTACATGCTTGCCCCAGTTTTCCACTACAGGAAGTCCCCGGGTTACAAACAAGTTCCATTTTTGAGACCGTTCATAACGTGATTTTGTATGTAACGTGGAACAGTGTCTGCGCATGCGCACTTGGCCCAGGGATCGCGGCCGTGTATGTGCAATTGGGCCGGGGATTGCGGCTGCACATACAAACTTGGCCCGGGGTTGGGCCAAAGAAGGTGTACTACCACCATGGTAGGATCGGGGGCTGGGCCTGCTTACAAACCAACCTTCGTAACTGAGCATTCATAAGTCGGGGATTGCCTGTATTCAAAAAATCGGCCATATCTATTCTATCTGTCATAGGCAGTGATCTTAGAGACTTAGATGGCATTCCCTTCTGGTAAGCTGCTAAACTGGTAAGCTTAATATTCGATTTGTATAGTCAGAGTAGTCAGTAGTGTTCACTGCTCACTATTATTCTGTTGTGCACTGTAGTGTTAGTGAGACTGAGTGACGTTGTTGGTGTGCCTTAATAATGTTGCTTGCTTACTGTGCATTTACGCCACAGTGACATCACTGTTAAACGAAAAGTATGCAAGTGTGTAAATTTTTGATCTGTTTTGATAATTTTGTTTATCAGTAATAGTAACTAAACTGTCCAGTGTGTATTGCTGAGTATGGAGAAATTTCTGAAGAGAAAAGCTGACCAGAAACCGGAAGATTCTAATGATGAAGGGGATAAGGGTGACCAAAAGAGAAAACAACGCCAGTATGGTCCAGAATACATTTCATGTGGCTTCATTGCAGTGGGGACAAATGCAGATCAACCTCTGTGTTGTGTGTTTGCAAACACTGTCCAACGATGCAACGAAACCAGCAAAATTGAAGCCCCATTTAACAACAGTGCATCCAGATATTGTCAGTAAGCCAAAGGAATATTTTGAGCGGCAAAGAGAGCTGTACCTCAAGCAGAAAGGCAAAATGACAGCCTGCACCACTGTAAATGAGAAGGCTCTTCATGCATCATATTTAGTAGCATTATGAATAGCACGTTCCAAAGCCTCTCACAATTGGAGAAGAGCATATGCTGCCTGCAGCAGTCGATATATGTGAAGTTGTACTGGGAAAAGAATCCAGTCAAAAATTGAAAGCCATTCTACTGTCTAATAACACATTAAGCAGAAGAATTGGCGATATGGTGGAAGATGTATAGAGCCAGCTGTGATAGCACGTCTTCAGCAAGTCAGATTTATGATTCAGCTTGATGAAAGTACTAATGTTGTCAGTGCTGCCCAGTTGTTGGTTTATGTTCAGTGTTGCTGGGAAGGAGAGGGTTTGGAAGACTTTCTGTTTTGCAGGGCGCTCCCAGGGCATACAACTGGTGAAGAACTTTCCGTGTGCTAGACACTTTTTTTGTAGAATTGGCATTGGCGTGAACACTGTATTGGAGTATGCACAGATGGTGCTGCCGCAATGACAGGACAGAAGTTGGGTCTAGTTGCACGAGTGAAAGAAATAGCTCCACGTGTAGCAGCAACCCACTTCATGATTCACAGATGGCTTTGGCTGCAAAGGATATGGATGAAAATCTAGCCAATGTGTTTTTCACGTGTGTTAAAATTGTTAACTTTATCAAAGCCAGGCTGCTCAATCATCATTTGTTTTGAAAACATACTGTGAAATGGAAGCAGAGCATAAGCATTTGTTGCTACGTACAGAAGTCAGATGGCTGTCACGAGGCTGCGTTGTGCAGCGTGTATATGAATTGCGAGATGAACTGCTCATTTTTCTAAATGAGCATAATGGATCATTGGCACAATTCTTGACAGATGAGATGTGGATTGCCAGATTAGTTTATCTTGCAGATATTTCAACAGCTTAAATCTGTCATTGCAAGGACCTGGCTCAAATATTCTGAAAATGCATGACAAAATCAGTGCCTTCCAGAAAAAACTCTGTATCTGGAAGGGAAGATGTGAGCAAGGCGTCTATGATGTGTATCCGTTGCTGGCTGACTTTCTGACAGTGAACGAGACTAAGAGAGAGGCCATTACGAGCACTATTTTGAACCATATTTCAACAGCTGTCGCATTATTTCCATG
Source organism: Rhina ancylostomus (assembly GCA_030265395.1). Taxonomy (NCBI): domain Eukaryota; kingdom Metazoa; phylum Chordata; class Chondrichthyes; order Rhinopristiformes; family Rhinidae; genus Rhina; species Rhina ancylostomus. Next base: position 77,558,704 of record JARFYF010000002.1, on the reverse strand, counting down.
AGTTTCGGCAAAGATGACACGAGCATGTTTGATTGGATTTGAAATCCGTTTGAATGCATGCTTACTGATTTAACTGGACGTGAACAAGAAGAATTGGCTGAACTGTCATCTGACAGGACTTTGCGCTTGCAGTTCACCCAAATGTCAGTTATCGTTCTGGATAGCATGTTCCCAGGAGTATCCACTGCTGTCCGGCAAGCCATCAATGTTCTGTTACCATTTGCAACCACTTGTGCGAAATAGCATTTTCTGCAGTCACTGCCATGAAAACCAAATACAGATTGAGACTGAATATTGAGAATGACATACGCATATGTTTGTCGCACATACCACCACGTTTGGACAAACACTGCAGTGTAAAACAGGCACAACCTTCACATTGAACTGAACACTGAAAAACACGTCTGGTAATTATCGGTGATTGAAATAATCACTATTTCAACAGGGCCGATGTGCAGTAATTTAAGTGTTGTATACATGAATTATCAATTGTTTGATTTTGTGGGCTTTGGGGGTCCGCCATCTAACAAGGACATGTTTGGGGGGCCGCAGCATGAAAAAGGTTGAAAACCACTGTCTTAAATGATGTGAAATTTGTTACTTTGTGGCAGCAGTGCAGTACAAAGCCTTAAATTACTGTAAATTGCTAGTAATAGTGCAAAAAAAAAGGAATAACAAGGTAGTGTTCATGGATCGTTCAAAAATCTGGCGGCGAAGGGGAAGAAGCTGTTCCTAAACCGTTGAATATGGGTCTTCAGTCTCCTGTACCTCCTCCCTAATGATATTAATGAGAAGAAGACATGTCCTGGATGGTGAGGGCACTGCCTCATGAAGATGTCCTCGATGGCGGGGAGGGTTGTGTGTGTGATGGAGCTGGCTGAGTCTACAACCCTCTGCAGCCTCTTGTGATCCTGCACATTGGAGCCTCCATACCAGGCTGTGATGAAACTAGTCAGGATGCTTTCCACTGTACATTTATACATATTTGCAAGAGTCTTTGGTGCCAAATCTTCTCAAACTCCTGACGAACTGGAGCCACTGGCATGCCTTCTTTGTGATTGTATCAATGTGTTGGGCCCAGGATAGATCCTCTGAGATGTTGACACCCAGGAACTTGAAACTGATCATAGTTACCATTTTGAGTGATGTTTGTGCATTTTCCATCTCACAGACAAAATCAACTTAGGGACATCTGTAAAAACAGAACAGCAGGGACAGCCTGTAGTTAATTTTATTTCAAGAAGTTAAATCTTGTAAGGAAAAAAATGTGATGCATTGACTTTCACACACAGTCAGACTGTACACCACTGTAATCTAAAATGTCATGACTTGAAACGCCCCTCAGTGTTTGATTGCCATTACGCTAGGAGAATAATCCTGATTCAGCAAGGAATATAGAGGAACATAACTTGAGCGGTCCTATGTGTGTCCCATGTGGACAAAGCCTGATTTGCACAATGAAAATTAAAGGCAATAAGATGCTGGCAGAGCTAAGCAGTAACATCACTAGTACATCACAGCAAAACTCTGCATCTCTGATTTGCATGCATTCAAAAATGATCCATATTCAGGCAATTAACAGGTCGGGGTGGGGGAGGGGGAGGAGGGTGGAATTGATGCAATGCATAGTGATTTGGAATTTGGTATAGGTGGAAATATTGAATAGCAGGGGAATGAAGACACAGTGAAGAACTGTATCTTTGCGAAATCAAGGAAGATTTGTTGCTCTGTATCATATAGGCTACTTTTGGACAAGGTGGATCAGCAATCTGCCCATAATTATTAAAGTCAACTTTTAGTTTTGTTTGGATCGATATTGTCTTAATGTTTTTACACACATAATTTGAGCTCATCTATAATTTGGTAGATAATTTATTAGTTTAACTTGTTAACTAACATTAGTTTTAAAAGGCTTTTTCTTTAACCAGTTCACTTCACTAAGTACAACACGTCCTAATGTGACCTCTGCATTGTATACTCTTTGTTTCTTATGCAGGTATCAGATGATGGGCAATATGTTCTCTTGTCTATTCGAGAAGGCTGTGACCCAGTCAATCGACTTTGGTACTGTGATCTAACAAAGTTGCCTGATGGAATTAGAGGTAAATACTTAAGGTATTTTGGCCTTTGCCACATGTAGGTCTCTCAAGAATTATGTAGTTCTCTTCTCAAATGTAATGTCCTAGATTTTTTCAGCTTTTTGATTTTATGGATTATTTTCTTCATAAATGCACTGGTGTTATGTGTTTGTCAAAATAGATCACCTCTGTACAGAAAGCAAAAAATAAAATTGGAGATATTGGAAATTTGAACTACAAACTGAAATGGAAGTACCCAAGATCAGACAGCATCTATGGAGAGAGAAACCAAATTAACATTCAGGTGATGACCTTTCATTAGAAAGGTTCTAATTGAACAATATCACTTGAAACATTCTCTCCCTCTCCCTCTCCTCAACCCCCCCCCCCCCAACACACCCACACACATACAAGGCTTGTTGCCTGTACTGATGAGTATTTTTAACACTCTGTTATCCCTTTGCAATCTATCTTTGGAGGAAGTAAATCTCCCATGTCACTTCCAGAGTTGCAATTGGCAGAATATAGGGGCTAGTAGTACTTTGGTAATTTGCCAGAGTAACCAAACTTTTTTTTCTTTCTTATTCATTCATAAGATGTACACATTACTGGTAAAGCCAAGTTCTAGCCAGCTTGAGTTGTTTGTGAATCCTGTGTCCAAGAACTCAGATCGCTGGAAGATAGTGAGGGAGGCAATACATATGACCCTCTCTTTTTTCCCTGCCATTAGTTATCATTATATAATATGGTATATACACAAAGATAAGGCAAATAGCCAAAGTCTTTCACCCAGGATAGGGGAGTCCAAAACGTGAAGGCATAGGTTTAAAATGAGAAGGGAAAGTTTAAAAAAGGACCTGAGAGGAAACTTTTTCGCAAGGAGTGGTGGATATATGGAACAAGCTACCAGAAGTAGTAGTAGAGGCAGGTACAATTACAACATTTAAAAGGTATTTGGACAGTTAGCATTCGACTCAGTCCCTTTTTGATGTTTAAGTGAGTTTGTTCTTAGACTTAGAAATCTGATTATTTGCTGCAACAAGAAATGGGTGTGGCATTATCTCAGATTTTGATTTATTATAGGTTCTACTGATCTGTCTGTACTTCAACAAACTTCATAACGTGCTTTCTAGCACAGTTTTCCCCTTAATCATATTTAAATACAGGTGACCTCCGTGTTATGGGGGGGAAAGCAGTTACATTCCAAGAAAATGGGCCATGTCATCTTCACGTTCATCAAGAAATACATGTTGGGGAAAAAAACTGTGTTGATTTATTTACCTTTTTTTTAACCAAACACATACCGTGAGGGTGAATTTTATATTATATCTCAAATTTTTGGGTAGTAATTTGTGAATTCTGTGATGGCGAATTTCCACAATTCAAACAGCTGTAAGGTGGGGTTGCCTATATCACATCCCCATTTCTTCTAATCCATGCAGATTGGAAGTACTTGCCTTTTATTCACTTATTTATACACCTGATTGAGTAACACTTGCACATTCCGAACAAGCAATAACTTGAAGACTTAGCAGTTATCAAGTAATCCCAAGTATTTTTTAAAATATTTTCTTTGTTTTCTGAAACTGTACAGCTAAACTATTTGTTTAGCAAAACCAAATCTCAGAATTGCCCTTTCTAAGTAAAATAGATTGTCATTGTTTATTACTCTGTTTCAGGTTTGTAGATAGCTATACATGGTCTCTGGCTCAGTAATCTATAAATTTTTCTGTAGCTTAACAGTGTTTCCCATCTCTGACAGAGGGTCTTCAACCTGAAACGTTAACTGTTTCTCTTTCCACATTTGCTGCCAAACTTGTTTTGTGTTTTCAGCCTTTTTTGTTTCAGATTTACAGCATCTACAGTTTTTGATTTCCATTTACTTTCTTCCATCTTTACCTGAAAACACTGAATATGCAAAGCATCTTCTGAGAGAAATCAATTAATTAAGTTCTGTTCTGTTCTCATAGGAATTCTGCCATGGGTCAAGCTTGTGGATAACTTTGATGCAGAATATGAATATGTCACAAATGAAGGAACAATATTCACATTCAAGACAAATCTCAATACTCCTTGTTATTGCTTAATTAATATTGACTTCACTGATCCTGATCCTTCAAAATGGGAAACTTTAGTTGCAGAGCATAAGAAAGATGTACTTGGTAAGTGTAACTTTTTCTTTTATTTTTATGTGCACAGTTTTGTATATAAGCATGGTGGGTGGGCTGTCTGAAAATGTACAACAAAAATTGCATCCAATACCTAGATGCTAATCCAGCATATTGATGCATGTTGGTAAACTTTTTCATATTTCGCTTTCACTGCTTCTGATAGTAATTTTGAAACCCCTTGAGAACAGCACTCATTTATCTCATTTCTTTCTGTGTATGGAACTTAAAGGGATATATCTATTCCTTTACAGAAAATAATAGCATTGACACAATGCGTAATATTTTTAGTGGAATACTACAGTTCTACTAGTTTTAATTTGATGTTACCAGTACAGTGTTCTTATGATCAGTTTTTGTTCGAAAGATTTCAAACTTTTCTCCAGAGATTTTGATATCCTGTTAGAAGTTCTTAAATTTGACATTGTTTATTGTCTTTTGCTTTGTGGAATGCTGTTCTGTCCTGTACGTGCTCAGGGCTTATATGGTGCCCGTTCTTGAAATACACACAGAGTTTTATTTATATCACCGAACTTCCTTGTATAAAATTGGGTTAATAAATGGAAATAAACAAAAACCTGGTATTTGCCTTTCACCCCTTTTGAAACTAAAGACTACCTTCAACATACAGAATATAAGAAAGCAGATATCATTGATATATAATGGAACAATTAGTCTGGAACTTTTCTTTCTCGTATTTGCATAATTCAATCAGGCCATCTTTAAAATTTGTTAACAATTAGAAATTATGATATGTTACGTACCAGCAACAACAGAAACACACCGAGACATGTATAAGTGTTAAAAACTACTTTATTAATAACTACTT
>JARFYF010000002.1:77477050-77488531 GCA_030265395.1 Rhina ancylostomus | reverse complement strand
TGGACTCTTGACCTCAATCTACCTTGTTATGACCTTGCACCTTATTGTCTGCCTGCACTCTCTCTGTACTGTAACACTTCATTCTGCACTCTGTTATTGTTTTGTACTAGCTCAATGCACTGTATAATGAATTGATCTGTATGGATGGTTTGCAAGACAAGTTTTTCACTGTACCTCAATACATTTGACAATAAACAAATTTAATTCAATTCATGCAGGACAAATATTCCAATCCAGAGCACGTTTCTCCTCTTCCTCCTGCCTTTCATAGCATACGTCATGCACTTCAGGCCAAATAGTCCTCCTTCCTTTCATAAAAGCATACAAATTAGGAACAGAAATAGGCCACTTGACACTGCTTCTCCATTTGATAACATTGTGGCTGATCTGATTATAATCTCAAAACCACATTTCCATTTTCCCCACTGTGACTTTCACCCCCTTGCTTATCCACTTCTCCATTAAAAATATTCAAAGGCTTTCTTCCACTGACAAAGTGTTCCAAAAACTCATGACTATGTCAAAATAAATTGCCTAGTCTATCTTATTTATAAACAGTGACTTAGTTCTACATTCTCCCACAAGAGGAGCCATTCTCCATACATTCACCCTGTCAAGATCCCCCAGGATTTTCTAAGTTTCCATCAAGTCCTCCCTCACTCTTTCAAATTCCAGCAGGTACAAGTCCAGCTTGTCTTATTTTTCTTTTAAGACAACCAGTCCTTTCTATGTATTCATCTAGTAAAACTTCTCTGAACTGCTTCCAACATGTTAACATCCTTCTTTAAATAATTGCAGCATACGGAACTCCAGAAATAGTCCTACCAATGCCCTATATAAAAGCAGCATGACCTCCCCACTTGTATATAATCCCCCTCACAAGGATAACATTCTGTTAGCTTTCAGCATTGCTTGCAGTATTGCCATAGTAGCCTTCTACAAGTGATATACGAGGACATCTGCATCTAAGAGCTCTGCAATCTCTCATCATTTAGATAATTATGATTTTTTTAAAACTCCATTTGCTAGCTGTTCACCTAATCACTTAAACTTTTGATATCTTTTATAGGTCCATTATGTCCTTTTCACAATTTATTTATTTGATCTATCCATGTGTTATTCACAAATTTAGCAACAATACCCTTACTGCCTTTCTCCATTTCTAAAATTATAAGAAGTTGAGGCACAACACCAAATTCTGTGGCACACCACTTGTTACATCTGCCTGACCTGAAAACATACTTTTAAGCAGGTTTTCTGTTAGCCAACCAAGTTTCTATCCATGCCAATACATTGTGTCCTACACGATGACATTTTATTTTCCATAATAATCTTTGATGGAGCACCTTTCTGAACACCTTTGGAAATCCTAATGCAACAACTAGTTCTCCTTTATCTAAAGCACATTAGTCAAAAAACTCCAATAAATTGGCCATTTTGCCTGATAACCTCAAATTTTTCAAAGTGTCCTACCATAACATCTTTAATAACAGCTTCTAGCATTTTCTCAGTGACAGATCTTAAACTAACGAATGTATAGCTTCCTCTTTTCTATCTCCTCTCCTTTTTTGAATAAAGGAGTTACATTTGCTATTTTCCAATCTAACAGAACCTTCCCAAAATCAAAGGAATTTTGGCAAAATTAAAACCAATGCTTCAATGCATCCCTTTCACCCAGCACTAACTTTAAGACCCAAGGATGAAGTCCATCAGGATCAGAGACTTAATCAATCCTCAGTTTCATCACCATCCCTACCATCTCATGGTGATTGTAATCTTTCCCAAGTCTCTTCTAATTCATGATTTCTGTGTTGTTACTTCTGTCCTCTATAGTGAAGACTGATGCAAAATACCTACCATTTGCCATCTCCATGGTTTCCATTACTAATTCCCCAGACTCACTTTCCTCATGACCAACACTCACCTTGTTAACATTTTTTTAAAAATATCTATTGAAACTCTTACCATCTGTTTTATATTTCTGACAAGCTTTATCTTGTAACCCAATTTTTCTTTGCATCTTAATCCTTTTTATATTCTGTCTGATCTTCTGACCTGCCTCCTACCTTTGCACAATTGGATGTTTTAGTGTTTAAGTTTGATACAAATCTTTAACTTCTTTAGTTAACTGTAGATGGTGGGTCCTCCTCTTTCTTTGGAATGCATCCATTGTGAAAGATTCCCTTCTGCCACTGCACCTTGACTGACTGATAGATTCCTTAACCTAATTTGCCAGTTCACTTTAGCTAGCTCTGATTTCATGGCCTCATGCTTGCCCTTATTTAAGTCTAAAGTGTGAATCTTAGACCCATTCTTCTCTCTCTCAAACTGAATGTCAAATTCAATCATATTTTGATTGCTTCTGAAACAGGAGTTTCTGCATGATGAGGCCATTACTTATTCCTTTCACATAACACAATGCCAGATCTACTATAGCCTTAACCTTAACCCTGCTACATGACTGACTCCAGAAAGTGCTATACCTAGAAAATATCACCAAAATACCCAGTGAACTCTTGATCTAGGTACTTTGCCTGTCTGATTTTTTCATAATGCATGTAGAAACCACCTATGCTTATTACAGTCCCTTTCTGACAAGATCTCAGTATTTCTTTTTATTCTCTGTTCTATCATGGGCCTAATTTTCAGTCAGCCCATACACCACTCCAATAAGTGACCTTTTTCCTTTATCATTTTTTACCTCTACCCAAGCTACCTCATGCTGGGCTCCTGAGCTCAAACCATTCCTAATTCCCTCAGGTTGTGACAATGTTGAACAAAGAGCAAGCTCACAGAGAACCCAAATGCAGCACTCCTGTACAAGACTGGAGGCAGGACACTTCCTCAGGACCAAACACCGGCAGCAACTGGAGGGAATCTCACCTTGGAAATCTGAGAAGGAATCCCAACATGAACTGGATATTCAAAGAAGAACAGAAAACACAGGATTGCTCTAGAGTTAACCACTCTAAACAGCCAGGAGCCAAAGGTTGACAAATAGTCTGTCAACTAGCGTTTGAGAAACCCAGGTACTTATGCTAGGCCCCTGATGGGGCTCAGGTGTGTGTCATTATGCAATCAGTCCAGCATGGAATCCGTGTGCTGAACAACAAGGCATCTAAGGAGCCAAATCAAGGGCCAGTACTGAGAACCATGACACAGGTTACCAGTAATTATTGGAGATACTCCTCCACCTCTTCCCAACTTTGCTTTTTGTTTTAAGTATAAGCAGCATTCAGATACAAAGCCTTTAATTTCACTCTTTCATTATTTTTTTCATCTCCAGGCTTATCTGAGATCTGTAATCTCTATCCCTTCCTGCCACAGTCTGTTTATCATTTCCCATATTCATACTTTTCTCTCCAGCCCTGGCTCTGCTGTTTGATTTAACATATCTTTGTAGTTTTGGTCCTTGTCACCACCATTTAGCTTAACACCCTCTCTGCTTCCCTAATTATGCAACTCATTGCAGACTGGTCCAGTGGTTTCAGGTATAAATCATTCCAGCAACAGAGCTTCCACATTCCCCAGTGGTGATGCCTGAGGCCCATGAGCCAGAACCCACTTCTACCACACCAGCCTTTCAGCCACTTCTGACTTACTTTATGTTATGCCAATTTTATTTCCTTTGAGATTCTCCTTCTGGTATTTATATCTTCATCTTGACTATTCAGAACCCATTTTCTTTTCCTGCCTTTGCTATTGGCTCCTGCCTATACCACAGCTACTAGATCCTCTCCCTCCCACTATGAGGTCTTTTTTGGCCTAGAGCAGGTATCCTGAACCCCGGAAACAGGCAGGCAGCACAGCTTTTTTGACTTTTGATCCTTTCTGAAAAGAAGAGGGTGGTGGCAGATGGAGAGTATTCTGCCTGGAGGTTGGTGACCAGTGGTGTTCTTCAGGGATCTGTTCTGGGACCCCGGCTCTTAGTGATTTTTGTAAATGAGTTGGATGAAGAAGTGGAAGGATGGGGTCATAAGCTTGCAGATGACACAAAGCTTGGAGGCATTGTGAATAGTGTCGTAGGTTACAACAGGATGCAGAATTGAGCGGAGAAGTGGCAGATGGAGTTCAATCCAGAAAAGTGTGAAGTGATGTACTTTTGAAGAACGAACTTGAAAGCAGAGTATAAGGTTAATGGCAGGAATCTTAGCAGTGTGGAGGAACAGTGGATACTTCAGGTCCAAGTCCATAGATCCTTCAAAGTTGCCACGCAAATTGATAGGATGGTTAAGAATGGTGTACTGGCTTTCATTAGTCGGGGGATTGAGTTCAAGAGCCGCAAGGTAATGTTGCAGCTCTGTAAAACTCTGATTAGACCACACTTAGAGTATTGTGTTCCGTTCTGGTCACCGCATTATAGGAAGGATGTGGGAGCTTTAGAGAGGGTACAGAGGAGATTTACCACAGTGCTGCCTGGATTAGAGAGTAAGGAATATGAGGAGAGACTAAAGGAGCTAGGGCTTTACTCATTGGAGAGAAGGAGGATGAGGGGAGACATGATAAAGGTTGAGTGAGCTCGGGCTTTTCTCGTTGAAGCAACTCAGGATGAGAGGCGACTTAATGGAGATGTATAAGATTGACGGGCATAGATAGAATGGACAGCCAGCGCCTTTTCCCCAGGGCAACAATGGCCAATACCAGAGAACATCAGTTTAAGGTCAGAGGAGGAAAGTTTAGGGGAGATCTCAGAGGTAGAGTTTTAACACACAGTGATGGGTGCCTGGAATGTATTGCTGGGGGTGGTGGTAGAGGCTGATACAATAGGGACATTTAAAAGACTCTTAGATAGGCACATGGAAGTAAGAAAAATGGAGGGTTATGGGATGTGTAGGAGGGAAAGGTTAGTTTGATCAGGAAATAGGTGTTTATATCGGTCGGCACAGCATCGTGGGCTGAAGGGCCGGTACAATGTGTACTGTTCTATGTTCCAAGTGATAGGGAGTTCAAACTACAAGGGAGTTGAGAGTTGTGGGAAGGAAATGAGAAAGTGATGTTCAGGCCAAGGTTTGAATGATCATAATCTTACAGATTGGTTGGAATAGGATTGAGGGGCAAGTTGGCCTACTACTACAAGTTGTTATGTTCATATAGTAAATCCTGTGAAGGACCTTGGAACATGTTGCTACATTAAAGGTCATTTAAAATATTGTAGATTCTAAATTGTATTCAAATAGCATGTATTTCTATTTATCAAGAATTGTGTCAGTACATGCTTTAGATCACTTTATCAAAATAAGTTAAATTATCAATTCCAATGCTTTTTAATCTCAGTTACTTTTTTTACCATTCTCATGCCACTTTGTCCTTTCTTTAAAACAGCAGCTTGTGTGAATCAGCGACCTGACCTCTTTGGCTGTGCCGTAGCACAGGTGGGGGTCATGGATATGCTCAAATTTCACAAGTTTACCATTGGACATGCCTGGACCACTGACTTTGGCTGTTCAGAATGCAAGGACCAGTTTGACTACCTAATCAAGTAAGTTGTGTCTGGAATCTTTCTGAAACGAGCTTTGAATGCTCGGGGAATCTAATCTGTGAAACATGCAGGCTGTGAATCTCTCAAATCCAGTCACTGGGCAGTTAGCTGATCACCAGAGCAACAGGAACTCAATAGCTGATCTTGGGTTCACAGAATTTGAAAGGAAAGATTAGCTCTATTGCTAATCTCCAGCAACTCTTCCTGCAATTGCAAAGTGTGTGAATCTTCTAAATAAGATCATTTCTCTTTCAGCAGACAGATAGCTGACTGAGAGATGCATGGAGATCACTGGAAGAGAAAGCTACAGAGTTAGAGAAATACTCCATAAAATGAGGAAAAAGAGTAGAGCTAACTTCTTTTACCCATTTTAGATACATAGAGTAGATATGTCACTGAGAATGAAGAAACTCATAACTTGAATAAGCCACAATGTAGGCTGTGGAAGTTAAAACCAATTTGAAGGCAGCCCAACACACAATTTTTAAATAATCAGGGAAAGGGTTATTTCTTATCAAAACTTGCAAATTACAGAATATTTGTAATATTTCATTTCCACACAATTTTTGGATATTTTTGTAAGAAATAGCTTCCTGCATGGTGCTTACTATTTCAGATTCTTACCCCTTCTAGGTTCTTTGTTGATTAGATTAGGTGAAATCTATTCTGCCAAATGAGTTTTGCCTGCCTAGTTATTTATGCCCGTGCCCTACGTTTGAAACAAGCTTGACCAGCCTGACCCAAACTCGGTATGAAATTGGCAAGCTGTGACTGCAAAACACCCATTTCAATATCACTTGTTGGCCAGGGCTTGATGAATTCTGTCCAGGGAGTACAAGCTTGGATTGTTAATGCTTGCATCATTTTTACAGAACCAGTAAGAAACTATGCTTTTGATTTAGTTGAAATAAATCTTCTAAAATAAATTGATGGTCATATTCTTACCAACTTTCAGCAATTGCTTTAAAATTTTGTACATTAGACCCAGGTCTATTTGTACAGAAGTTTTACATTGACATTTTACATTTGAGTCTTGGATCTGCCTGGAAGACTTGTACATAGTTACAGGTCTAACTGGTGGTGGCGATATGCAGACCTGGGTTTTAATGGGGCGGTATGGTCCCAGTTGTGAAATGAAACACCCCACCACTACCCTTGCACTCCAGTTCTCTACATCCAGCTGTTTTCTCACTCTGATTCCAGAATCAGAAAGTAAACCTTACAGTGAGCAACGTTGATCAAGTTTAAGACTAGTATCGTGAAGTTACTGAGTATTTTGATATTGACAGATGTGAACGTTTTTCTATTAGACTAATCAGGACATTACATTTTGGGAATAAAGCTATTAGACTAATCAGGACATTACATTTTGGGAATAAAGCTAAAATACTCAAGCATCAGTTTTAATATGAAAACTTGGAAAGCTTTCTGATGATGCTTCAGCTTGGTTTATTATGTAAGTTTGTGACAGTTTAGAAAACTAAAAACCTGATCTTTGAATTGATCAATAGATGTGTGTGGTTTTGTCAGCCTTATAATTTTGCATTTCTATCAGCTTATTTTTAAAACCTGTTAATCTACATTTCTATGTTAATTTTATCTTCAAAACAAGTATAATAAATTAAAAATGTAGAATTTGATGTTAAAAAATCAAGAGAACTGTTAATCAATGTACAATAGTTTGACCAATTCATTTAAATATTCAGACTGCTGTTTTCGTTTATGTCATGTGGGAAAAATAGATAAGTAGCCTAGCAGCTTAGTCTTCCTGAAAAGCTGAGTGCATGTTCCAGTGATTAAGATAGATGGAATAGTTTCTAATCTCCAAGGCAGATCTGATGTCCTTTACTCATGTAATGCACTTGTAATAAATTACTCTAATTGTGGCAACTTACTTTTCTTTAAATTATATTCAAATTTTAAGGTAGCTTTGATTAACACATGCCAATGATGTTTTGTAAGTTGAAATTTATTCAATGAATACCATGATATTTATGTTATTGAACAAGTAATGTACTGAGCTGGAAACTCTGGGTACAAGAGTTCAGATTCCACCACAGCAGATGGGAAATTTGTTCTTTTAAATTAAAATCCAGAGCGGTGCAATCTTGACATTTTCTGTGTAATATGTGACAGCATTTTCATAGCGGAGTGGTTAGCTACCTTCACGGATAACTTGGCAAGCCACTCACTTGCATCAAATTGCTACAGAACACCAGATGAACCAGCAATGACTTAGGCAGCAGATGCAACAAAGGGACACACAGCCCAATCAAGTGTGCATCATCGTCCTCACTAAAATCTAGGAGAGCTGACCCAGAGACTACTCAAGCAACTGCTTCACATAGTTATACAGAATCAGTTAGTATTCATTGTTCTAATAACTTAGTCTGATCCCAACTGCCACATGTCTTCACCCTCTCAGAGAAACTCCCTTTTGCTGCAGCCTAGACTAATTTCTTTCTCTTTTGCTCAAGTCTGATGAAGGATCGCTCATCTGAAACCTTAACTTTTCTTTCCAAAGATGCTACCTGACCTGCTTAGTTTTCCCAGTATAATCCATTCTATATTTTTATGTCGTGTTGGATCAGTTTTTCTTGCCCTACTTATATAAGTGTAGCCTGCTAGGCAGGTCCCATCACCTTACCGTTAACAACACATTAGATTGACCAAGTAACTTAATATGCTGGTTGCTGCCATGATTAAGCTATTTCAACTTGTCCTATCACAGACATTCCCTTTGTTCTGCACACCCCTCACCCACCTTCTCTCCTACTGAAAACTAACTTGCATTTCTCTCTTTCCAAATTCTACTGAAGGGTTACAGACCCAAAAGGTTGACTGTTTCTCTTCCCACAGATGCTGCCTGACTGCTGAGTTTCCCAGCATTTTCTGCTTTTTGTTCTATGTTCTTCCATTGGTTTCCATGATTATGTCCCATCCCACTAGCAGGATAGACCCATCAGAGGTGTTGACATATTGGTAAACTATTGAAACTTTAATGTCATATAGTGTCGAGGCATGGATAAGGAAACACTTACTGCCCTCCCTTGGTTGATGAAACAGTACAGCCCTTCCTCGATTTACTAAATGGAATTCATTCCTAGAAAACATTTCAAATGAAACGTTGTAAACTAAAGTGACTAAGCAAAGTTTATTCTGGTGGTTTAGGTTTAGTATATTTCTATACACAGAGAATGGAGTATCAGTTATTGTAACAAGAAATGGCATCATAAATAAAAGGCAGATACCCCAATATTTGAATGGCATTATTGCAAAAATGTGTAAATCAGTGAATACTTGTATTTCTTAATTTTGAACATCAACAGGAAGCAGCATTAAGAAAAGTACAAAATGTGTACTGTGGGGAATTTCAGTGCCTGTCCCCAAGGAGCATGTCATGAAGCACAAACTGGCAGATGATGAGAACTATCTTGACCTCATCCTCAACAAATGTTGTAGATGCATTTGCCCAGATAGTTTTGGTCAAAGTCCCCATTGCAGTCCTCTAAAGATGAAGTCCCGTCTTCACAGTGAGGGTATCCTCTATCGATTTATGTGACACTATCATTGTGCTGAATAGGATAGATTGTGAAAATAACTAGCATCTCAAAACTGGGTATCCATAAGCTGTTTTGAGCAGCAGAATTTGTACCCAGCCAGAATCTATAGTCTCTATTTTTAGCGCACTGCTATTACCATCAAACCAGGGGACCAGAGGTAGGAGAGCATGCTAAAAGTAGCAGCACGTGTACCTAAATGAGGTGCCAGACTGGTGAAATTGTAGATTCCTTTACTCAAAGACAGTGGAGCCCAGTTGCCTTCAGGTAAAAGTGTCGGGTATGTAGTCCATCTCTGCCTCCAGGTCACCATCACAAACACAATACTTCGTGAATTCAATTCATTCCAGGTGATATTAAAAAATGGCTGAATATAGCAATGGCTAACTTAGTATCCTGAAAGTAGTAGTGAAGCTTTGTCTTCCAAAGGTAGACAGTGGTATAATACGTATTTTTGATGTAATTATGATGGGGGTCTAACTGTAAAAATGAATTGTGTTTAAACTCTAAATGTAACCGATTTCTGTGAGTTTTAGTGTCATATTTAAGTTCATGATATTGTGCATCTGCAATAAAGTATTAACAGCTAATTTATTTTATTTTTAGATACTCTCCACTTCACAATGTTAAGATACCAGAAGGTGAAGGTATTCAGTATCCAGCAATGTTATTGATGACTGCAGACCATGATGACCGTGTAGTTCCTCTCCACTCTATGAAATTCATAGCTACTCTGCAACATGTTGTTGGACAGAGTCCAACTCAGGTTAACCCTTTGTTCATCTATGTCGACACCAAGGCAGGACATGGTGCAGGAAAACCAACAGCTAAAGTAATTCAGGAGGTTTCCGATATGTATGCTTTCATTGCACAAACACTACAGCTTGAATGGATTAATTGAAATAGATGTTGTTATCTTCGCATTTAATTGGTATTGGGAAAGTAATCTCAAAACTTGTAGACAAATTTAGAATAGAATACATTGAAGAATGGAACTATCAGAATAAAATAGTGTGTGCTGTGGGGCTGAAAGGACTTTTCAGATCTCAGTAGTATAATTAGTAAAACAGAATAAGTGATATCTTTTAAAACAAAAAGTTGACACTTAGCAGGCATGTTCTCATCTCACCCTCAAGGGCAATGAGGGATGGACAATAAATGGTAGTCTTTCCAGCCCACATCCCTGAAGGAATAAGAGCATATTTTGACAAGTTAGTGATATACTAAGATTCCATTGGTTATTTATGCCCCATTAATGGAATGTGTCATTGTTGTAGTTGGATTCATTTTGCTGTTTGTGTTTTTATTCATATTATTGACTATCCCCTGAGATTTTAAATTACTGGTCATACAAAAACACACAAACATGGGTATACTTAAAGTGCATAAATAAAATGAATGATTCCAGCAATTGTCCATATAAAACTTTTTTTTGTGGTTCTGAACGACATTGAAACCATGTAGTTGTGATAATTCATTTAGTGTGGGACTTGGTTTGGACTCAACATAATTCAAACGTAGATGCTTCAGTTAGAACTGTTACATCACTTTCATAATTATTTAGATATACTGAATAAAATAAGCCATTTTAATGTTGAAGATACTTTCCAAATATATCTGATAATATTCCATACTTATTGGAATTTGCTTTGTGGCTTTACAGAATAGTATGTTACAGAACAATCTGTTTGGCTGCATATGGCAAAAGCATGAAAGTTAACACAATAAACAAAAGTTTGAACCTTGGGCTTTATCTTTGAAACTTATTTCTTCTGCATTATTAGGTTTTTGTGTGTTTTATGTTAAAGGGAGCCTGATACAATACACCTTGGATTTTTCAGAATTCTAGTTCTTTCTTTCAGGTGCTGTGTAATTTAACAATACTTTAGGAGGGAGAGCTGTTTGAGATTTTGTCTAGTGGTTTCAATGCATTTGGTAAATCATATGCTGTATCCTAGTAGAATTAAGTTTTACTAACAATGATTTTTTTAAAGTGTAAGTAGTGTAAAGAAAATAGAGCATGAATTATGAATTATTTTTCTTACCTCCCCTCTAAAGTATGCATCACGAAGTCTGATACCATTCAAACTGCAAACCCAGTTCCATTTTCAGATCAGTTCAGTCAGCTGGATGTTTACCATGAGATTTCAATGTATTTTAATTGGATTTGACAATTACACTGTTAAGTAATTTTTACCTTGTATCTTAATTGGTGAACACACATCACTAATAGGTCAGAGTGAACACTATGTGAAATATGTCACTTTATGTACATGAAAAATAAAATGCAATTTATGATACATTTCTGCTTGTTTTCTGAATTTATTTCCCACACTGCAAAGAATAATGTTTATTTCCTTTCAAGTTTTTATTCCATCACATCTGTACTTGGGAATAAACCCAGCCTGGCAATATAGAGAATCAATGGCTGCATATATTATT
>JARFYF010000002.1:77435136-77445351 GCA_030265395.1 Rhina ancylostomus | reverse complement strand
TTCTTAACTGCCCTATCCACCTGCGTGGCAACTTTCATTGAACTGTGAATATGTACCCCCAGATCCCTCTGCTCCTCGACACTGCCAAGTATCTTGCCATTTACCTCATACTCTGCCCTGGAGTTTGTCCTTCCAATGTGTACCACCTCGCACTTCTCCGGATTGAACTCCATCTGCCACTTGTCTGCCCAGCTCTGCATCTTATCAATATCCCTCTGTAAGCTCTGACTATCCACAACATTGCCGATCTTAGTGTCATCCACAATGGCAAATGGAATTTAATGCAGACAAGTGTGAGATGATGCACTTTGGGAGGACAAACAAGGGTAAGAATTGTACAGGGAATGGTAGGGCTCTGAGGTGTGCGGTAGAACAAAGGGACATGAGATTACAGATCCATAGTTCTTTGAAAGTGCCGTCAGAGGTAGGTAGGTTCATAAGGAGAGCTTTTGACACTTTGGCCTTCATAAATCAGGGCATTGAGTATTGGAGTTGGGATGTTAATTTGAAGTTGGACAAGACGTGGTGAGGCTGAATTTGAGTATTGTGTGAGTTCTGGTCGCCTATCTACAGGAAAGATACTAAGCTTGAAAGATTGCGGAGAAAATTTACGAGGATGTTGCCAGGACTTGAGGATCTTAATTATAGGGAAGCATTGCAAAGGTTAGGACTTTATTCTCTGGAGCACAGGAAAATGAGGGGAGATCTTATAGAGGTATGTAAAATTATGAGGGGTATAGATTGGGTGAATGCATGCAGGCTTTTTCCCATAAGGTTGGGTGAGAACCTTACAGGAACCCGAGGAAACCCACGCAGATATGGGAGAACTTACAAACTCCTTACAGCGACGGGAATCGAACCCCGATCACTGGCACTGTAATAGCGTTGTGCTAACTGTTATGCTACCATGCTGTCCATTCCAGTTCTCTGCTTTCCAGATTTGGGCAGAAAGCAAAGGGCAGACCAATTGGTGAGAATCTCTAGAAAACTCATGAAAGAATGTGGGACATGATTTGTCTTCCTCATGTGTAATACAGAACCGTGCAGGAAGGACGATCAGTTCTTTGGTTGTTGCTGACTGCTGGCTGTACAGATACCGAGTCAGACCACATTGGATTACAGAACTCTAATTTGGGTGTCCAACCTTGAGAAAGCTGTACGAGTCTTAGAGGAACTACAGAGCAGATTTGGTACTGGAGCTGAAAAATTCAGAGGTCGAGGTTTGGTTTCTGGAAGCATTGAGACATGGAAACTTAGAACAGGCTCAGGCCATCAGTTTTTGGGTCTGCTCCACCATTCAACGTGATTATGACTGATCATCCACTTCACTACTCTGTTCCTGCCTTCTCTCCATTTCCCTTGATCCTTTAGCATTAAGGAGTATATCTATCTGTTTGAAAGTACATAACAAGTTGGTGTCTACTGCCTGTTTGTAGCAGAATCCAATTGAGATCCCTTGATTAAGGAATTTGGGGGTTTCCATGCAGAGAAACTATTTTCTCTGTTATGGGATTGCAGAAAAAGGCATAAACTTAAAATAAGAGCTTTTTTGGAGGAAGATTGGGAGGAGCTTTTAACAGCAGTGTAGTGCAAATTGGCAGCACTTCCTCACAAGGATGGAGCAATGAAAATATTCCAAAAGGGAACCACAACAGCCTTATGGGATAGCCTCACACTTTATTCATTTAAAGGGACATGGGTGTTACTAACAAACCAGCATTAATTGCCTGACTCTAGTTGCCCCTGAGAAGGTGGTGGTGATCCACTTTCTTGAATTGCGCAGTCTCTGATGAAGGTGGCTGTACAGTTACATCGCATCGGGTTAGGTCCAGCATTAAAGAAAGAATGGAGGTGTATGTCCAAGTCAGCCTAGTATGTGACTGGGAGGGGAACGTGTGGATGCTGATATTCCCATGATCCTGCTGCTCTTATCCTGGGCGATGGACGTAAGGGGCTGGCAAAGAAGCCATACCAAATTGCTACATTGCATGCCACAGATGGTACACATTGTTGCAGTCAGGGTGTGCTAGTTTAAAACTCTGAACTGTGGTTAACATTGAGGGGGGTTGCAGGAGACTGCAGACGAGCAGGTTGAACATTGCAGGGAATTGACATTGAACTGCATAGTTATACACTTTGGCACAAAGAAAGATAGAAAGTGAATGACACAGATGTAAGGATTGTGCAAGAACAGAGGGACCCTGGTGTATATGTGCATGGACCCTTAAAGGTAGAAGGGCAGGCAGAGGGAGAGAGTGGTTAGTGAAGCTCCTGGTGTCATGTGGTTCTTAAACAGGGGTGTGGAGTGCAAAAGCGGAGAAGTTGCACTGAAACTGTGAAGGCCGTAGCTGGAATATTGCTTCCAATTCTGCTCACTTTGTGAAGGATGTGGCAGTTTTAGAGAAGATGCAGAATGTAGAAGAGAGAACAAGTGAGCTGTTGTGTTGGGGGAGGGGGGAGTGAACTGTTTGGTTGTCTGAAAAAAGGTTTGAAAACTACTGCTCTATTGGAGGGCTGACCTGGCCCAGTAAGGTATGTGACCTCCTTCTGCACAAGAAACCAATTCTGTGGTGCTGGATGGGAAGCTTAGTGCTGGATGCTGTTGAGCAGCTTGAGTGCTGGAGCTTCATTCATCCAGGCTGTTGGAGAGCATTCTATCACACTGCTGATATACTTTAATACATGATGTAAAAGCTTTGAGTATCAGTCAGCAGAGGTTACCCAGTCTCTGACCTGTTCTTATGACCACTGTATTTGTGTGGCTGGTCCAGTTAACCACTAGTGTCATTATCTCCAGGATGATAGTGGTGGAGGACTTGGTGACAGTAATGCCGTTGAATGGAAATGGTAAGATCCTACTTTTTCAGTTCTGCTGAAGGGTCAGGACCTGAAACATTCTCTTTCCATAGATGCTGTCTGTCCTGCTGAGTTTCCAGCATTTTCTGTTTCTATTTTTTACAATAGTTCATTTAGTGAAGCAAACAGGCCAGAGGACTATTTGAACAGTGTAACTTTACCTATATGTAAGATAATGAAAGATTGAACTAACGTTTCAGGACAGAGATTATTTCACCTGAACTGTGATGTGATTGCTCTTCTTCATTCAATAGGTCGTTCCAGGCCAATGTACTTAAAGCAATTCTTTGACTTGACAGGATGAAAGTTTCTTATCGTGGGCACTTCTTGCACAACATTTACCCCACTGCTTTCATCGACTCACCGGAATTCCGATCAACTCAGTTGAACAAAGGAGAAAAATTCCAGGTACAGCAGTAGCATTCACCATTTTGGGGTCTGTGTGGTTAGTGCATGTGAGGTGACTGAACTGAATAAAAAATGAGAACCTTATTACTGAGGAATAGAAATATGGAGGTTGATGTTGAAATGCTTAACGATTGTAAAGCACAGTTTGGCTTTGTTGTATGATACCAAGGAATTATACATGCATGATGTGGAAGTATATGGAGACACAAAAGACTGCAGATGCTGGAATATGAAGCAATAAACAATTTGCCGGAGGAACTCAGTGGGTTGAGCAGCATCTGTGGGGGTGAAGGAACTGTTGCAGTTTTGGTTCCTGACGCGGGGTTAGGAATGCACCCAGACACACATGGAAATATATGCTTCATATGGATGTGTATGGAAGTATGAAATGAAAACAGAAAATATTGATAACATACAACAGGTCTGACAGTATCTGTGGAGCAAAAAAAAGTTTAATAGTGGAGAAAAACAAAAGTTTTTTTTCCTCTCGTTCTGCTTAACCTGTTGACTGTTTCCAGGATTTTCTGGAATTATGCTCCTTGGGCACTTATTTCTGTTACTTACTTTGTTAGTTTTCTAGAATCAAGCTATACACTAAATGTCACGCACACATAGTAAATACTAAATGTCAACCACATCTGTGATTTCCTTATTAATTGCTTCTTAAAATTTATATTTTAATATTTTTCTCTTCCTTTTGAATCATCCCTGCCCCCAACAACTGTCTTTTCCTTTTCTCCTGTATCTAACTCTTATTCAAAAGTGTAGACGTGCATTCTCAGCCCCCTGTTGTCTAACTCCCCTGCTAACCAGTGGCTGTCCTGATACAGCCTGTTCTCCTTCCCTGCACAGAGCCATAAACTCTGGCTCAGTCTTTAACTCCCCAAGTGAGATGTGTTGTGTCATTCGTTAAATCCTCTGTTCCACCCAGAATAGAAGGATTTTAACCATGTGTATACTTGCATAACCTCAAAGCCATCAGAAAAAACAGCAAAAATTAACCCTTTGAATTGGGTGCATGTTGCACTGCATAAATTAAGAGCAATTAAGTCATAAGGAAGAACAAAGTAGCAGCATATAAAGCTGCACCTTTTAAATAGATGTTAATGTTGTTAATCCTTGGAGTAATCAGTTCTCTTGTGATTACAGAAGGTGAATTGACTGTGTGGTTTAGTATCAGTATATTGGCGAAAAGTTACAATTCTAATTTTAAAGCCTGGTGGAAATGTTGCCTTCATTCATGAATATACAGTTGCAGACCTCCAGCAATGTTGTTTTATTTCTTTGTATGTTTCAGTCTATTCAGATGGCCAAACAACATGATCCCAGGGCACCACCGTTGTGAAATCAGATGGGTGGAGAGGGGAGGGGCCTTCGATGACTTAAGGTTTAATTATTTTCCCCCATGTGGGTGCATCTGGCCTCCACCTGACACAACCTTTCCCTCAATGTCAACAAATCAAAAGAGCTGGTCATTGACTTCAGGAAAGGGGGCAGTGTACATGCATCTGTCTACATCAATGGTGCTGAGGTGGAGAGGGTTGAGAGCTTCAAGTTCCGAGGAGTGAACGTCACCAACAGCCTGTCCTGGTCAAATCACGTAGATGCCACTGCCAAGAAAGCTCACCAGCGCCTGCCTCCATTTTCTCAAGAGGCGAAAGAAATTTGGTTTGCCCCCCTTTGACTCTCACCAACTTTTACTGATGCACCACAGAAAGCATACTATCTGGATGTATCATGGCTTGATACAGCGACTGCTCTGCCCAGGAAGTTGTGAGCACAGCCCAGTGCATCACGGACACCAGTCTCTCTTCCTGGGACTCTGTCTTTATCTATCGTTGTCTTGGTGAAGCAGCCAGAATAATCAAAGACCCCATCCACCCGGGTCATTCTCTCTTCTCTCCTCTTCCATCAGGTAGAAGATATAGGAGCCTGAGGCCACGTACCACCAGATTTAAGGACAGCTTCTACCCAACTGTGATAAAAGTATTGAACGGTTCCCTTATACAATGAGACAGACTATGACCTCATGATCTACCTTGTTGTGACCTTGCACCTATTGCTCTGCACTTTCTCTGAGCTGGGACACTTTACTCTGTACTTAAATTGTTTTTTTACCTTTACTACATCAATGCAATCTGTACTAACTCAATGTAACTGCACTGTGTAATGAATTGACCTGTACGATCAGTATGCCAGACAAGATTTTCACTGTACCTTGATACCAGTGACAATAATATACCAATACATCCCATGGTACACAGACCATGTTGGAAGTTGCGTGTAGAGAAATGGAAAACAATGTGCATGCTCTGCATTTGGTATTTACAATACTGGTCAGGTTGCATGGTTTTCTCAGTTTCAGAACAGAATTCTGATCACCTCAGATATGTGCTGGGAATTCCTCCTGGATTAGCATCAAACACTTGTGCTTTAAATTATTATTAGCAATGCATTGTAGTTGGTGGATTCAATCATTACTGTCCACTGGGACTGAACTGTTTAGCAGACTAATGTGATATTAAAATAGTCTTTTCTTCATATCCAGCGCAGTGCTGGACAGTAATAATGTTTCTCATTAATGTCCTTTTTCCTCAGGTAACTATAGTGGCTGAAGATAACTGCAAGTTTCTGTGCTGGTCCAGGGAGAGGCTAACTTTCTTTCTGGAGACAGAGTCATTTCTTCAGGAAGTATTTAAGTACCTAATAGGCAAAGATATCACAAACAAGCTGTATTCCTTGAATGATCCAACATTAAGTGACAAAGTAGGTATTGGTCTTGTGTGTTTGAATATGTAAAATTCCCATGAAACTGAATGCATTAAAGATACTCAGTTCTGAAATATTCTGCATGAAACATGTATATTATGAATATTTAAAATACCCTCTAATATATCATAAATATTCATTAATCACCATGATGTTGCACATTTTGAGTCCTCATTAAAACATAATTTAAACTGTGGTTACTATGTAGAATATGTCACAGTAAGCTGTGAAGTAGTAAAATGTAGCTTTAATATATTAATTTTTAATCTTTTCATCAATCCAGGTTTCAGGGTTGTTTCTGTTTTATTTATCTTTCTTGAAGTAATAAGGTTTCCTTTGGTGTCACATCCTTTGTGGAATTTTTTCTGGTCTTCATGTGCAAGTTTAAATATGGTCTTCATGTGCAAGTTTAAATATGAAGTGATACCAGTTGTTTCTGCTACATTAGGGCAAGTTTCAGATCATGCCCAATGATTACCATACATCACCATGAGTTGGGATGGCAATGGATAAAAGCATCCACTGAGTTTTTTTTCTTTACAGTAACCAAGTTATAATAACATGGGTTATAATTACACTCAAAATGCTTCTCCCTCGAAGAACAGCATAATCTCCATGGGCTCTATGGGCAATGGGTGGTTCATTTTCCCAGGCTGATGGATGAACTTAAAGTTTATCAAAAGCCAGCTTGTTGAAATCTGCCTCCTGCACAATTTGTCAATGAATTCCATGCATGTCTGCATGATATGCATTATAAATCCTCCCCAGCTTACGGATGCCCAACTTGCGTACAGCCTGTGCCTATGAGTAAGTATATAAGAGACTGGTGGGATGGATTTGCCAGCTGCTGCAGGGCTGCTGGCATCTTCTGCTATATGGGAACTCGGTCCATTGCTGCATTTCCGATGTGCGAACTGTTTTGCTTACAAACAGTTCACAGGAACTGTTGTAACCTGGGGAGAACCATAGAACAATACAGCACAATACAGGCCCTTTGGCCCACCATGTTGAGCCGCCCTTCAAACTAAGACTATCTAACCCCTCCCTCCCACATATCCCTCTATCTTAAATTCCTCCATATGCTTATCTAACAATCTCTTGAACTTGTCCAATGTATCAGCCTCCACCACCACCCCAGGCAGCGCATTCCATGCACCAACCACTCTCTGGGTGAAAAACCTCCCTCTGACATCTCCCATGAACTTCCCACCCATTAGCTTAAAGCCACGTCCTCTTGTTTTGAGCATTGGTGCCCTGGGAAAGAGGCGCTGGTTGTCCACTCTATCTATTCCTCTCAATATTTTGTATACTTCTATCACGTCTCCCCTCATCCTCCTTCTCTCCAATGAGAAACTCCTTTAGTCTTTTCTCATAATCCTTACTCTCTAATCCAGGCAGCATCCTGGTAAATCTCCTCTGCACCCTTTCCAGTGCCTCCACATCCTTCCTATAATGAGGCGACCAGAACTGGACACAGTACTCCAAGTGCGGTCTAACCAGAGTTTTTACAAAAAACTCACCTTAGTCATTATTTTTGGTACACTTCTCATTTCTGCAATTAAGGAAAAGGGGTTTGACCCTGTTTAGCAGAAAATTGGTTTAACCATCCATTCTAATATTTGGTCTGACCCCACTGAACATTATGTGTTCTGCTTTCCATTTCTAAAGCTGATCATTTTTCAAAGGTTATCCAGGATAATCTCGCATCTCTTTGACATAGCTATTCTATCCTGTTCTATCTTGCTCCTTCCAAGTTGACTACTTTCCCTCTGGATCCCTTCACTTTCTTAGATCTCTCACACTATTAGTCTAATATAGGCAATAATTTCCATAAAACAAATATGGAGAAGACAGAGCCTTAGTTCTTTTTTTGTCAGTGCCATAAATTCAGGTCCCTGAACTTCATTCACATCCCAAGAAATTGCCTGAAGCTGATTAGGACTATTTGTATCTTGTTTTCTTTGAAACAGTGTTGATATATATTCGGTGTACAACTAAGATTCCTTATTTCAACTACTGCAATATCGTTCTGTTCTGACCCCATATGACAGCTCACATGGTGCTGAAATTTTCTTCTACACTTAACTCTTCCAATGCTCTCCTTGCCGGATACCCATCACCAGACACAGATGTATTTATCCACAACTCTGGAATGTGTCTTAACTCACCGAGTATCATTCACTCATCAGGCTTGTGCTTCTGTGAAATTTTCATTCATATGTTCATCTTTGTCCATAAGCACTCCCCTCCATTCTTACTGGTTCTACAACCTTGTCATGTATCTCAGCAATCAATTTTGTGAGATAACACTCCCACGAAGTATCTTGGATTGTTGGACGAATGTGCTAAATCAATGCCAATTATTGTTCTTGATAGATCTTCAATTTATTTATTAGTTAAGGTGCCTGTAATCACAACCACTTAATGAACCTGGTGGACCTGATCTCCACTGTTGTCACCTATAAAAGAATGGAAGCTTTGGAATCTCTTACATACTATTCTTTTTTGTTGTACCATTCATTTTCCAGGAGTTCATGTGTGGAAAGACTTTTTAATATGGTGCTGGTTTCAGTGTCCATGGTATGATATCCAAAACTTAGTCAACATCTTCAATAAAATTGGAGGGAGGTGGGGGTGAGGAAAGGAAGAAACAGACCACACTGGGTGGTGGTGTAGATATATAAAAAAATGCAACAAGAAGTGTCTTTACCCAAAGACAGAATACTTCAAAGGTGAAAAAGAATACATGGGAAAGTATACAGTACATCAAATTTAATTGTAGAAGCCACTGATTTAAACCATGAGGGCAATTGCACTATTTAAATTTCTTACACTAAAGTACATAAAATGACAATCAATCTTGATTTTAATGACTCTCTGAGATACAGAATAATACAACAGCAAAATGCTGAAAACAAAAAAATCTTCATGCATGAGAAAGACTGATTAAAAATTTCAGCCTCATTTGAGTTTTATCTGCAACCCTTGCAACTATTTGTCACCTACGGTTTAAATTTCCAGCTTCTTAATAATTTTATGCACTGTATTACAAGAATACTGTAGATTTTAACCAAGCAAGAAGCCTTTGGGTTGACTGCCGACAAAAGAAACACACTTTGATACAATTTCTTCTCAAGCTGCTCCACAGTAATGAAGATTTAGGGTACCACTGGGACAGAAGTTTAAAAGACACTGGTATCCGAGTGTTAATTACAGCTATTTCGCACACCTGGTGGAATAGAGGACCATTTGGCAAAAATATTGCCAGTTCCATATCCATGGATTGTTATAAAAATGCCACCACTGTACAGTACGCTATGTGGCACAGTAGCATAGTGGTTAGCATGATGCTAATACAGCGCCAGTGATTGGGGTTTGATTCCCGTTGCTGCATGTAAAGAGTTTGTACGTTCTCCCGTGTCTGCATGGGTTTCCTCCCACATTCTAAAAGATGCACGGGTAGGTTAATTTGGGGTTTAAAATGGGCGGCGCAGACTCGTTGGGTCAGAAGGGCCTGATACCATGCTGTAAATAAAATTTAAAATTTAATAAATGAAAAGCATGAATTTTATCTTACAGTTTGACATGATCAGACAAGTGCACCATATTCATTGAGACAAAATATACATGTTATTTTGTTCCCAAATTAAAAAGACTGCCAATATTGTTTTTAAATATGGTATTGTTAAAATAAAGAAAATCTACAAGTGATGTTGCTGAAATCTGTACTTCACTGCTGTTAAAATCATTGAATCTGAAAGGATCATTCTTAAAAATATGCTAAAAGGCAATTCACTCAAACATGCACACTGATTTTATTACTTAACCTCTGAGCCTTTATAGGCTCAGAGATTAAGCAGCTCAGGACAGTTCAAATGCATTTTTTGAAACAATAACACAGGGAACATGTCATGAAAGCTAAGGAATTAAGGGAAATGAATAATGATGTCTTGGAATATTACAAAAGAGGAGGTGCTGGCAGTCTTAAAGCATATAAAGGTGAATAAATCCACAAGCCCTGTTTTAGCAGTGTGAAGGAATACAGGGATCTTGGGGTCCACGTCCGTAGATCCCTCAAGGTTGCCACACAGGTCGATAGGGTTAAGAAGGTGTATAGAGTGTTGGCCTTCATTAGTTGGGGTACTGAGTTCAAGAGCCACGAGGTGATGTTGCAGCTCTATA
>JARFYF010000002.1:77401465-77412163 GCA_030265395.1 Rhina ancylostomus | reverse complement strand
AGAAAACGTCCAGCACCTTACCCTCATCAATCTTCTTGGTTACCTCTTCAAAAAACTCTAAGTCAGGGGAGGGTCCCTCAGTCGGGTGAGAGTGGGGGTATCTCGATCATGGGAGGGTCCCTTGGTTGGGGCAGCTGTCAGTCAGAGTCCTACCCCCTCTCCAGTAACCCCTGCTGTCTGTCACCCAGACCCAAGGAGCCCCCACAGCCCCCGGCCCACACCCACCTGTACTTCCACAAAGACATGGACTCAGGCTGTGCACTGAGGTGAATCCCTGTCCTCCATTGACACTCTCTTAGCAATGAATTGCGCACAACTTGGTGTGGAGAAGCAACCTGCAAAAGCTGGTGTTGGGTGAGCTGGGGTGAATGATGCTGTTCATCATTGAGAAGCAGGGCTTACCCTGGTCCGACAGCAAGTACGGGCTATTGATAGGGACAGGCAGTGGTTGCTTCAAGTGTTCACAGACTGCCCAGATACTACTCTGGGTATGTGCTGGGAGAGTTTCAAAAAATGGGACATAGCAACAAGATAAGGGGGTGGTCATTTATAACTAAGGTATGTTGAATTATCACCTCACAGAAGGCAGTGAATCTCTGGAATTCTCTGCCTTGGCAGGTAGTGGAAGCTGGATCACAAGAATGACTTAAAGTGGAGGTGGACAAAAATTTGATTGATCGAGAAACAGAGGGGTTACAGAAGAGGAGTTGAGGCCAGCATAGAGCAGCCATGATCATATTAATGGGTGGGTCAGGCTTGAAGGACCTGATGCACTCCTGCTCCTATTTTCTGTGTTCTTGTATACTCACAACCCTCAGAAGTGCTTTGATTTGTGCACAGCACTTCTAAAAATTACATTATTAATACATTACCATAACTAGGGAGGATTTCTAAAACATAAAACAATGTCTCAGTGGGGACACTTCATATCTCAAATGAATTGCTACTTTTGTGTGATGCACTCATTTTTACTGAGTGCATGTCCAAGCTCACAAATCTTTAATCCAACTTCTATGCCTCATGAGTCCAGCATAATCTTGAAGGTTATGAAGGGAGATGTCTAATTTTGTCTCCTTTTTGTTCCTATATTTCATAGTAACATTTGAGTGTAGAATTGAAATTCTGTTCAGACTCAGCTCAGGATTAGATATTATCAAGAATCTTATGAGGGACACTTTCTAATATCCAAATTCATGGTCTCCAGGGGGAAATAAACTCTTTATTAGCTGTGTTTTAAAAAAGTGTGGATTTACATTTCCTCCAACAAGTTTGACAAGTCTTAAAGGTTTATTAAGAGGAGTGGGGGAAATCACTTACGTATATCTGGAAAACCCAATGGAATACTTTTAACAAAATAAAAATGGCCACTAACCAACAAAAGATACAAATGAATTTGAGCTGGACAAACAGAGCATTTAAGAGGATGACATCCCCAACCTCAGCAGCACTTAGGCGAGGGTGTAGAAAGGGAGGGAATACTGAGTGCATCCAGACACTTATAACTGCCAGTCAGTTGACCTGACTTAGTTGTGATGGGCATTGTCTGAAGATTAGTCTGGAAAACAAAATGAGAAAAAGTCAACTAGGCCTTAAAACTGTTCAACGTAGTGGATTATTATTTGCAACAAAAAATGTAAGTGAGCAATGAAAGATTTGTGTGTGAATTGAGGTGAACATAATTCATCACTAAGAAGCTGTAACAGTTAAAGACATTGGGTAGAGATTTGTCCGCAATTGGGAATAATGGGGAGTCAGTGGTGGGGTGCACTTTGTTCTCTGCAGCCAATTTTCCTGATTATTTATAGATGACTGTAAGGCCAGCATTTATTACCCAACCTTGGTGAGCCACATACGCCATACAATTCATTAAATTGAGCCAAATTTCTGAAGCAGAGTTCAGATGTGGATGCTGACACATTTTACATGTATTGTAGATCAGAGAATAAATTTCTACCCTGTGTAATTTCTCTAAATGACTTAATGCTTGAATTTGTTTTTATGATTATGTATAAAATCAAAGGAAGAGAACTGATGATTTAATTGGTTTGCAGTTTTAGAACTTTGTTATTCACTTTTTTCACAATAAACACTTCATGTAATATTGTTTTGAATTTAAATTTTCTTCATTATTTTGCAATATTGTACTAAAAAGTGGTGACCACATCTGAGGTATACAGTTATTACTTTGAAACTAAGAATGTGAAGTACCAGAATGTTGCAATTTGGAAAGTAAAATCAAGGTTGGACTTTCACAGTAAACAGTAGGGCCCTGGGGAGTGTTGTAGAACAGAGGGACCTTGGAGTACAAGTACATGGTTCCCTGAAAGTGGAGTCACAGGTAGACAAAATGGTGAAGAAGACCTTGGCACACTGGCCTTCACCAGTCAGGGCACTGAGTATAGAAGTTGGGAGGTTACAGTGCGGTTGTACAAGACATTGATGAGGCTGCACTTGAAGTATAGTGTTCAGTTTTAGTTGCCCTGCTATAGGAAAGATGTTATTAAACTGGAAAGAGTGCAGAAAAGATTTACAAGGATGTTGCCAGGACTCAAGGAACCGAGTTACAGGGAGAGGTTGGACAGGCTAGGACTTATTTCCTTAGAGAGTAGGAGACAGGTGATCTTATATAGATGTATAAAATCATGAGGGGCATAGATAGGGTGATTGCACTCTCTTCCCAGGATTGGGGAGTCAAGAGTGAGAGGGCATAGGTTTAAGGTGAGAGGGGAAAGATTTAATCGGAACTTGAGGGACAGCTTTTTTTATGTACACAGAAGGTGGTACATAGATGGAATGAGCTGCCAGAGGAAGTGGTTGAGGCAGGGATAATAAGTTTCATAAATCATTGGACAAGTACACGGATAGGAAGGATTTAAAAGGTTAATGGTAAAATGCAGGCAAATGGGACTAGCTTGGATGGGCATGGTCAGCATAGACCATTTGGGCTGGAGGGCCTGTTTCCATTGTTATATAACTTTATCTGTCATTCTTCAGCAACAAGCAGGATTCTGGAGGAACTCAGCAAGTCAGGCAGCATCTGTGGAGGGAAATGGATAGTTGACATTTGGGGTCGAGACCATTCGTCTGGACTGAGAGAAGGAGAGGAGTTAGCCAGCTCCACTCCTTCCCTTCACCTCTTGATTCTGGCTGCTCAATTAATCCAAGAAACAAACAGTTCTCAAACAAAACTGTGTTCTCACATTCCTTTTGCTGTACTGGACTTCAAAGAACAGTGAATATAAGAGCATTTTCTCTGTTTCTAGCCCTGGACACTACTCACAAACCCAGTCTTCTGGTGAGGTCTTCCCCATCAGTGGGGAAGCTCTTTTACACGCACGATCAACAACTTGACAAATCACTATAGCAAACAAGTTTTAATTAAGCTGTTATAAACATAAACTATTACGACATCACAGGTTTTTAACAATGTTTCTGCACAATATCACAATGTGTTCATAATCTAAGTAGAATGTACAATACCACTACTCCAAACCAATCACCAAAGTTCTTGCCTCCTTCCATGTCATACTGAAGGTGGAGAGAGGGAAGTGGTTAAGAATCGTCCATTGTCATCGAAAGTAGCAACATTATTCTTGCCAGTCCACATCTACAGGGCTCTGTTCCAGTTACCACACCAAACCTGACCTGCTTAAGAACCAACACAACAAAGGCTTCTATCAATGACTGTTTAAAGTACAGCATGGAAACAGGCCCTTTGACTCACTGAATCCACACTGACCATCAAGCACCCATCTTTACACTAATCCTACTCTAACCCATTTTATTTCCCCACATTCCTATCAGCCCCCCCCACCCCAGATTCTACCACACATCTCTCACACTAGGGGCAATTTACAGTGGCCAAATAACCTAGCAACTGCATATTTTTGAGATGTGACAGAAGCTGGAACACACAGAGGAAACTCACATGGTCACGGAGAGAAAGAGTAAACTCCACACAACACTGAACCCGGATCACTGGAGCTGTGAGGCAGCAACAGTGCAGCTAGCGGAGCTGCTACTTCTCAGGCCCAGCCCCAGCTCCAGTTTCAATCCTGTGGATAACAAGAGCTGTTTGACAGCAACATGAGTGTTCCTGAGGGGTGCCAGCACCTGCACAGCACAGCCAGCAGAGCAGCTGTCTCACAGCGACCCCCAGTGCTGTCAGTGCGGTGTTTGCATGTTCCCCTGTGACCATGTGAGTTTCCCAAGGGTACTCCAGTTTCATCCCACAACCCAAAGATGTTCAGATAGATAGGTTAATTAGCCACTGTAAATTGCCCCTAATGTGTGGTTGAGTGGTAGTATCGGGAAAGAGTTGATGAGAATGTGGAGAGAATAAAATGGGATTAGTGTAAAAGAGAGGTTGATGGTCAGTGCAGACTTGATGGGCTGAAGAACCTGTTTCCATGCTGTCTCTCTCTGGGACATCACACCACAGTTCTGATAATTAGCTCCTCTCCTACAGCAAGTTGTTCAAAGGTGAGGTGCAGCCTTATGGTGTGCAGTTATTTGGAAGCAAGTGCTTCTGATTTAGCCCTGTCACCCACTGAGTCTGGTCATTCAGGCTTTCAAGCTCCTGTATCTTCTCCCAGAAGGTAGAAGAGAGAAAAGGGAATGGCCAGGGTGGCAGGCATCCTTGACGAAACCCTTCCACGACTATGTGCTGTGTGCTTACCAAATGCTAGAACAATTATTCTCATATTTCCTTATGACAGAGACTATTTAGCCCACTGAGAATGTACTAGTTCACAGAGCATTCCCATCAATCCCATTTGCCCACTTATTTTCCTGCAACCTATTCTCTTTCACATGCCAATCAACTTCCCCCCAATCCTTTTACCACCCCTCATCTGATAGGCAGTTTACCTACCAACCAGAATGTCAGTATGTTTTGGGACACGGGGATTAAATAGCCACCATGACAGCTGTGGAATTTAAATTCACCTAAACAAACCTGGAACAAAATGCTAGCATCAATAATGGTGACACTGGACCTATTGTTGGGTTAGAATCACAAAGTTGTAGAGTCATAGACTTATACAGCCCAACTCATCTATGCCAACCAGCTTGCCTTTCTGAGCTAGTCCCATTTCCCATTAAACTTTTCCCCTGAGTACTTGTCTAAATATCTTTCAAATGTTGGGACTGTATCCACCTCTACAGCTTCTTCTGGCAGCTCATTCCATATACCAGCCACCATCCTCTAAGTGATAAAGTTGCCCCTCTGGTCCCAATTAAGTCTTTCCCCTCTAACCTTAAACCTCTGCCCTTTGGTTTTGGACTCCCCTACCCTGGAAAAATATTCTGACCATTCACTTTTTGACCAGGATGGCATTTGAACAAGGTCACCCCTCCAGCCTCCAGGGAAAAAGCCCCAACCTATCTAGTCTCTCCTTATAACCCTCGCCCTCTAGTCCCGATAACATCCCTTTGAATCGTATCTACATCCTTTCCAGTTTAATGACATCTTTCCTATAGCTAGGCAACCAGAACTGCACACAATACTCTAAGTGTGGTCTCATCAACAGCTTGTACAGCTGTAACATGTTCCAACACTTGCACCCAATGCTCTGACTGATGAAAGTTAACATGCCAAACACTTTCTTCACCAGCCCATCAACCTGTGTCACTACCTTCAGGAAACCATATACTTATACCTTGAGGTCCCTCTGTTCTACAACACTCTCGAGGACCCTGCCATTTACTGTGCAAGTTCTGCCCTAGTTTAACTCACCAAAATGCAATACTTTGCACTTGTCCCAGTGAATTTCCATCTGCCACTGTTGTCAAGAACTAATGCTCTTCAGAGAAGGAAATCTACCATTGTTCTCTGGACCAGTCTGCATATAACACCAGACCCAAAGCAATGTGGGTCTTTGTGGCTCTTAAATGCCCTCTGAAGTGGCTAACAAGTCACTTAGGCGCAATTAAGGATGGATAATAAATGTTGTTCAGGAACAGCTTCTTCCCCTCCGTCATCAGATTTCTGAGTGGTCCATGAACACCACCTCATTATTCACTTGCTTTTGCTCTATTATTTTGTAATTTGTAGTAATTTCATGTCTTTGCGCGGTACTGCTGCCGCAAAACAACAAATTTCATTCATATAAGACAGTGATAGTAAGTCTGATTCTGATTCTGGCTTAAGTAGAGAACACCAAAACACGTAAATGAATATGAAAAAAATTGATAGTGATCAATACTGAGGAGCGGTGGAAAGAGGATTCAGAAGATTTGAGTTTAGTGCTACTGAATGGGGATAAAGGTTCTTTTCAATCATTGTTCAAGGAATTCCTCCTCACAAATAATCATGCTTGCAAAGAATTTTAGCCTAACAATTAAGAATTTGACATTAATCAAAACTGAGGGACAAACATAGAAGGTCCGATTTCAGGGAATGTGATGATGCGATAAGGAATCGGGCAAGGTGGATCCAGTCACATCCAGACTCTTGGCGATCTCTGCTGGTCTTATGTGGTAAGTGCAAGTCCAAACTTCAGTGTCGGGTCTGATGCATTGTCAGACCCAGGCAGATCTTCCAATGTGCTCCCTGTCACAGGAATCTCCCGCTTGCTCGCAATCATTCCCCTACCTGGCTAACATTTGCTCCCTCTGCATACTCCCGATGGTGCTGGTTGGCAAGTTCTTCCGGCCTGGACCTCGTGAGCTTTCTTCCCTTGTTGCAGTTTCCAGATAAATTTTATGCAGTGTAGGTTGAGTACAACACAAATAAACTTAACTATGTCAAAATCAAACACTTTTGAGATGTTCAATTAATGGGACAAGTACCTGTTATTTGGAAGCTTGTAATCGGACCCTTTTATGTGCTTATGGGTGTTCTTTCTATTAACTATGGTTAACATTACAAGGAAGGAACTTTATTTTCAAAACAATCAAAAATTAAATATTTTGCTTTAATTGGAGTGCACCTTATCTCGTGCACCTAGTATTCTCCTAATTAACTAAATCCAAATTATTTGATTTCAGATTTTGGTCATATAACCATTAGCAACAGTACAAAACCATCAATGGCTGATGACATAAAACTCAAAATTTCAAACTATGTTTACAAAGAGTGAGGAGAACAATGCTCTTGTGGTTGCTGGTGTTATCCACAATAAAAACTAATTCCTGAGAGAGTTCTGGACACTTATTGAGATGTTTGAAATAAATTGAAAAGAAAATAGTCAGTGATATGTCAGCTTTGTTTCAGCTCTTGGCTTGTTGACTGGTGTACACCAATACACCAATTCAATTCTTGATTCAAAGCTTGTCAAGATAGCAGAGCTGGTTGCTTTCAAAATTAAATATAAATAATGCAAAAATACTGTCAGAAAAACAATTGCAGGAGTAAAGTTTAGCACCCTATATTCCTAATCCAAAGAATGGAATGTACATTCCTGACACTCCGTAGGTTTTCCTTTATGTTCTCTCATCACCAGGAGGCTCTTTGAACTTTACAGGTTAATTGGCTCAGGATGCAACAGAGGTGTCCATACCTTGATATTTACAACATTAAAGGATTTTGTGGTTTCATTGTTAGCGAGAGTTCACTGATATTTTCTTTGCTTCAGGACTCTGGTTAAAGTCTCTGCATTGGGATATAGACAACTGACCTTTCCATCTTGTTGACGTTTTCTGGAACCCCAAGCTCAGAAAATGGATCAGAGAAAAGAAATTTACACCAGTTTTTCAATATATTTGTGTAAAGCATTTTGAAATGTTTGCATCTGTTTCTTACAGTGTCTGCCCATCAGGAATTTAAACTGGACACTTTCAATCATGAGTCACCCTCATGCTGGTGTTGATTTCTCCTCTGATGACATCATCAGTGAGCATTTCTGAATCACTGGCGGGAATTGGATTGACGAGCCACAACCTTTGCTTATTCACAATTAAGTCAGGGGCAAATCGCACACCAGGTCAGGAGCTGAATATGAATTAAGGGACAAGAGAATGTGAATTAAGGGACATTGGCATATTGTTGTAATCTTCATTAACTTCCTCATGTTCAAATACATGTGCTGCCCTGTAGCAGATGGGTACCTTTGATAAAGATCACAGCATCTCTGTACTAAATTCTGCCATGTCTGGCCCTGGTGATCGTGGTAGTACCACCCAGGGATTCTTAGCGTGGGTGAACCCCATCACATCTCAATGCACCATTTGACACATACCCCCTTCATTTTGTGCCCCGCACCCCCATCCCCATCCCACTGAAACAAGCATCAACTGCTGCTGGAGTAGCATCCACCTGGTGAAAGGCGCCGTTTGGTCTGCCTGAAACATTTCCAAGGCAAGGAGACATCTGCACCTGAATTCTGCTGTTGGGCACCTTCCAAGAAGCTGGAGTATGTGCTGAGGGATGCACTAAAGGTCTGTGCAGCTACTACAAAGGTTCTGTGAGGAAGGACCACTGTCTAGGACCCTGCCACCCCCCCACGCACTTGGAGGCTGGGCTCTGCGTAACAACCTGCCAATCATTTCACGGACACAGTGTTTGTGGATGAAACACCGTTGAAATCTTGTAAGTGGAAGAATTGAATTGTTTGTTAGAATGAATGAAGTTAATGGCACATCCTGAATATGTTACTGTGTGTGTGCGCAAGTCCTCAAGTTGTCAGCAGTTCTGGGTAGCATCCAATTGGAAGATGCTCTCTTTTCTCATTATAGAGATCAGAACTGAATCTTGATTCTTCACATATTGCCAGTTATTGTGTGATGTTACAATTGTCTTCCAGCACCTTGGATCAGGCCTCAGCCCAATACATCATGGGCACATACCTCACCACAACTAAAAGTATCTACAAGTGGTGCTGTCTCAGGAAGGCAGCATCTATTATCAAAGGTCTCCACCATCCAGACCATACCATCTTCTCATATCTACCATCAGGCAAGACGTACATGAGCCTGAAGTCCCACACTACCAGTTCAAGACAGTTACTTCTCTTCAACCATTCTGTTCTTGAACCAACCTGCACAACCCTAATTCTTACCTCAGTATAGCAATACCATGACCACTTTGTACTACAATGGACATTTTTTTGTTTTAACTGTGTTCTTTCTTGTATAATTTTGTTTAAGTTGTGTTTTTCTTGTGAATGTTGTGTCTCTGATGCATGTACCTGTGATGCTGCTGCAAGTAAGTTTTTCATTGCACCTCTGCATATTACTTGTTCACATGACAATAAACTCGACTTTGACTTTGGAAAAGTAAGCTGAGTTTCTGCTATCCACTGGAACCCCTTGACTGTCTCTAAAAAGTGCACCTTGGGGGTCAAGTAAGATTAGCTTGGGTTTAGCTATCAATAGTTTGCTGTGCATTAATTAAACTTGGTACCAAATGGTGGTTGGACCCTGTAGAACTGTATCCACAGAGTTGGTCATTGGCTTCAAGAGATGGGAAGGACAGAGATGGGAAACTGCAAATAACAGATAATTGAATATGTGAACAGAATATTACAGCAACACTGATGTTGATAATATTTCATTCACTGATCCTATTCAAATACAAAATTCATGTCACTCATTCCACTTTTGCACAGAGCAATGTTTACAACTGATTTTTTCAAATCCAAATTATTTTAATCTCCTGTTTTGCTTGTGTTGTTCAAAATGATCTTTCTGCCATTGCTCACCACTTCACAGTTGAAGCCCAGTTTTGTTTGATAAATCACTCTTAATTTATTATTATTTAAAACTTTGACATTGTTTTAAATCTTCAACTGCATTGGTTTCCTATGTTCTTAAATATAGAAAGGAAAATTCCCTCATCTGGATGTCATAACACAGAGTTGTGATCAGGTTTCTCATTAATAACGTGTAACGATTTCTGCTGCAAGTTCCTGAGAACAGCATTAGGGCTTTCATCTATAAAGGAGATGCACTGCCTCCATTTCCTTGCTTGCATATTGTGTCGCTCAGCAACCATTAGCCTATGTTCAAGATGCTTAGCTTGATTTACTTAACTAGGCTGATGGAAACAAGAAGATGATTGTGTCTATGCTTAATATTAGCACCAAGCGGAAAAAAAGTCTTGTAGTCCTTATTATTTCTAATGTGAACAGTTCAAAATTTACTTCAAAGAATTGCAAAAAAAGACTTCTGTTGCATATTTATGATATTGTCTCACACCACTGATGCATTTTTAGAATTGCTTTTTTTGCTTGGTCTCAATGTATTATATTCCCATGAAAGCTTTGCCAGATTGGCCTAAACATTGCATTAGGAAACCGGACAGTACATGGTACATTTTGGAGAAGTTTTAACAAATTACATAGATGAGAACTGCATGGAGAAGAGAATTGTAAGAAGTCTTGAAATATGTAAGCTTGTTTTCTGTGTATAAGTGTATTTCATATAATGCTACCATGTATGTACGAAGATAGAAATTCACAAAAGATGAACATGTATGTAAGTGATTTCTAGTTTGGGTTAAGTTACTCAAGTATAATCCCAAGTATTGGACCAGAACTCACTAATTATTGCTGGCAGGTCAGATCAGAGCCAGCATTTGGCTCTTAAAATGGAAGTGAGTCCTAACCTCATTCCCACTTGTATGCTGCCCAACATGGAAATCCAGAGCTTGCTGATGGAAGTCTGAATCTGTCATTTCAGAGCTTTGGTACAATTCTCAGGCATTGCACTGCGGGACTGCTCTGTGAACATTGCTACAAGCACAGGACTGAGACCCCA
>JARFYF010000002.1:77340649-77356202 GCA_030265395.1 Rhina ancylostomus | reverse complement strand
GAGTTTGTATGTTCTCCCGTGTCTGTGTGGGTTTCCTCTGGGTGCTCTGGTTTCCTCCCACATTCCAAAGACGTATGGGTAGGTGAATTTGGGGCTTAAAATGTGCAGCGTGGACTCGTTGGGCTGGAAGGGTCTGTTACCACGCTGTAAATAAAATTTAAAAATAATTTAAATTTAAAAAATATTCAGCAGGTCATGCAGCACCTGTGAAACAGGGTTAATGGTCATGTCAATGACTGTTCATCAGGTTGTTTGTTTTTCAGAATTATATGCATTTTATTTAACGTTTGAATTATTCATGTACCTTTAAAGGTTTCTTTGGTAATTTTCAGAGCCAGTTCTCAGACTGATCAAAGCTGGAAGTAAGGCTTTGCTAGCTGTCAATGCTTTTAGGAGTGTTTGGGGACAGGCCCTGACACCGTTAGAGCCATAGATCAATACAGTATGGATACAGGCTCTTCGGCCCAATGAATCCATGCTGACCAAGGCCACATAGCTCAAGTCTGGGATGCATCCAGCACTGGTAAGTAGATGTGGGGTGACCAGAAATGATAAAGGGCAGTAGGCTCATGCAAGCGAGATCTTGCCCATAAACAATAGTTCCTTGTCCAGCATCAAACCAAGACACGATCATGCTTTTTATTCTCATCTGTGTATATATTATGCAATGTTTGGCCAGTGTTAAAGAATCCCAGTGTCTGATTATCTGGAGAGCCTCTTGAGTACTGATCACCAAAACAATGATCATACTCACTCTCAATGATCCCTCTCATTGCTCTGTTGTACAGCTCATTACTGAGCATCTCCTATCACTGACACACAAGGAACTATTGTAATTGTCAATCCTTCACTGTGAATTCATCAGTTAATTGTGTTATGGAGCATGCAAGCTTCTTCCAAAGTATAAATCATACAGTGAATAAAGTGAATCTAAGAGATCCTAACAATTATTGCAAACAATAATTTAAGCTGATGGTTCAAATGAGACCATAAGCAGAACAAGCAAACTTCAGAGAGCAGCCCCATGCTTGTCGCTGCCATGTTCTGTGCACACTAGAACCATAGAACTATAGAGCACAGAAAACAGGCTATTTGGTCCTTCTAATCTGTGCCGAAACATTATTCTGCTAGTCTCATTTACCTGCACCCAGCCCATAACCTTCCAGACTGCTCCCGTCCATGTATCTATCCAATTTACTCTTAAAAGTTAAGAGTGAGCCCGCATTTACTACATCAGATAGCAGCCTGTTCCACACTCCCACCACTCTTTGAGTGAAGAAGTTCCTCCTAATGTTCTCGCTAAACCTTTCCCCTTTCACCCTAAAGCCATATCCTTTCATACTTATCTCGTACTTATACAAATGTGATCAGAAAATCCCCTATGTAATGTAAGGTTTCAGAGTAATGGAACGAAGTAGCCGTGACTGCTGATCACAGACAAGATGCAGATATATATAAATCATAAATGGACCCTATAGTGTGGAAGGTGGAAGAATTACACAACAGAGGGTTGTAATAGAAAAGTCATTGAAAAGATTACACAGCATCAATATTGCATGGCAACCCGTGTAACTTTGCACTAGAAAAGGAAATAAGCATGTGAAAATGTAAGAAAAAATACTAAAAACTGGATCAGTCAAGGTTAGTTAGTGATCTGGGATCAATCTTGATCTCCATTAATGCCCATGTGGAGTTTACACTGTGACCCCATGAGTTTCTTCTGGGTGCTCCAGTTTCCTCCAATATACCAAAGAAGTGTGGGTTAATAGGCTAACTGACCACTATAAATTGTCCCTTGTGTATGTGAGTGGTAGAATCTGGGGGGATTTGATGGGAATGTAGGGAGAATAATTATATATTTGGGTACTTAATGGCTAGCACATTTGATGGGCTGAAGGGCCTGTTTCCCTGCTGTAAATATCAGTGACTCTAAAGCCCAACATAAGCTTGAGGAACAGCACTTCACCTTCCATCTGGGCATATTGCAACCTCTGGACCAAATATAGAATTCAACAACTTCAAGTAACTCACTTTTCTGTTTGCATCTATGTTGACTCAGTTTTTTCTTTCTGCACAAACACTCCCTGGTATGCTGGGCAGCTCTCATGCCTTCAATCTGCATTTCACAGCTTTTACATGTTTTTGTGTATCTTCTCATTCCATAACTGCTTTCATTAACCGATCAAACAAATGGCTACATCAACAGCTAATCACCATAGCAACCCTTGTTGTGCCCTATTATTAGTGATATTCCCTTAGTTCTTTCCATCCCTCTCCCTTCCACTCTGCAAATTGAAACTAACTTGTGTTCCCCCTTTTCTCAATCGTGACAAAGGATCTGCCACCTTAAGAGTGTATCAGGGCACCTATCGATTCTCTCGCTACAGATGCTGTCTGACTTGCTGAGTCAGAGTTATGCAGCACAGATACAAGCCCTTTAGCCCAACAAGTCTGTCTTGGCCATTTACACTAATCCCATTTTATTCTCACCACATTCCTATCAATTGTCCCCTGATTCTACCACCTAGCCGCACACTAGGGGCAATTTACAGTGGCCAATTACCCTAGTAGCCTACATGTTTTTGAGATATGGGAGGGCACTGAGCACTTGGGGGGAAAACCCATGTGGTCACAGGAAGAACATGCAAACTCCGCGCAGACAGCGCCGGAGGTCAGGTTTGAACCCTGGAGCTGTAAGGCAGAAAGTCTACTCCCTGCACCACTGTGCTGCCGTGACATTAACAGCAGTTTTAATACATGGACATCACACACCACAGCATCTGAGGCAGTGAGAACCTGGTTTTATTTGTTTATGATTGTTTCTTTGTCTGGGGATAGCATATATTTAACGATTGAGATTCCAAGATGTTTTATCCCTGACGAGTCTGCAGTTGTGACAATCAAAAATACTGCAGATGCTGTAAATCTAAAACAAAAACAGAGAATGCTGGAACTAGTCAGCAGATCAGACCGTACCTGTGGGATGAGAAGCAGTGCTAACGTTTCAGGTTAAAGAAATTCTGAAACATTAGCTCTCTTTCTCTTCCAAGTACTTTTAGCATTTTCGGTCTTTGTTTCTGCTGTTATGGAGTCATAGTGTCATAATGTCATACAGCACAGAAACAGGCCCTTCAGCCCAACTGGTCCATGTTGACCAAGATGCCCATTTATGCTAGTTCCATTCACCTGCATTTAGCTCATATCCCTCCCAACCTTTCCTATCCATGTACCCGTCCAAGGACCTCTTGAAGGTTGTTGTTGTTAAATGCTGTTGTGACAACAGTTTTCCGACAGGACTCATATATGATTGTGCATCATTCTGGGGAAAACCAATGGAAGGCTGGATGGAATTAGTTTTACTCGACCAAGTTGGGAGCCCACTTAACCCCAGAGGGTAAAACTTCTGGTTGGCAGTATTTAAGTATAAGCAACTGATCAATAAGCAAAGGTTGGCATTTGGAAGATGGGTCTGTACAACTGAATGGAGGAGTAGGCCTACTTCTATTCCAATTTCTCATGATCTCACAGAGACATGAGGGGCTGAATGGCCAGCTTTGTACTATAAATATTCTATGATTAGCTCTAATAACACACAGGCAGTAACTAACTTATTTTAAATTGATTGTTACCCTTGGAATATCAATGCATCCCGGAATCCAGCACAAGTGTACTGCACTGTGAGGAAGGCTCTGACAATTGGAAATTCTACCGTCACTCATACATGTATCCTCACGATTTTCCCAGTGTGGCAGATCACAGTCACAAGACAAAAAATCTTTTAGCACTCGAAACTCAACACAGGAGTTGAATTTATCTTTTGAATTGATACAACAAAAAATACAAATATTTAACCCAAAATACAAGTATTTTTGGCAGCTCAGAGATCAATGTGGAAGAGTTCGCTGGCTGAACAGTTGTTGATAATTTTCCCACTGCACTCCTTTACTAGTTATGAATCACTCACATTATTAAGAAGTCTCCCAAATGAATTATGTGTTTGCAAACACTGGCCAATTCTTGTGCCAAGACTGATGCAGCAATGGCTTCTCACACAGGTGCTGAGACTCAAACCAAATTTGGCTTTGGACTCCACATATTTTTTATGAATAAGTATATTTTTGAAATTAAAAAAAAACAGGCTGGATCAGTTTAGGAGGTTAGATCTGATTAAATCAGTAAGTAAGCACCTAGTTTAAGCAGGCAAATGTATATATTAAAGACATTCATTCTATCTCCGTTAGCCTGATACCCTGGTGATCCTACAACCAGCTTATGACTTTAATTTCCATGTTGATGGAATCTCTTATTTACCTTGGATGATTATTCTGGACGTTAAAAAGTTGCCGGAGTCAACATTTTGTCAGCTATAATTATTGATGCAAATTTAGGAGCAGATCCTACCATGAATTAAAAGCCATCTCAATTTAACACCATCAATGGGAATAAATCAAAACTATTCGCCAAAGTAGGAATGCTTATATTGAGATGCTGTACTTTTTTTAATACCTCTTTCTATATGTCAATTCTGGCTAAATCTTGAGAAAAAGCTTTGTGGAACCCCTTAGGGCAGACCTCTATGTTGTTCAGCCACAGCAGATAATGATTGATCTCTGGGATTTCTTACATTAAAGAATATTAAAATGAATGAATTTTCTGACCGGACCCTGATTCTGCCATTGCACCTGTCTTTAATCTTTATCCCTCACCCCTTGCACCTGCCCCTGTTTAACATGCTGGCACATATCTCCTTCTTTACTTCTATCGGCAGACATGTTGCATTCCTTTAATTTACTTCACTGCCTATCTCACCCAGCCTGCTCAATGTATCCCCCTGCCTTTGTTTGCTTGCCCTCCGGCTGTTTGTCAGATTTAGCCCTGCTGCTTTTCTTTCTTGCAGCAGGAGAAAGAGGGGTCAGTATTGGGAGGTGGGTTATCCCAGCCTCCACAGCACGGATAAAAGGGCTCTGTTATACATCAGGCTACTTTGGACAGCTGGGTGGGCCACCAAACAGGGGCAAACAGATGCATGAAGTGGTCAGGACAGGAAGAAGACTACCTGCTCTGTCAGGCAAGTACTTCAAGCAATTCATTGTGCTGACAAAGACTAACTGAGGGGCTGGCTCCTGCCAGCATAACGTCCATTTAAGTGGAAGGACAATGAAGTTAAAAATGATGCACAAGATAAAGTTAAATGGTCTCCTGTAGCTATAGCAACCACATAATTTGCACCCCACCTCTTATTGATTACATGACTATCTCCTCACGCACTCTGCCTAGTTTCTACATAAAAATTGCTCCATACACCGACTACCTAAATCCAGGAGAGAAACTGAGTGGAGGTGCATTAGACAAGGAAAACATGTCCCACTATTACTAGAAGAATCACCTCCCAGTGACAGGGTCAAATAGTACACGGGAGAGAGTCAGCAGCAGAAGAGCTCTACAAGAAAAATGTCAATATACACTTTTACTAAATTCTGTTATTTTCTTTGTCAAATGTCACCATATTTCACAACCAAAGCCTTAAATTCTGCAACTGCAGAGGTACATGTTAGCACTCTGATAAATCTTCAGCTGCAACCTCTTTCCTCCAGGCTGTTTAAAAGAGCACTGATCTTTTGCACTCACTTTCCTCTTTGTATTGAACCATTTCCGTTCATTAAATGAATCATTATTTTAATAATCTGTTTTTGTTCAGTTAACCTTTGATTGCTAGAAGTATTTACTGGCACAGTTTTGGAATGCATGAATATTGCATTGCATTACCTATAAATTACATTTTCCATTTGGTGAGTCTGGTTTGGATAAGTTAGGTAAAGATCCAATTTATGGCACAGTCAGAATGGCTCATTTGAGTAAGGAAAAACCTACAGGCTCACTTGGTGGAAGATAAAACTCCCC
Organism: Rhina ancylostomus; assembly: GCA_030265395.1. Lineage (NCBI taxonomy): Eukaryota > Metazoa > Chordata > Chondrichthyes > Rhinopristiformes > Rhinidae > Rhina > Rhina ancylostomus. The sequence goes on along the minus strand of JARFYF010000002.1, from coordinate 77,350,301 downwards.
CCATGTAAAATTTAGTCAGTATATGTGAAATTGTATTGGGCATCAAAGATTTTTCACAATTGAGTGGCTAATATCATTTGTTTATTATTGTCATCCTTTTATTTCAAGATGTCTGAACCTTGTGAAATCTACATTTGTGACAAGGATTTGGTGACTGAACACATAAACAACACCATTTTAGTGAGAAGTAATTGAAAGCAGAGCCTCTGATCAGCAATATTCAAGTAGAGGAGACTATTCTAACAGCACTGCATTCTTGCTTCCACTGACAATAAACACAGGCATTAATTAGCTTGTTTTAAATGGGATATTTCCATCAATGCACACAAGAATTCAGTACAAATGTGTTGTGCTCTTATCTGGTCTTTGACTATTGGGATTTCTACCCTCACCTATCCAAATGTTTTAACAATGATTTTGATTTGGATCATTTTGGAAGCAAAAACATTACTTCAGAATAACGGTGTTGAGTAAACAATGTGGACTTACTGTCACTTAGTTAGTGGACATGAACATGCAAATCTGAAAGTGGATAGGACACAAAAATGATACTGCCAACAAGATTGTAAGGTTACTTGGTCCTTTTAAATATTAGATGAACAAAGAGCCGCAAAATGTAAGGGCAGAGGTTCTGTGATAGATTCTTGTAAAGCGAATTGGAAAAATTGAAATCACAGAATCCTTCTTCACAGTCCTTGAATCAAAAGCAATTAAAAAAATCAATGTCAAGATATTTTTGATTAATAAAATAATTGCTCTTTTGCACTTTTATCAGTTACTCATTAGAACACATTCCTTTTACAAAAATAAAACAATGGCATAACCCCTCATTCTGCAGGATTGTGCATGAAACACACCTAATCTTTGAACTGTTCTCTCTCACATTTTTAGAAATGAGGTAAAAATAATGGAATTTATCTAGTTGAAATCTTGCTATCGTATGTGCTACCATTCATAATGGCAAGCTGCAATCTCTCCTTTATATACATTTGTGTGTATTTTTTAAGGTACAACAAAAAACCGAAAGAAACCTCTTTGGAATGCACAATGACCTTTCACCGGCATCCATCTGCTGCTGAATTCACTTTTGTTGACAAGACTTGATGAAGTGTCGTACGAGCAACAGCAAAACTGTGGCAGACTGAGTATAATTGGACCATCAGCAACACTTCAATCCACAGAACCATGCCTCATATATATCACAAATTCTAGCTTATCTCCTAACTTAACTTCTAAAAAGACAAATTTAAAAATGCAGTGGTGATCACATGGAATATTATTTTTCATCCCAAATTAGAACATGCTCACATAAATAAAAGCAACATTTTAAATGGGTGGAAATTAAGAGAAGAAAAGCAATTGATATCACTGTGGCATTAAGTGAAATGGTACAATGCTGACCTCGCCTTTTTGTCTGAGAAAAATAAGGAGTTAACAAATGAAGACAGCAACTGGGATTAAACTAGCCAGCTCGTTGGATAAAGAATTTTGGAAAGTATAAGAGAGAAAAACCAGAGGAAATGATTGAAAATTACAAAAGAGAGTGAAATGTTTATTATGCTCTGAGTGGACAATGGAGAAATAGTGCATATTAGCAGTTAAATCATACAAAATAACATTGTCAAAGAAAGTGTTCAGGTTATTATTTTAGGCAAAATATTTGCTTAATTTAGGATTTCAGTTTGAATAAAAATCCGCCTTTGCATCGCTCAATAGCAGGTACTATTCTTTAGCATTTTATCCCCTTACTTGTTCCTTTACTATTGCATTATTTTTAAATTTAAAAAAATCAGTAGATTGAAATAGTATTATTTTCAGCGAAATACCACTTTTAAACCAACTCTCCTGTATGTGGAGCAAGTTACCCATGCTGCTTGTGAAGGTTTAAAAGCTCCCTCACAAGTTGGAGGTTACTTTTTTCTAATTAGCCTTAAATCTGTAAAAAGCTGCTTTTTTTTAAGAGTTCAGAAGTAGGTTAAAGGGTCTCAATACCAGAGTGGCCACAGACAAATCAATTTAATCAGTCACTATGGTATGCAGAGTGTTATTGGGTTCACTCAACCATTTCGCCTCACCAATTGACCATCAACCTGCTGTCAAAGCTCCCACTTCCATGCAGGGCCTCAGCACCATTCACATTCCATTGTATACATTTGGCAGATAGGTTGTGTTTTAAATTAGCATCCCTGATATACTTAGTTTTGCTGTCTGGTAATGTTAAACCCATAAATCACCAACAAGGGGAAGTAAATATCTTCAAGATAAACTGTTCACCAACATTCTGATCTCTTTGTTTTTTTCACATAACATATACATTATGTATATATTGCACATAAAACCTGTGGGCACCTCTTTTCAAGGTATCTTTTGTATCTTTTGTTTGACTACAACCGATTCTTTCTGCCTTAGCTACTGAAGTTTAATGTCCAGACTAAGCCTGTTTACTAAAACTTTTGTTTCTCCAGGTGATGCACTTAGCAATGCAACTAATTGAACAATCCTGAGTGATTTGCTTTAGAGTACATGTACCATATATTTCCAATTAATCCTGTATCCAAAATAATCCAAAAATATTGTCAACAAAATTTCAGAAAGAAAATTCCACCTTATTGCAGTTAATGTTTATTCGAAAATGATTATTGATAGAAAATGCCGATGTGCCTGCCTTAGCAAGGAATTTGTTTTTGTTTTGGGTTAATTTCCATTGGCTGTGAGTCTGTCACTGAAAAGGCTGTAACTCCATGGCTCAAATCTTCTGATTGTGCCAGTTGCTAAAAATGAATGGCTATGGTGCTTTCATTGCAAACATTAACAGGACATTCAGGCCAAAGGTCTATGGTAATGTTTATTCTTAGGAAGACTCTCCTCCAAACCCAGATCATCATTAATAATCTGCATTTAGTTTGCATCTTTCACAGTGCTGAATGTCTGTCCCAAAACCTTTCAAACAAAATGTGACACCGAGCCACATGGGTAGATATTAGGATTGAAGACCAAAAGCTTAGTCAAAGGGATATGTTGAAGGGAGCAGCTGAAGGGGAGAAGGAGTTGTTGAGGGAGGGAATTCTTGATCTTACAGCCTAATTATCTGAAGACACGGCCACCAATTATGCAGGGATGAAATTCAGGGCTTTACTAGAGGCCAGCTTTGAAACAGCACAAGAAATGTCGGGGTAGAGGCACGTACAGGCATGGGGAGGGCAAAGGCCTGAAAAGATGTGAAAACAAGGATGGAAATTTTGGGTGATAGATATCAAATCATTTTAGCATATGACAAACAAGATATCCAATTTCTTTAAACTAAGGGGAGCAGAGAAAATCTGATTTGCTCTTAGTAGTTCTTGAACTTACCTAGCATCTGTATGTGAAAACAGTTCAAAGAACCATGTGGTTAGTTTTAAAACTGCAGAGACAATTATATACATGTAGTAGTACAGATCTGAGCTTTGAAATCATGCTTTTAATTGAAATCCTTTGCTTAGAGTTCTTTCAAACTTTCAAAGCTACTTTTTATGAAATCAAGTTACATGGCACTGATGAGCTAAAAATTTAAATCTGGGTTGGAACATTTTTGCGATAAGAAAATTGCCAGAAAAACTAATGGAAAATCCCTAGAAAAAAGAAATGCAAAGCCTGAAAACAAATGCCAGAATTTATAACATGCTATGACTATTCAAAAATCTGGCTTCCCAACACACCTCTCTGAACTGTTCCATTTTAAAATTAAATGGTAGATTACAACCGGCATTTAGCGCGCATTCAGGGACTGAGCGTCTCTTCCCAGCATCAAACCTTCAATATTTTGACCATTATTCAAATCAGTGCCAGTTGATTCTACCAAACCAAATAGAACATTACTTTTTTTTGAAGAAAGTAACAAAGTAGGATGCAATGATTTTATTAGATGCACAATACACCTAAGTAGCTTGTGATTACAGCTTCAAATTTTATTTGGTGTGCATGCTCTGGATTCCATTCATGAGAGGTGACTGGAGAAGAATTCCAAAAATGTTGTGTGCACCCATCTGGGTTAACTTTTACAAAACAGCATAAGTGAAAAATTAGGTTCTCTTCATTTTGACTGGAGATCTGTTGACAAGAGTTTTAACTTCAGGAGGGTATGTCAAATTTCAAACTCCTCCTCAGTGTGGAGTGTTTGCTGTGAAAAGTTTACATATCAAAGAAGGCAAAGCAGGTTTTTTCTGAGTGAAATTGTTGGTTATGGATTATATCTTTCATGCTGCTGAGAGAAGGTTGACTCCATCTTCCAACAGGAAAGCCAATTATTCAATCTAAACCCATACTCTTCAGATCCTGGATGGCTTGGTGTAGCTCAGAATAAATTCTCATGTTTTTTTGTAAAATTTTAAATTTAGCATCCAATTATAAATGAAAACAACATAAGATCTGTTTGCATTTGATATTAGAACCATAGAAACATAGAAAAATTACAGCACAGAAAACAGGCCTTTTGGCTCTTCTAGTCTGTGCCGAAACATTATTCTGCTAGTCCCATTAACCTGCACCCAGCCCAATAGAACCATAGAACCATAGAAATTAATTTTCTCATCTGTTGTACAATGCAAACACCAACACAAATTTTGCCTAATATTAAAACAAATATCCAACATCATTTCACTCTCTTCCTCCAACTGTCTCCCTAATGTAGACACACCCATACTTTTCATGTCTTGTAACATGTATCACATCATTCTGAAGCTAAAGATTTGAAGACAAGTAAGTAGTCATAGCAAAGTCTTGCCAAAGCCAGAAACATAAAAAATATTCACCAATTACATACCTAAATCTCCAAGTGTGGAGAGTTAAAACCACATAACTAAATTGATTCTTAAGTACTTTTTCTTATGGTGTGTTTGCTGGTAACCTCATTGCTCAATATGATTATTCACTGCAGTGAAATGAGAGGCTGCAAATTATTATGTAAAGGCTAAAAATTCCATCCAAGATGTTACTATTGCAGTTAATAATGTGGTCTAATACCTCAACAACAAAAAATAAATGAGCAATATTTATTGCCATGCATTTTAAAAACAAAATGAATGCAAGTAACAGAATGAATAACATTGGTAGAAAAAGAATGTGTGTTCTATTCTGTGTTTGAAATTGTTCTGGGGTTCCTAATGCTTCAAGGAAACTTTCAAGACAAAGCAAATTTTTGCCCAAGGCTGTTAATGAGAAGCCTGTGCAACATTCCCCAGCTGCACAGCTAAATCTTAAAGTGAATAGTTTACGCCCGATTTAGAGCCAGATTTAGTGAGTTTACTGAAAATGGCTTTGAAGTACCAGCATGGAAATTAACGACGGGCAGCAACACTTTGTCAGCAGGATAGGCAAAGTGACCAAAGTGAATTGCAGTGAAGCAGGATGAGGAAAGTAATGCTTAAGTCCAGAGAAATAAAAGGTAGACTGCACAACAAACAGTAGTTACAAAATCCAGGAAGTGGGTTGGTGACTGTGGGATCAGTGAACTGAACACAGTAATGGAACTGGGGATGGCTCCCACATGTCGTCAACAGAGAGAGTCCATACACAACCAGGGAGATACACCACTGACTTCAAAAAATAAATATGAGCTATATTTATTTCCATGCATTTTAAAAACAAAATGAATGCAAGTAACAGAATGAATAACATTGGTAGAAAAAGAATGAGTGTTCTATTCAGTGTTTGAAATTGTTCTGGGGTTCCTAATGCTTCAAGAAAACTTTCAACACAGAGCAAATTTTTGTTTTCATTTCTTTTTGGAAAACATTTTATGTTTTCATTTCTTTTTGGAATAATTTTTGACAATATTGGGGATAACCCTCTCAGTCAAGTGGCATTTATTCAGCTCAACAGCAAGTGAGGGCAGGATCTTCAACCCCACCCAGGCTCTGACCCAACTGACCCTCTCATCACAAGTCGTCCACATACAAGACAACTCCTGAGTGTTGTTAGCATGTTGGATACTGATCAGAACTAGAGATTGTGGCTACTTTTCCACAATGCAGACAAGGGCAGCAATAGCCTTAACCATTTCTGAATTCAATTAACCACACAGAGAAGAATCAAAATTGGAGTGGTGGGTTGGATCAGGAAGGATGCTTTCTGTAGACGACTTGCAAAATAAATTCCCTAACTTGGGGTTGAAATAGCTCTCCCAAATTTAATACCACTGAATCCTCCAATATACCCATGGGGAACTTATTAGACGACAGACACTTTTGGCAACTGATTCAACAGAATGCTTGCATGATACACCTGTTATAAGCTTTAAAACTTTGCAATAAAGAGAAGGCCACCTGGTCCATTAAGCCTCCCCTTTGCGCTAAGATGGCTGGATCATTATGATGAGATATTTGCCAACCTCCCTCCATGATTCAACCACAGAGCCATGAAACCTTCTGGGACAGACACAAGATACAGCAAACAGAAAGAGAGAAATAATGCTGATTGAGAAGAGTTAAAAAAAAACCTGGAAAATTCTCTTCTAAAGTCATTGTGCAATCAAATTATCATGCCAGGACTTTCTCAATGCTGCCTGTGCAAGAATTTTGCATGAGCCACAATTTTTGGATGTAGCATCTGATCTGGATTAGCATGGCACCACAGACTGCCACTGACATCTCTGTTGACCAGTTGATTAAGTTCTCCTGCGCTGGTGGCTTGTGTTGGTGCACTCATTCTGCAGAATTTCCCTGATCTTAACACAAATTCATATCCCTGTTTAGGACACAAATGAACATAGTTTCAAGACCTGCTGTCATTGGTCCAAATGTGTTGGGAGTCATGTTTATAATTTAGGCTGACACTCCAGTGCAGTGCTAAAGGTATGCTGGAGGTGCTGGCCTTCACACTGAGGCTCAAACTACTGCACATTGACATAAAAGATCTGTGGCAACATTCAAAGCAACATCAATAAAACTAGTCTGGTCATTTGTCTCAATTATGTGTGCTGTAACTGTGAAGAAATAATTCAGTAAATGTGAAGCCGTTTAGAATGTCCAGGATATGCGAGAAATTGCTGCAAAGTTTAAACTCTTTCTTGCATCAATGATGAAATTGGCAGCATGTGACTAGGTTTTGACTTCTCCAGTTATCAAGCAAGTGTAGTGTGTGGAAGCAAGTTATTCCTCAATAACCATTAAACAGGCCGGGCAAAGTATCCTGTCCTAATATAGGGAAGGTCCTCGGGTTACTGGACTTCTTTTTTGCACTACAAATGCCATCCTAATTCCCATAAGGTACAGGTGACTCCCTTTAATGCTATTGACTTCTTCCGCAAGTGGATTTGGTGATTACCACCCATGTGCCAGATGCTGCACAGTTCAACATTTGCCGTGTCATTTGCATATTTCACACCAGCCTGTGTTTTCTACTCTGTCACGGGAAAAGATTACTAGGCAGACAGTCGAAAAAATTCAAGGATGTGCTCAAAGCCGACTTGACAAGATGCAACATCTTCTGACTCTTGGGAGTTCCTGGCCTTTGACTGCTCAAAGTGGAGAAGGAGCATCTGGGATGGTATTGCGAACTTTGAGGCTATGTAGCGGGTACACACAGACCCCTGTGTAAATGGCAGAAGGAGCACACCACCTCATAAACTATCCACATCCCCCCACCCCCCCATCCTGCACCTATTGCCCCATCAGTGGCATATGCATCAGTCACCTTAGAACTCACAAATCTGAAATGAAAACAAATCATCCTCAGTCATGAAGCACCGTCTAAGATGAAAAAGAAGAAAAGCTTCAGCATGACAACTACTACGTTTGCCTTACACCGTGAAGGGAACAGTTGATGCTTTAGGAGTAAGTGGCACATCTATCCATCTGCAATAAACAATGGTACATTTAATGATTGTGCACAACAAACCACAATGTGTGGATCTGTTCTAATTATAAAACAGAATGTGCAATGAGTTTGGTTCTCTCTTCCAATTTCTGCAGGTATCATACCTTTCAAACTGTGAGTCCTGAGCAAATCTACAAATAATTTAGATGAACCATTGTTGTTTGTGAATTTAACTTTAAGTTAAAGAGCAGTGGAATTGAGGCTAGGTAGTTTATCTGAAGGAAATTTCTTTCTTCACTACTTTCTCTTCATTGTGCTGCATGAGACTGAATAAGGCATGAATAGGGTGGTGTCATAATTCTGCCACTTTCACTCCACACACCTACACCTCTCTAGTCTTGCAAATATCCTTATGTCAATGAGGTGACTTTTCATACATATTCCACCTCTCCATAAATGGCCTGTACTGTTACTTGATATTAATATCCATGCAAAACTTTTCTACTCTCGATTGACATGCATGTGTTTTCATACCAATTCCTTTCTTTGTTAGCACTACAGAAAATTACAAGGCATGCATTCCTTCCATGGATCATGTTAATTCCTTTGCACACACATAAGCTACAAAATTCTGATATTACTGTATATTCTCCTCGTCCTGAGCCCAATTGGAAAAAGCAAGAGCCAATGACCATCGGCAGAAATCTAACATTCCACAATGACTGTTTAACACTGAAACTGTGATGTGGCATGAAAAGTGATGAAGAACCATTTTAGAAAAGCAAGATACAGCAGATATGGAAACATGAAACAAAATCAGAAAATGATGGAAGTACACAGCAGGTCAAACAGCATCTACAGAGAGAGAAACATAGTAAATATTTCAGGTTAACTATATGGTTAGCGTAATGCTTTACAGCGCTAGCGACCTGGGTTAAAATCCGGCCACTGTCTGTAAGGAGTTTGTACGTTCTCCCCGTGTCTGCATGGGCTTCCTCAAGGTGCTTCGTTTTCCTCCCACATTCCATAGACATATGGGTTAGGAAGTTGTGGGCGTGCTATGTTGGCACCAGAAGCGTGGTGACACTTGCAGCTGCCCCCGGAACCCTATGCAAAAGATGCATTTCACTGCGTGTTTTGATGTACATGTGACGAATAAAGATATCTTATGTTACACTAGACGGCAAAGTTTCTAGCCTGTTATTTTAAACTGCTTTTAAATGCTCCTTTTACATTCACAGATTGTTATTAATACTTTTCCTTGTTAAAAATTGTCTTCCTCTTGTACATGGCTGAGGCAATATTTATAAACAAATCGGATTCATAAGCCTTTGCATGGCCTTTTAGAAAAGAAAGCTTGTCTCAAGGATTATTATGTGTCGTGGGCAGGAAGGTTCATTTGGTCCAGGGTTACTAAACACACGGACATATGAGGGTTTGATTTGCTACTAATGCATTAAGTGACCCTTTGACCTGTTAAGATTCTGTTTAGAACAAGTCAGTTCTTTCAAGGCTAGAGAATGATTTCCTTGTTTCAGACATTATTTTCAGTCCAGTTTTTATTACACATGTTATCACTGTTGAAACTGATAAGACAATGGGACTAGATGGGGTTTCTGGAAATCATGAGCATATTGGGAGGGGGGTGAAGGCAGAGAGGCCCTGATGAATTGGCAGGTGCATATATGACAGTTTGTACAACTTCTCTACGCACTCCAGCATCTTAACAGCCGTAAAGAGGGATAACATTCTACAGCAAAGACAACCATTAAAGTGGAGGTAAAAAAATATTAAAAATATGATGGTACTGTCTATGATTCAAAAATCACTTAATTGGCTGTAGCACTAAGCATGAACA
>JARFYF010000002.1:76548257-76558491 GCA_030265395.1 Rhina ancylostomus | reverse complement strand
GCACCTTCCAAACCCATGGCCTCTACTAGTTAGAAGGACAAGGGCAGCAAAAACCACCACCACCACGAGGAAGTTGCCCTCCAACTTGCATACCATCCTGATTTGGAAATATATCTCCGTTGTTGTTGGGTTAAAATCCTGAAATTCTGTCAAACGAGGTGTGGGTAGACCCACAAAGCTAAGGACTGCAGCAGTTGAAGAAGGCAGCTCGCCACCACCACCTTAAGGGCAATTAGGGATGGGCAATTAAATGCTGGCTCAGCCTGTGCAGTCCACATCTCTGAAATGAACAAAAAAAACTTGCTCCCTACAGACTCATTCAGTAATGCTAAGCAAGCTATGTTGTTCAGTTGTAATTGAAGGTATTGGAGTGAATTAGTGTTGAATGCAACACATTCATGGGGATGAAATACCAGGCAGATGGCTTTTTTCCATGAAGAGGCTGTCCATGCAGACAATTTGTATGTTTAATGTGGTTTTGAGTGGAAAATATCCCTTATCATCAAGGTGCTGTTGAATCAGGAAGTCTAGGTTACATTTATTTCTACTTAACTTGGGACATTAAAAGCCCTAGATGAATGGAACTTGTCGTTCTAAACTGTTGCAATCAACTAGTGTGCTTTTGTGTGTCTGTACTTGTCCACCAGTAGAACAGTCATGTGGGTAAAATAGTACACTGAGGAAAATATTGCTAACAGTACAGTCAGAAGATCACCTGAGTTAAAACCCAGTAAGTACTGACTGCTAAACCATGTCTTGTCTGGATGTGGCCGGATGTTAATCGCTGTGTCTGCACTAACTCATCTGTGGAATTCATTTATGTTGTGGGTGAATGAGGGGAGGAGCTGATTGAGGGGAGGAAGTTTGATTGTCAACAAGGGAGGAATTAGTTCTGTGATCACAAGTGACAACATTATAATTTCATTTAAACAAACATTTTGCAGCAAGATGTAGATCAGTTGGAAATGTGGTGGAGAAATGGCAGATGGCATTATAATCTGGATGTGTGTGGTGTTGCATTTTGGGAGGAAGCGTGTAAGAGCAAAGTATGCAGGGCCCTTAGGAGCATTGATGTACAGAGGGATCTTGGGGTGCAAGTTTGTAGCTCTCTGAAAGTGGCAACACAAGTAGGTATGATGGTAAAGAAGGCATATGGCATACTTGCCTCCATTGGTCAGGGCATTGAATGTAAGTGTTTGTAAGCAAAGTTGCAGCTGTATAAAACTTTGGTTAGGTAGATTTAGAGTATTGTTCGCAGTTCTAATCACTGCATTACAGGAAAGGATGTGGAAGCTTTGGAGATGGTGCAATTAGCTAAAAGGAGTAGTTGGACAAACTTGGATTCTTGGATTCATGTCTCTGGAGTGTTGGAGGCTGAGGAGTGAAGTATATAAAGTTATCAGGTATAGAGAGTCTTTTAATTCCCAGGATGGAAATGTCATAAACTGCAGGGCATAGCTTCAAGGTGAGGAGGTGGGGGGAGTTTAAAGGAGAATTGTGAGGCAAGTTTTTTGACACAGTGGGAGGTGCCTAAAACATGTTGCCAGGGAACATGGTTGAAGCAGCAATATTTAAGAGGCATTTAGACATGAACAGGCAAGGGATGGAGGGATGTAGACCACGTGCAGGCAAAAGGGATTAGTTTTTGAATTGGTATCATGGTCAGAAAAGATGTCGTGGGCTGAAGGGCCGAATCCTGTGTTGAACTGTTCTATTTTCTAAATAAGGTTATGTTTCAACAAAAACTGAAATAGCTTGGAGTTTTAAAATGGAATCCAATTGAACACTTACTCTTCCTCAACTCTCAGTTTTAATCTTCAGGAAGAATTTGTTTAATGGGCAGGGCCTGAGATGATTGGACCAGGGTAGCTGGATGTAGATAGGTACCCCATTTTGTGTTTGCAAATTCTTCAGTGCTATGATGGATGGAGAGATTGCAAGGCCAAAAGATGAAAAATGAGGAGCAATGTGGTAAAGAGGAATTTGTGTGTGATTTGCTGTCATGGGATTGCTAGTTATTGAATCAAAGTGAAAATCACTGAACCTCTGCACCTCCGACAATGATGACTGCTGGTGACCAGCTGGGGAACTGGGGTGGTTAGGGTTCAGTGAGACATGGCTAGTGCTCGGGATTATGAGAAGTGGTGAAGGATGGGACATTGAAACTTCTAAATTAGCAAATGTGGAGGAATGTTAATGGAACCCAGGTAGCAATCAACAGTAGCGGACTGAGCAGCAGGTGCATTGTGAAATAAATTTTTAGAGCAGCCAGAAAAGGAAAATATGATATTGAGATAATATTCCAAAACCAGAGTTTTATCTAATAACATCAATGACAATGTTGTTCTTGGTGCTGTTATTATGGTATGGATGTTGGGTTTACTGACTCTATTGAATTTCCATCCTCATTTTTATTCTGGATGAATGGTAAGGAAAAGAAAGCCCCCTGTGTCAGCAATTGTTTGGTTTGCAGCATTCTCATGTCTGGGTCAAAATGGTGTAGCTTGCAGTCCTGCTTTAGAGCTGGGAACAAAACTTGGGCAAATGTATGGTACAGTACTATTGAAGATGATGTGTATAATGTGCTGTCATTGGTGGACATAAAAGATCTTTGGAGTTATAAAAGAACATGGGACCATAGGAACAGCTCCTTCAGCCCATGATGTCTGCGCTGAACATGATGCTGAATTAAACTATATCTCTTCCGCCTCCACATGATCTGTATCCCTCCCTTCCTTGCATACTCCTCTGTCTATCTAACAGCCTCTTAAATGCCACTGTTGTATCTGCTTCCACTACCACGCCTGGTAGCTTCAGGCACCTACCACTCTGTAGAAAAAAAAACTTGCCCTGAATATCTGTTTCAAGTTTTCCCCTTGTTAACTTAAATGCATGTCCTCTAGTACTTGATGTTTCTAAGTTGGTAAAAAGAATCTAACTGTTTACCCTATCCATGCCCCTCATAATTTTATAACTTCCATCAGGTCTTTCCTCAGCATCTGATACTCCAGAGAAAACACAGAAATGTCGACTGTCCATTTCCATCCATAGACATGGATCCACCTATCACTTGCTAGCTCTTGATTTATCCCTTCCCCTCACTTCTTTATATTGGCTATTTCCCCTCTTTCCAGTCCAGATGGAAAGTCTTGACCGGAAATGTCAATTCTCTATTTCCCTCCATGGATGCTGCCTGACAGTTCCTCCAGGTCTTTTTAGACCATAAGACATAGGAGTGGAATTAGGCCATTCAGCCATCGAATCTGCTCCACCATGACTGATGTTTGTTTGTTTGTTACCCCCTCCCCAATCCCATTCTCCTGCCTTCTCCCTGTAACCTTTTGATGCCCTTGCTAATCAAGAACCTATCAACCTCCACTTTAAATATGCCCAATGATTTGGCCTCCACAGCCATCTGTGGCAATGAATTCCACATATTCAGCACCCTCTGGCTAAAGAAGTTCCTGCACATTTTGTGTTGCTCCAGAGAAAACACCAAAGTTTGTCTAACCTGCTCATACCCTTTAATCCAGGCAGCATCCTGGTAAACCTCCTTTGCACCCTTTCCAAAGCCTCCATATCCTTTGGTTAGAGCACAGTTGGAATATTATGTAATGGGGCAACCAGAATTGCACACAAAGTTTTATGTAGCTGCAACATGACATCCTTACTCTTAGACTCAATGCCCCAACCAATGAAGGCAAGCATGCCATATGCCTTCTTTACCTCCCTAACTACTTGTGTGGCTACTTTCAGGGAGTAATGAATTTGGACCCCAAGATCCCTCTGTACATCAATGCTGTTAAGAGTCCTGCCATTGACTATACATATCTTCCCTTTTATATTTAACCTCCCAAAGTGCAACAATTGAGATTAAACTCCTGCTAAATCTGTAACTGATGATCTTTCCCTTCCTAAACAAAGGAACCACATTAGATACTCTCCAGTCCTTCAAGATCTTGCCTGTTGTTAGTGAGGATACAAATAACTTCATCAAAGCTCCAGCAATCTCTTCTCATGCCTCTTTCAATAGCCTGGAATATATCCTATCAGGTCTTGGGGACATGTCCACCTTGATGCTCTTCAAAAGACCCAGCACCACCACCAGTTTGATCTCCATGATCTTCTCTTTGGTGAATACTGATGAACAGCACTCATTTAGTACCTTGTCCACATCCTCTAACTCCAGGCATCAATTCCCTCCTTTATCCTTAAGTGGTCCCACCGTCTCCCTAGTTATCCTTGTGTTTTTATTGTAAACATAAAATGCCTTGGGAGCAGGCATTTTATATTTATTCCTATTTGCCAAGGATGTTTCATGGCCCCTTTTTGGCCTTTCTCATCCCCTGCTTCAACTCTTTCCTGCTGTCTTAATATTCCTCAAGGGCCCTGTCTGACTTTTAGCTTCCTAAACCTTGCATATGCTTCTTTTCTCTTTTACACTAAGGTCATAACCTCTCTTTTCATTGCCATCCATGTAAGGTCCCCACTTTGCCATTTTTGTCCTTCCTCTTTACTAGAACATGCTGATCCTCAGATTTGACCAGCTGGTCTTTAAACAATTCCCACGTCAGATGTGGACTTGCCTGATAACAGCTGCTGCCAGTTAACTTCCCCTAACTCCTGTCTTAAAGTTGCAATTTGCAGTCCCCCATTAAGTACTTTCCCACAAAAGTCAAATCGTCTTTATTTATAACTTTCTTAAAACTTAAGAAATTATGATCGCTGTTCCCAAAATGCTCTCCCACTGAAGTCACCTGGCTAGGCTCATGTCCCAAAACTAAATCGAGTATGGTTCCTTCTGTAGTTGGGCTACCCATGTACTGTTTCAAGAAACCTGCTTCAATGAATTGAAGTTCTGCCACATGTAAGCCTCTTGTATTAAGGAAATGGCAGTCGATATTGATGAAGTCAAAGTCATGCACTATGACAGCCCTGTTGCTTTTACGATTTTCCTTAATCTGTCAATATATCTGTTCCTTTGCCTCCTGGTGGCTATTGGAAAGCCTGCAGCACAATCCCATCAAAGTGATTACACTCTTCTTATTTTTGAACCCTACCCATATTGCCTCAGTGGACGAGCCCTCCAGTATGTCCTCTGAGTCCAGCTGTAACATTCTTCCTGATTCATAAAGCAGCTCCACCTCATATACCTCCCTCTCTCTATCTTGTCTAAAAGAAGATAAAGTATCTCTTACTTTCTTGGTCAAAAGTCATCCTAAAATCAACACTACTAATAAAAATGACAGATTATTGCATCAGTATTTGATACTATCTGTGGGAACTTGCCACATTTTTTGTATTACAACAATTGCCACACCCATAAGTATTTCTTTGCAGCGTTTGGGGAGCACTGATTGAAGTACATAGAACAGTACAGCACAGAAACGGACCCTTTGGCCAATGCTGTTGTGTCAAACTAATTAAAGTAGTCATTAAAAGCCTAATAAAACTATTCCCTTCTGCCTACACAAGTCCATATTCCTCCATTCTCTCCATATACATGTGCCTACCTAAGAGCCTGTTAAATGCCTCTATCGTATTTGCCACCACTACCACCCCTCTCATGACTGCATTCCAGGGAATTACCACTCCATGTTTTAAGAAAAATGTCAGTAAGGTCCCACTATGCATCCCTGTGGAACACCACAAGTCACGGACCTCCAGTCAGAATAAGTCCCATCAATTACTATCCTTTGTCTTCTATGGGCAAGCATGGATCCCATGCATCTCAATCTTTTGGATGAGTCTACAATGTGGGACCTTGTCAAATGCCTTATTAAAATCCATGTAGACAACATCCACAGCTCAACCTTCATTATTCCACTTCGTCACCTCCTCGAAACTCAGTCGAGTTGGTAAGATGTGACTTGTCCTGCACAAAGCCATGCTGGCTGTCCCTATTTAAGCCATGGCTCTCCAAATGCTCATAAATCCTATCCTTAGTGAAACTGTTGGAGAAGATTCTTACCACTGATGTGAGACTTACCAGTCTGGAGTTTCCAGGATTATCCCTATTTCTCTTCTTGACAACAGAACAGCATTAGCAACTTTCCTGTCCTCCGAGATGTGGCCTGTCACTAGAGAGGACACAAAGATATTGGTCCAGGCCACAGTAATCTCGTCTCTAGCCTCTCTTAATAACCTAGGGTATATCCCATCAGGGCCTGGGCACTTATCCAAGTCCTTCAAGAGACCTAACACCACCTTTTCATCTCAAAATACCCTGGTGCATTAGCACACTCTACACTGATCTCACTATCCTCCACATCCTACTCCTTGGTTTTAAAAAAAAAACTGATGCAAAGTACTAATTTAGAACCTTGCCCAAGTCCCTTGCCTCCTAGCACATGTTCCTTCTGTCCTTGAGTGTTCCTACCTTCTCCTAGTTATCGTCTTGCTGTTAATGTAGTTGGAGAATGCCTTGGGATTCTCTTTAATCCTACTTGCCAAGGACTTTTCATGGCCCTCCTGACTCTCCTAATCCCCCCCCTTGAGTTCTTTTCAAGTGTCTTTATAATCCTCAAGGTCCCTGTTTTGATTTTAGCTTCCTAAAATGCAAGTCTTTTTTGTATTATCTAAGAGCTGTGATGAAGGTTCAGGGGAGGTCAAAGCTGGTAATATTTTATAATCTGGTTTTTGTGTTGTCTCTTTTTTTTTGCTAGCACCTTGAAGCATTCAGCACAAAATGCAATAATGTTTCATTTTGTTTTGAAGATGACAAAGCAATCTAAGGGAGGATAGCAGATAGAGGCATGTACTAAGATCACATTTTACGCTGAGTACCTATTTTCTAAGTGCGACATTGCACTTCTGATGTGGCCTAACCAGAATTTCATAAAGATGCAACGTAACTTCCTGACTGTAGGAATCAATGCCTTGACTAATAAAGGCAAGCAAGCTGTACACCTTTAGTACCCTATAGACTTGTGCAGCCACTTTCAGGGAGATAGGGTCTTGGACCCCAAGATGTCTCAATGTTCTTAAGGGTCCTGCCATTAATTGTATACTCTCAGTTTACATTTGATCTCCCAAAGTGCAACATCTCACACTTGGCTGGATTAAATGCCATCTGCCATTCCTCTGCTCGTATCTGCATTATGATGAGATCTGTATGAGATACATTGGGGCTAGAATAATTTCAGAACTCCAGCTTGTGAGTAAAATGAGGTAAGGTTTTGTTTGGGCTGGTGGGGGGAAATGAATGTTGCTGCTTTTTTGTTGGCCAAGGTTGGAAAAGCTACATAACTGAATAAATGCAAATTGTAACTGGGCAAAAAGCTCAGGAAATAAATGAATATCAAATTGAATTCTGGAAGACATGCTAAAGAGTTGATGTCAATATGGAGGATATGCCAGGAATACTGTCCATTAGAGAGGTGTGTGATTTGATCCAGATCGCAGTGAGGAAAATTTCTCGTAAAACATTCCTGAAAAATTGTAGTACTTTGTAATTCTTGCTTTATTAACTACAAATATTATATTCTTGACCTTTCAGTAAATGCCATTCAGCAGAAGAAATCATTGAGGAGTGATAAAGATCACTTCTGGATGTTTAATTATCACTGGAATGACACAGTAATCTGGTGTATTGGAAGACATCTGCCAAGATCAAGCTGTAGCATCTTAGTTTTATAAGCTATTTGTCATTTCCAATGCAGGATAACAATTGACCAGAGGTGAACTTATTTCTGAATGATCTACATCTGAGTGCCTTTTTTAATTGTCAATTTAATTCTGGCCATCCATTGTATTCCTTTAGCTAAAGGATTGACTTTTGAAGCAGGAGAAACAAATTGTGGAGAGAGTGAAGGAAAATAATCTTGTAGAAACTTCTGCCTGTAGTTGCTTTGAACAATCACATCCTGCAAGTGGAGAAAATAAAGGGTTGGATTTCAGGTTCTTATCTGGGAGTAACAAATTGGAAAGCTCTGAAGTGAGTGCAGGAGGTCTGTTAACTTAACACTCAGTAGCATATAAATTTCCATGTTTAATGACAAATTAGGTTGAGTATGCATGATTTCTCTTGTGAATCAATTACAAATCCTGCTTTTAATGGATCTTTGCAATCATTCCATTTGATGGATATTAGACTTGGAGGCACAACAGAAGAAACTGACAGAATGGATTCCAGAGGTTCTGAGGCTAGCCTTGCTTCACAGATGTCCAAGTTTTGACACCAGAAATTTTAAGTGCTAGCAGGGAGATATTCTTCCCTGTTGTCAGGAGGAGAAAGGCAGCTCATGAAACAAGACATGGCTTGGTGTAGGCGATAAGTTTAGCTTCATCTGGCTGCATGATGGTAGATTTACTCAGTGTGGTCTCCAGTGACTGGTATCCCTCTCTCATGGAGCTGTTTTGTGGGACTGTTGCTGTTCTGCTTCTGTTGATGATGGTTGTGATCCTGATGGTGCTGCTTATTGGGTTTAGCTTAATAAAACTTGTTTTGTTAAGTTTGTTAATTATGTTTGTTGTGTTTGTAATGAACTGTGGTGCTGCTGCAGAAAGCTAACTTTCATGACATTTATACCCTAGGAATGTATGCCCATGACAATAAATGTGAAATTCTCCTTTGTCCAAAGTAACACAATCCATGTTGCATCCATGCTGGTTTGATAATAAAAATGCAGAATTTGTCAAAGCTATACAAGAGGAGCATCTTTCACAGAAGCAACCTACAAAGTAAAGGTGATGAGTTGGTGTTTATTGGCATAGTTCCTGTCATATTTTCAGTCTTCTCAGTTATTGCTGCAGCTGCATTTTACTTTCACTGAGTTCCAGGAGGCCCACAGGCCCAAAGTTAAACTACAAAAGGTCTGTTGCTGTCAGTGTAATGGATTGATTAATATTTTGAAATTGACAGCCCACTGCACTGGAAGCTTGTGCATCTTAATGCAAAAGAAGTATTTGCCCATTTTACCCCCCACCAACTTCTTCAAGTTAAATTCACTATAACGTAGTACTATATAATATCCAAATTGATATATACATAAAAGCAGATGTTATAATATGTTTATTATAGACATGGGAATGGTTAAATCTAGGAAGGTTACAGTCATGGCTCTAAACTGTATATTTCATACTTTGTTTTAAGCCTTTAAATATGAATATGAACCTTTTTAAGTATCTGACCACATTAGGGCCAAATTCTGCAGTCTCTTGTATCTCCAAGAACATAAAACAGTACAGCACAGGAATGTGCCCTTGGTTCATGATGTTGTGCCAATGATGTTGCGTGGCACAGTAGCGTAGTGGTTAGCACGACACTATTACAGCGCCAGCGATCGGGGTTTGATTCCTGTTGCTGTATGTAAGGAGTTTGTATGTTCTCCCATGTCTATGTGGGTTTCCTCCGGGTGCTCTGGTTTCCTCCCGCATTCCAAAGACGTACGGGTATGTGGGGGGTATATGGGTTTAAAATTGGGTGGCACAGACTGGTTGGGCCGAAAGGGCCTGTTACCATGCTGTAAACAAAATTTAATTAAATGCCTAACTATACTAGTCTCTTCTGCCTACACGAGTTCCACATCCCTCCATTCTCTGCACATTCATGTGCCTATCTTAGAACCTCTTAAATATCTCTCTCATATTTGCCTCCACTACCACCCCTGGCAGTGCATTTCAGGCTCCCACCATTCTGTGTTTTCAAAAAAAAAACTTGCCCTGCATGTCTCCTTTTGAACTTGCCCCTTTTCACCCTAAAAATGCATGTGCTCTAGTATTAGTCATTTCAAGCCTGGGGATACTGGCTGTCTACTCTATCTATTCCTCTCATAATCTTACAAACTCTTATCAGGTCTCCTCTCAGCCTCCACTGCTCCAGAGAGAACAACCAAAGTTTCTCCAACCTCTTCTGTTAGCATATTTCTTCTAATCCAGGTAAACCTCTTTGGCACCCTCTCCAAAGTATCCACATCCTTCCCATAATGGGGCAACCACAATTGAATGCAATACTCCAGATGCAGTGTAACCAGAGTTTTATAAAGCTGCACCATAACTCCCTGACTCGAACTCAATATCCTGACTAATAAAAACAAGCATGCCAAGTGCTGCCTTTACCACCTTATCAACTTGTGCAGCCACTTTCAGGGAGCTACAGACTTGGACCCCAAGATCCCTCTATTCATCAACATTGTTAAGTGTCCTGCCATTAACTATGTACTTACCCTTTATATTTCATCTCCCAAAGTGCAACATGTCATACTTATCTGGATTAAATTCCATCTGCCATTTC
>JARFYF010000002.1:76049020-76059523 GCA_030265395.1 Rhina ancylostomus | reverse complement strand
CGGAAACCAGTCTCCCCTCCATGGACTCTGTCTATACTTCTCACTGCCTCAGTGAAACAGCCAGCATAATCAAAGACTCCACCCACCCTGGACATACTCTCTTCTCCCCCTCCCATCAGGTACTAGATACAAAAGCCTGAAAGCACATACCACTAGGCTTCTATCCTGCTGTAATAAATTATTGAACAGTTCCCTAGTACAATAAGATGAACTCTTGACCTCACCATCTACCTCATTATGACTTTGCACCTTATTGTCTACCTGCAATGCACTTTCTGTAGCTGTGACACTTTATTCTGCATTCTGTATTGTTTTACCTTGTACTACCTCAATGCACCTTATAATGAATTGATCTGTATGAATGCAAGGCAAGTTTTTTACTGTACCTTGGTACAAGTGAAAATAATAAACCAATTCCAATTCATAAAACTGATCCCATGAGATGGGAAGTCTTAGACAACCTGGATATGGAAGAAACGATTGATGGATCCCATGGAAAACCAAATAGAAGAGCAGATGCTATTTAAGGATTATCATCCTTATGGTACCCATAACCCAAAGAGAGGCTTTCCTCAAACTGGTGCATATAGAACGAGGGACAGGATATCTTAGTGTGGAGGGAACAGAGAAAAGGTTGAATGTAAAGAGAGACATAATCGGATGCACGGCATCTGTGGTAGGGTTTGCATGCCATTATTTCCTATGAGACAAAACCTAACAGCAGAAATGGCTGTAATACTTAACACCCTGATGAGCTCTAATCTCTTTATATACACTTTGAANNNNGGGAGAATAACACTACACTTATGCGAGTCCTGTGATCTCTGTCTCGGAGGCTGATGTCAGAACATCCTTCAAGAGGGTGAACCCTTGCAAGATGTCAGGCCCTGATGGTGTACCTGGCTGGTTGCTGAAAACCGTGCCGACCAACTGGCTGGAGTGTTCAAGGACATCTTCAACCTCTCACTGCTGTGGTCAGAGGTTCCCACTTGCTTCAAAAAGGCAGCAATTATTCCAGTGCCCAAGAACAGCACGGTAAACTGCCTCAATGACTATCGCCCAGTAGCACTCACATCTACTGTGAAGTGTTTCGAGAGGTCGGTTATGGCTAGAATTAACTCCTCCCTGAGCAAAGACTTGAACCCACTGCAATTCACTTACTGCCACAACAGGTCTACAGCAGATGTGATCTCACTTGCTCGCCACTCCACTCTGGAACACCTAGATGTCAGGCTACTGTTCATCGATAACAGCTCGACATTCAACATTATCATTCCTTCAGTACTAAGAACACAGCTTCAAAACCTCAGCCCCATACCGCCCTCTGCAACTGGATTCTCAACTTCCTCACAGGGAGGCCACAGTCAGTGCAGTTCGGCAATAATATCTCCTCACTGACTAGCAACACAGGCGCACCTGAAGGATGCCTGCTTAGCCAACTGCTCTACTCTCTCTGCACTCATGACAGTGTGGCTAAGCACAGCTCAAACGCCATCTATAAATTCAACGATGACCCCACTGTTGTTGGTAAAACCTCAGATGCCAATGAAGAGGCTTACAGAAGTGAGATTGATTGGCTGGTTGAGTGGTGTCGCAACAACAACCTTGCACTTAATGTTAGCAAGACCAAGGAATTGATTGTTCAGTCCTCATTGAGGCGTCAGCAGCGGAAAGGGTGAGCAGTTTCAAGTTTGTGGGCGTGAACCTCTCAAAGGATCTATCCTGGCCCCAACACATTGACACAATCACAAAGAAGGCATGCCAGCAGCTCTACATTCTTAAGGACTTGAGGAGATTTGGCATGCCACCAAAGACTCTTACAAATTTCTATCAATGTATGGTAGACAGCATTCTGACTGGTTGCGTCACAGTGTGGTATGAAGCCTCCAATGCACAGGATCACAAGAGGATGCAGAGGGTTATAGACTAAGCCACCTGCATCATGTGGAGAATCCTTCCCACCATCGAAGACATCTTCAAGAGGCAGTGCCTCAAGAAGTCGGCATCCATCATTAAGGACCCTCACCATCTGGGACGTGCCCTCTTCTTGTTACTATCATCGTAACAGCTGAAGAGCCATGCTCAATGAGTCAGGTACAGCTTCTTCCCCTTCGCCACCAGATTTCTGAACAATCCATGAACATTACCTCATTATTCTTTGTTTTTGCACTAATTATTTTTGTAATTTATATAATTTTTTTGTCTTTTCACCGTACTGCTGCCACAAAACAATAAATTTCACGTCATGTATCAGTTATAATAAATCTGATTCTAATCCTGATATGGCGGGATGACGCCCCCAACAAAAAGAAAATGGAGGATTTTTAACTGTAATTTTCTGATCTGCATGGCTCATAATCCAGAACCACAAAAGAAGAAAGTACCTCTAAGGCACAACCAAAGATCAGAAGCTCCCTAACACTGTATGCGGATATCTTCTGTTGGACCTCCTCCAAATCGGGGAATAAATACTGTCTAGTTTTGATGGATAAACTCATAAAATGTGTCATGTAAAGCAGCTCCTGCTAAGGTCTTAGTCATACAGGTCTTTTCTAGTTGGGAACTACCAAGGATAGTGGAATCAGATCAGAGACAAGCAACCTTGAAGTTGTTGGGTATTGAAGGGAAGAGGCATGTGAGTTATTTTACCATTAGAATTAATGAATTTAAGGGGAAGTACTTCTTGCACAACAGGATGTTCATCCCACAATTTAATAGCAGGCAGATCCATGAGAACACCAGTACGTTCAGTAGTACCTACTTTAACTGAAGGGCGAAAGGAGAAAGAAACTCAAGACTGATTGTAGGAGAACTTACAAGACAGTTGGAGAAGCCTTATAACTATGGAACTGTCATATGAAGCATGAAAAAGTGAAAGGAACTATTATGAGCATGGTGAATTTTGCACAGCGGTACCACCACTAACACTGGTCTCAGTTCCTCAGGGAATGGACAGGAGATATGACTTGAGGAGTCATACATGCTAAGGAACCATATGCCAATTTTGTAAATAAAGAAGTGATTAATTTATCCAAGCAGCTCTGTGTACTCCAGATATAGACTGGCTAACACAGTAAACTTTTGTTTTCTTTCTGCAAATAAAAATAGAGAGGACAACAGTGTTTTTCTTGGCAATCATGTGGAGCGAGTTTGTAAAAGCAGAAGCTGATTAGTGCTTACCTTCTGTTACTTAACTGGAGAAAGTGGCTAAAGTTAAAACATACTCTGAAGAGATGTATTTCATCTGTGCTTTTAACACTAGTGCCAGTATTAGGAAAGGGACAACAGGTTGCAGAGGAACTCAGCTTTAGTACAAATGATAGAGGTAAAAGAGGGGAGACAAATTTGTATAAAATGTCATTTAAAATCATGTAGACTCAAACTACCTACTCTCTCTTAATAGCACAATCCTGTCATCCCTGGAATTGGCCTAATGTATCTCCTTTTGACCACTAAAATTGTGTACTCTACTCCAGATGCGGCCTCACCTACACTCCGCACAACTGTAACAAAGCCTCCCTATTCTTAAACTCCAGCCCCTTTGCAATGAAGTCCAACCTGCCATTTGCTTAACCTATTTGTTGGATCTGCCTGCTAACTTTTGTGAATCATGCACACCTAGATCCTTCTGTACTTCACTCATTTGCAGTCTCTCTCCATTTAGATAATAATGCTTTTTGATTCTTCATAGCAAAGTACATGACCTCCTATTTCCCAACATTAAACTCAGTTTAACTAGGTTTTCACCCAATCATTCAATCTATCTACTTCCCATTGCAGAATCAGATTGTTTTCATTACAACATGCCCTCCGACTTATTCTTGTATCATCAATGAACTTGGAAACCTTACATTTCATTCTCTCCTCCAGGACATTATTGTAAATAATAAACAACTGAGGGTCAAGAACAGATCCCTGGGGTACTCCAATAGTTATATACCTCCAGCCCGAAAAGGATGCGTTTATTCCAACTCTTTGCTTTTTATGTGAACAGCCAGATTTCAATCCATGCTAATAGACTTACTCCAATATCTTGGGCTCTTAATTTATGCACCAGCCTCTTTTGTGGTGCTTTGTCAAATGACTTTTGGAAATGCACATACAGTTCTCCCCAATAT
The DNA here is from genome assembly GCA_030265395.1 of Rhina ancylostomus. NCBI lineage: Eukaryota > Metazoa > Chordata > Chondrichthyes > Rhinopristiformes > Rhinidae > Rhina > Rhina ancylostomus. The sequence goes on along the minus strand of JARFYF010000002.1, from coordinate 76,055,405 downwards.
ATCTTCATAGAATTCGAGCAAATTTGTCAAACCACTTTGACTCGGTTTGATTATATTCTGTTTTCCTAAGTGATTAGTTATTTCCTTTTTGATTATTGACTCTAGCATCTTACCAACAATAGATGTTAAACTAACTGGCCTAACTGGTCTTCAGTCTTCCTCCCTCTTTGAACAAGAAAGGGACATTGACTGTTTTCCAATCTTCCAGTTCCCTCTCAGGATTTAAAACGTTTTGCAAAATTTCAGTTAATGTATCCACTACCACTTCCTTTAAAACCCACCTAACTGGTCCTGGGTAAATTTCTCTAATACTTTATCCCTTATAAGTGGGATTTTTAAAAGTTCCTCTCTGTTATTGAAATTGGCTCAACAGTTATCATAGTGACATTTTCAGTGACCTCCATGGTAAAGACTTGATGCAAAAAAGTTGATTTAACATACCTGCCACTTCTTAATTCCATACCTGCACTTCTTAATTCACCAGTCTTATTCTCCAGAGGTCCCACACCAAAATTAGCTACCTTCTTCCTATTTATCCATCCATCTAAACTCGTAATGTTTGTATTGCTATTTCACACAAGTTTTCATTCAAAATTAATTTTTTTCCTAGTGAGCTAAAAACTTCCCAGCCCTTGCCACTTTATATGCTCTACTTTTTAAATTTAATGTTATCCATGGGGCTACCTTTGACAATAACAGATTGTGCCTCCTTCTCAAGAATCCCCCCTTTTAATTGTGATAAATTTGTGCTCAGTGATATAGACCAACTTCTTCACCACCCTCTCTACCTGTGTCACCACTTTCAGGGAACTATGTACTTGTAACCGTAGGTCCCTCTACAACACTCTCCAGGGTCTTGCTATTTACTGATAAATCCTGCCCTGATTTATCTTCCCAAAATGCAAGACTTCTCACTTGTCTGAGTTAAATTCTATCTGCCATCCCTTGGTCTACTTTTCCAGTTGATCTAGACCCTGTTATAATCTTAGACAACCTTCTTCACTGTCCACTATACCACCAATTTTGCATCCACAGACTCACTTACCACCTACATTCTCATCCAAATCATTTATACAGATGACAAACAAGGGTTCCGTCACTGATCCCTACGGCACACCACTGGTCAAGAGCCTCCAGTCTGAAAACCAACCATCCAGTACCATCTTCTGACTCCTGCTACCAAGATAATTTTGCATCCAATTGGTAAGCTCACCCTAGATCCCACATGATCCAATCTGCTGGATCAGCCTACAATGCGGGACCTTGTTAAGTACTTTGCTAAAGTCTCCTTGGTATGTACATCTCTGAATTTGATACCTACAATATTTTTTATATTTTAAATTTTATTTACAGTGTGGTAACAGGCCCTTCCGGCCCAACAAGTACACACCGCCCATTTTTTAAACCCCAAATTAAACTACCCATACGTCTTTGGAATGCAGGAGGAAACCGGAGCACCCGGAGGAAACCCATGCAGACACGGGAGAATGTACAAACTTCTTACAGGCAGCAGTGGGAATCGAACCCGGGTCGCTGGCACTGTAATAGCATCGTGCTAACCACTATGCTACCAAAATGTGCAATATTGTTGCATAGAAGGACTTTGGATTTCCCTAGATTCCAACTTCCTCTTCTTTGTCCACACCAGCCTTTTTCTCGAAACACAGGGAAAATAGGATTCTAAGACATGAAACTCTAACTTCCTGAAAAGCAACTTCACATTATTAAACTTCTGTGCAAAGCCTGTGATTTTTTTTAAAGAGACGACACAAGCGACTGCAGATGCTATAATCTGGATCAAAAACAAACTGTTGGAGAAATTCAGTGGGCTAAGCAGCATCTGAGGAGACAAAAGAATCATCAACATTTCGGGTCAAAGCCATGCATCTAGTCCTGATGCAAAGTCTCAGACTGAAACATTGACTATCCCTTTGCCTCCACAGATGCTGCTCCACCCTCTGAGTTCCTCCAGCAGTGTGTTTTTAACTTTTTCTGGTGCATTTGTTTCTCCAGAACCACAAATATATTTTCAGGTGCCACAAGACCATTGATATTAATCAACAGTGGCTTTCAAATTGCTTTCTTGCATCTGGAACACTATTCCTGATCTCAGCGTTGCCATGTGTGTTATATTTCTTGAAAGGAGAACATGACAGGAAACAGAAATTCCTGGGGAGAAGACAAGTTATGTTACCGAGCTTCATTGACACGTTCCGTGACAGTCACCTTTGTCACAGTTACAGGCCAAACACAGGTTGTATCAATAACATTCAATTTTTTCCAGTAGTCAGTATTCAGATAAATAGAATATAGTGTACATCCATGTAAGAATTCTAAGACGTTAGAACCAAAAATGAGAATTCATATTAATGAAGAACTTGAAAAACTGAAGTTTTTTTTTTCAGTAAATATGGAGAAATCTAAGAAACTTTCAAATAACAAATGGTTGTACAGAGGTAAATGTTAAAACCTCATTTTCATTAATTGATAAAAAGTGACAATGGGGCATAGACTACCAGAAGATTGATGGAGAAGGTTTAAAAGGTGAAAAAATAGAAATACTTCCTCTACTATAAGATAGTATTTAAATCATAGAATGGTTTAAACACAAGTAGCAATTGCTTCAAAATCAATCAAACCTCACTTAAAATGGAAGTTTTTAAATTATTCAAAATGAGTAGACAAAGTATCCAGGAAATGGCAAGAAAATAGGTCAAAAATTAGAACATACTTCTATATCCACAAGCTTTAGAATTTAGAACTTTAGAATCTCAATATTTAAAATAGGAGATGATAGTGATCCTATTATTTTCTCATTTCCAGACAGTTACTGCACCAACTCAAATGAAGGACACAGCATTTATGATGTGAACAAATGCTAAACTTGTGGCCTTACTAGCTACAGTGTTAATAGGTGATGGGAAAGTGGTACATATGCCTGAACTAAGTCAGGGAAGTCCTTGGAGATGATTTCAAATGACAAATAAATTCATGGTGTCCATCTACCAATCAACTTGCAAAACAGTCCTTATATCAAGACAGATGTTCATAGCTTAAACCTGAATGATTTATTAATATTCTGCTGGTGCAACCATCATAGTCCCAGGTACAAATATCACCTGTGGCTTTTTAAACCTCTAATCTTATTTCTCTCCAGGTTTTCCCACCTTTCCCCTCTTCAAATGCATTCAGATTAATAGTTCATTGGATGCCAGAAGTGGTCGTAATAAATGACTCCAGTAAACTTTCCTCAATTAATAGAATCAATGTTGAATATTAGTTATTGAATATGCAGCGCATCAGTTTATTATTTCCTTCTTATGGCGGCACGGTAGCGTAGTGGTTAGCACAATGCTATTACAGCACCAGTGACCCGGGTTCAATTCACGCCGCTGCCTGGAAGGAGTTTGTACGTTCTCCCACGTCTGCATGTGTTTCCTCCGGGTGCTCTGGTTTCCTCCCACATTCCAAAGATGTACAGGTAGGTTAATTTGGGGGTTTCAAATGGGCAGCATGGACTCATTGGAACGGAAGGGCCTGTTACCACACTGTAAATAAAATTTTTTAAAAATGTAAAAATTTAACACCCTTTTCATTCCCTTTTTGTTTAGGGATTCAGATCAATACCCCCAACTTAAAACTCTTTAATATCTAGCCTTGGTTAGACTTATTAAAACACATTTATCAAGGTCTCCCACTTCTGTGTTTAGAGAATTTTAAGAATGTTTCCCATCTTTTAATCTCCAACAAAAGTCCCCAGAGACCCAATTCAAAAGTCTAGATTTATCGTCAGAACTCTTAAGAATCCTTACACTTGTTACTATAATTCTTTGCCTCAGCCATTATAAGTTATTTCTTATAAAAGGTGAATAAATTATTTTGTTCCCAATTCCTAAATAAATACATATTCAAATGAAGAGACAATCCAACCCACATTCATTTCAGGAGGACCCAACCCACAAAGCTGTTAGACAGCAACCTACATGAGATACAGTATGCCAAAAGGCAATGCACAACTAGGTTACTAACCTGGTATAATTACATCAGGTCCATTTCTTGAAGTTATTTCTGTAAACTCTCTTAAAATTTTTGCAGCTTTCTTGGCTTCAGACTTGAGGTTTGATGGAATAGGATTCACTGTAATAATGCAGTAAAAGTTTATTTAAAATGCTGCTTGTAATACCAGATTTTTTTTGCAAAATACATCATAAATGCACTTTATGGCATTACATTTAAGTAAGTTTTTTGTAATTACTTTGACAATATGTGAGAAAAATTGAGCCTGTATTAATTACATGATTATATTCCAAGTCATTGATGAGTGTGATGATTAGAAATACTGTTAAAAACCAAAAACACTATTAAAGTTTCTACGACTTCTGCTTTTGAATGTTAACTGTTTCTTTATTAAAAGCAAATTAACAGGATTTGTTGAAGCACATATTTGTAATATCATGAATTAGTGATTGCCTTTGAATTAATATTATTCAATAATTGAGAGCACTGTAAAAATAAAAGACGTAGGGAGTTTACACAATGTGCAGTGCCTCAATCTTAGCAACAAATTTCTCGATTGAAGATGAATTGTTTTAAAAGTATTGCATCTAGAACACATCTGTTTAACTACCTGTTGCTGAAATTGCTTCTCTTAATATTTTTATGCAGTCTGAACTATATTAGTGCAGAAGGCATTGCTAAAAAAAAGGAATAAGGCACTGTTACAGAGACGAAGTTGATAATTAGCTCATTTGATGGGATAAAAACTTGTTATCACTCTCAAAGCAAGGTGCTATCCTAAAGCAGTTTCAGGTAGATAGTTTTAGCCTGCAGACCACAAATAGATCATATCAACAAATCACTTGGAAGGACATAAAGATGGTGAGCAGAAGAGATAAAGTATTTACACTGATATAAAACAGGTGTTGATGTTTGGGATAAAAGGTGGTGGATATCGGAAGGGGAGAAAACAGAATGGTGGAAATATATCGTCATATCAATATGCCATGCCCATTCCATGCTCTGCTTGACTTTTGTTCTCAAATGAATAGTCACAACAACAGTGGAAATGTTATACACTTATCTTAATGAGCATAAACACATTTCCACATTAAACAATGTAAATCATCTACAAAATCTTAAATTATATCCCTCAACCCAGAAAGGAAGGAGACTTCTGTTCAACAAAGAATACTTTCTTGCCGGCAATACATTTTTTCACAGGGCTACATAGCAAGCAATTGCAGAGTTTTAATTTTACAATAAAGTAAAATTTTGGGTAGGAGTGATGCACTAATTTGCATGATCCTGTATCATATGTCACAGGAAATCCATAAAAGAAGAAAGGGCATTGTGTGTTTGAGGAAGCCACCTCTTCCAAATTCCTATCCAAGTCACTAGCTATCCTGTCTTGGAAACATTGTCGATCATTTATCATCACTGGATCAAATTCCTCAAAATTTAAGAAAGTGTGGTGCACCAGTGTCTTCAAGGGCACTTATGGATGGAAAATAAATGTTGGCTTGACACTACATCCTGTGTATGAATAAAATAAAGTTGGTTGTTTGCTGAACTATCTACACCAGGCATTTCAAGACACTATATCACCAACAGTGTTTGTAAAATCAACAAAATTCATTGGAAGCAAAAAGAACCCACAGCAGTGCCCTTTCCCAGGCCAACGTTCCAACATTGAGGCCTTACTTAACTCTTAATTGGCTACGTTGAACCGATCAAGTCATTCACGTGCATGACACCAGATTCATGAAACAGAACTCTATTTCAAGATCAGTCATGGGAGGAAATTACCAGGTAAACAGGGAAAAAAATTTCAAAGATGCACTTAATCTTCAGTGAAGATGTGTAATACAATATTCAAAAATTACATTGTATGATTAAAAGTACTTGTCTGATAGTTTCATTCACGTCCAACAACTGCAAAGTTTCATTAAAAATGTTTTCAAGGAGTGTATTATTCAGCATTGTGGATTGATTCTACTTTCACTAGTCTCCAATGTGGTAACTGAATCTTGAGGCCTGCTTCATTATGAGATGCATTGTGGTGCAGAGCTTTGAAATACTACTTTGATCCAGCATTGTTCATCCCAAACTTTAGAGCTAGAATAATATATATGCATGGATAAAATGCTTAAGTTTTCTGTCCATGTGGATTAATACAGAATGATACCAAATATATTGGAATGGCAACTTGGAGAAGTTTTATGAGAATTCTTCCTTTACAATGGCTGACAACTTTCTTAGAGTTAGCTTTCTGTTGGCAATGGACTCTAAGCACCCACTTCCATGTTTGCATAGCAAATACACTTGCATCACTGTTTTTGGCTTTTAGTGGGAAAATGGCAGAAGGAGTGCACCATCTCACAGCTGG
>JARFYF010000002.1:75102659-75112694 GCA_030265395.1 Rhina ancylostomus | reverse complement strand
TTTTCCCCAGTTTCTCTGTGTCATTGATTTCCCTCATCCCTGATATCATCCCTATACATCTCTCTGTGTGTCATCTCAAAAGCCTTGCCATTTGCCTGAATCAGGCAATCCAGAACTGAATGTATTATTCCAGATGCGGTTTAACAAGTATTTCGGAATAGTTTAGCATTGCTTCCTTGATTTGTACATGGTGTTTCTCCAAATAAAGCTAAGAATTGTACAGTTATTTTAACAACTTCTTGCCTTGTCCTGCCATCATCAAATACTTGTGTGCTTCTGTCCATTTGTTCCTGAATCCTCTTTAAAATTAAATGATTCAGTTGATTTTTGCCTCTTCTCATTCCTCCTATCAAAGTTTCTCATTTCGCACATCTCTGCTTTAAATTTCACTTGCCATCTGGTCTGTCTATTTCACTACTCAGCTCATGTCCACTCATAATAAAAATAGAACATGATAGAAATACTTAGTGTGTCAGGCAACATCTGAAGAGCGAGGATCAGTGTTAACAATTCAAGTTGATGAATGTACTTTTGCATTTCATCTTGGTCGGGAGTGGCAAGATTTAACTTGTTGTGATGCAAAATCATTGACTTAAGATGCTAATTCTGTTTGTCTCTCCTTAGATGCTCCTTCAACCAGTTGATTATTTCCAGCATTTTCTGTGTTCTTTACAGGCATCCTGCATTTGCAGTACTCTGTTTTTGCATGTTTTCCTATAATCTGCCTCCCATATTTGAGTTTGTGTCATCTGAAAAATTTGAAATTATTCAGAGTGCACAAGTCCAACTCAATAATTTATACCAGAAATAACTGTGTCCCAAATACTGACTCCTGAGGAACACCACTGTACAGAAGTGTGTAACACAACTATTCTTCTCTATCCTCTTTTTTTTCCTGTGTCTTTGCCAATTTTGTGTCCATAACACATTTCACTTTAAGCACACAAATTTTCCATTTTACCTACAATTCTATGATTAAATGCTTTTATCAAACATTTATTGAAAATTATTTTTTTAATTCATGTATTTAGTATTTGCATCTACATCAATGTATACTGAAAGCATGAACTGATTCAATCAGTTCATAAACATCCTGGAAATTTCATCAGCTTATGGGTTAAACATCTATCAGAGCTTGCTTCTGCATGTTCGTCGAATACTTTATTTGACAAGGAAAAGCTGGTCAGGGTATGAACTCTTCCCCAAGAGAGGGTGCCTGACCTGAGATGGCAGCAACTAAATCTAGAAATACCCCAAATTATGTGTATCAGTGTCCTTTAGGACATATTAATAAGGCACATGGAGACTTCAGATTCTGGAGGGCACTCTTGTGCTAGTTTCTTGTGCTAGTTAAGAATCATAGAATTATACAGCACAGACTGGGGTCCTTTCGGTCCACCTTGTCCATGCCAGCCATTATACATATCTACACTAATCCCATTTGCCTGAATTAGGCCCATATCTCTCTATGCCTTTCCTAAGTTGAGTAAGGTATATCATGACATCCAGTCTCACAATAAGGGTATCAGTCTCGGAACACTTCAGCTGTTTGTAATCATACTTATTGTCATCCCTTTTTGTCCTTGAGAAAGGATGCTGAAGTAGGAGAAGTAGAATTAAGGTGATTGGCAAAAGAATCAAAACTAACCTGAGAAGAGACTTTTTTATGTAGCAATTGGTTAGGATTAAGAATGCATCACCAGGTTAGTGGTGGAGACACATTCAATTGCAGCATCTAAGAGATAGTTTGATGAGTATTAAGAAATCTGCAGTGCTATGCGGAGAAGGCAGAACTGGTTTGGATAGTTCAGAGGCTTTATGGGGCAAAACAAAAAGTCCATCCTCTCAGCCCAGCTCTCTACTTATCTGCATTAACAACCAATGAAGATACAGCAAGCAATGGTAATGTGAGATGTCTGCAGGCACTTGCTCAAGACATTATCCCATGTTTGAATAGATTTCACTGCTTCCAACTTCCTTGGGAATTCAAAATGAAGAATTGACTTCAGTGGGAAAAGAACCAGATCAAAATTTTCCAGTGAGGACCACATTTCAGTTTCAGATCCCCCAAGTAACATTCTGATGATTGATTCCTGGACACCAGGATGATCTTCTTTCTGATTACCCTTGAAATTTTGAAGATCCTATTTTCATTGCAGAATCAAATTCATAGCCAGTTTGATTTTTATATTGCAGTGGTCAGCAATTCCATTGCAATCCCTCGATGATTAATTGCACTTTTGCTGCAAAGCAGATTCACTTAGTATGATAGAAAAGGTTGGGGTTTGCAACAAGCCAAATTTTAATTTCCTGATCTTTCACTTAACATTTTTTGATTTTATCTTGTGCATTAATATTACTTGTAATTGCCTGGGTATGAATAGTTTTCACACACAGACTGAATCTGGAATGTCTTAAATTGTTTCAGTTTTATTTAATCAGCCATCTGTAATCTTTTGGAATAGTCTGTCATTCAGCGTTATAACACAGTAGACCTGTGTAATACACTACTTCAGAATAAGCTGTAAAATATAATGAGGCAATGCACAAAGTGTGCTAGCAGTCAAGGGAAAAGTCAAGAAACTTCATTATAAAAATGAGATGGTTTAATTCAAATGAATTTTTGAATTTTTGTCTTCCTCTGTCACTTATTTCTCTTTCACTTTCCACCCACCCCCCCCCGCCCACCATGTCTCTGTTGAAGTATGAGAACAATACACTGATTATAATCCTGCCTTTTTCTAACTGAACCCCACAGATCCAAATTCTCTTTAAAGTGTATTTTTTGTAAAACTCAGATGTGAAATTAGGCATGATCACTCAAAGGTTTTTGAGCACCATGAAAGGTATGCAAGGACCAAAATGATACCAGGTGCACACTTATGCTTTGACATGTGCGGGATGCTACCCTGATAACATTTTACCTTCTGCACAATTAACATCTGCTGGAGATATGTGACCGGGTAGATAATGATATTTAGTGAGAAATTCCGATATAACACCTACCCAGTCATCTTGGGTTTTGAAATTTCCCTAACATTCTCTCTCAACCTTGAAAGGCTCAGCGCATATTAAACTATCCAAAGGAACAACTCTCCCCTCACAACCTTCTGAAACTCCTCATCTTTCTGTTTGCATTGTTTAAAGAGATCATCAAGCATTTAAAGGTTAGTTGATGATTATTTTTTGCTCGCTGATCTTTCAGTTCAACAAGAATTTAATGTTTTCCTAAAAAGTTTCAAGATGCAAAAGTCTGTAGGGAGTAGTATGACAGGTGCTAGAGACATTTTGCTGAACAAACCATTTTTGTGAATATATGAGTTGGGTTTGGAATTGAGCAGACATGGGAGCAAGAGCAGAGACCAGCTGGTAGATGAGGAAGGAAGAAGAGGATGATGCTGATGAGGAAGAGTGGCAAGAGGAAGGAGCGGAGAGATAATTCGCATTTCACTGATGTGCATTGGGATATGCATTGCAGAAAGCCCACACATCAGTGCTCCCTACACTATCCAGCACACCATCACAAAGGGACAATCAAAATACTACAAGCCAAGGTAAACATGTTTAATGGTCGCTGTCACTGCATGTGAAGGAATGTACAGAAATTAGTTTATGTCACATTAACACAATTTTCAGCTTCACAACTTCTACGCTGTTAGCTAAATTCTGTCATAACTGTCTTGTAGGATGTCAAGTTGTTCCATATAATGTATAGTATTCCAGAATCTGTCTCATAATTTCAAATTCCATTATGAGTTAATTAGACCATTCTTTATTGTTACAGCACCATTATGGCTTCTATATTTCATGCTTGAAAGCATTCCTTTCACATGTAATATATTGGACTCCTCTTTGACTGTTCAAGCTTATTGCATTAAGTGCCCCTTTGCTTATTTCCTGACTCACTCCATGTGATCCCAAATTCCGCATCCAATCTACTCTTTTGAACAGGCTGAAGAGTCATAGAGTTGTACAACACAAAAACAGGCCCTTTGGCCCACTACATCCATGCCAACCTTTTTGCCCATCTATACTAATCCCATTTGCCGATATTAGGATCATAACTTTCTATGTCTTGCCTATTCAAGTGTCAGTCTAAATGCCTTTTATACATTGTAATTGTATCTGATTCTATCACCTCCTCTGACAATGAGTTCCAGATATCAAACACACTTTGTGTAAAGAAAAACTTTCTGCTCAAATCCCTTTAAAGCTCCTTCCTCTCACCTTAAACCTACGCCCTCTTATTTTTGATACCCCTGCGAGAGGAAAAAGATTTAGACAATCAACCCTAACTGTGCCTCTTTATGTTAGGACCAGCCATCAATAAGCTCTCCTCCACACATTCAGTTCCTGGGAAAGCAACTTCAGCTTTGTGACCAAAAACAACTTTTCTTCCTATATCCCACTCATGAGGCCTTACAATATTTTATTTGTTGAAAACTTTCCACTTCTAAAGGAAGATCATGTTTCCCATGGCCCCGTTGCTTAATGATGTCAAGATGTAACACATTCATAATACTTCCCTTTCTTTGTGAGTTACTTAAACCACATCCAAGGATAATGATGATAAATCTAGTCTCCTGTACCTCTCAAGGATAATCATGTTGAATTACCTCAAATTCCAAATTAACCAAGTGATGCTGGGAGATCATTTAGTCTATGTTAGCAAACCCTTGGTGTGCTGAAGAAATGTAACCTTATTTTAGTGAATGGATTATCAAATTGCAGAAAGTAAATTGGATGTATTTTTTCTGGTATTTGCCATTCGAGATGTAAATGGGAGTATACAGAAGGAATGCACTTGCCAACTTGTTTATTTAGAGTTGCAAATGATAGAAATTTAGCTTTTACATTCTGATGTTTTTTTATCTTTATTTTATTCTTTTCCAGACAATTTCTGTGTTGCTTGATTTAATTTTTCTCCAATTAATTGGTTAATGTTTGCACTACCAATCAATTCTTTGAATTAATAAATTTGCCTTCTCCACTTTTGATAGAACGTTATTCTATGCAATGATTGCCTGTATTGTGTCTGTACTCCACCAGTCATGGGAGGATGTGCGAACCTTGGAGGGAGTGCAGCACAAAGTCACAAAAATGATGGGGGAGGGGGCTGTGCTAAAAGAGTTAAATGGAATGGAATGCAAATCCAGTTAAATCTAATTAACTGGATTTGTATTCCACTGAATGTATAGGATCAAGAGCTAATCTAATCAAGGTGTTTAAGTTCATAAAGGATTTAATAGGCTAGCTGCAGAGAAATTCTTCCCATGGGAAAGAGGTCTCAAACAAGGTCACATAACCTTAAATTTAGAGCTGATGTCAATGAACAGAGTTTTCACAAAAGCCTGGAACATCTCTGTCCCAATTTTTTTCTAAACTGAGATTGGAAGCTGTTTTGCTGGGACAGATTATTAAAGGTTATGGTACCCCAGGGAGTTGACATTTTTTGATATGTAGCAAGTGTGAGCCAATTGACTGGCAGAACAGGATTGGGGGATGGAATGACTGACTCCTATCATGTAAAAGAACGGCATTTATATTGTGCCCTTAATAACCTCTGGATATCTTAAAAGCACCTTTCAGCAATTTTAACAAGTAACCAATGCTGGAGTGTAGGAAAATGGTTATTCACTGTGCACAGCAAGGTTCCACAAGCAACAAGATGTAACTAATGACCAGATTACTTGATTGCTTAGTGATGGTTGTTGAGTGATAAATATTGGCCAAAAAACTCAAAATCAGAATCAGATTTATTATCACTGTCTTATGATGTGAAGTGTGTTGTTTTGAAGCAGCAGAACAGTTCAAAGACATAAAATTACTATATATTACAAAATAAATAGGGCAAACAGAAGGAATAGAGAGGTAGTGTTTATAGGTTCATGGACTGTTCAGAAATCTGATGGCAGAGGGGAAAACTGTTTCTGAATCATTGAGTGTGGGTCTTCAGGCTCCTGTACCTCCTCCCTGATGGTAGTAATGAGAAGAGGGCATATCCCGGGTGGTGAGGGTCATTAATGACAGATGCCACCTCCTTGAGGCACTGCCTCTTGAAGATGTCCTTGATGGTGGAGAGGATTGTGTCCATGATGGAGCTGGCTGAGTCTACAACCTTCTGCAGTCTTTTGCGATCCTGTGCATTGAAGTCTCCACACCAGGTGGTGATGCAACCAGTCAGAGTGCTCTCCACTGTACATCTATAGAAATTTGCAAATTTGGTGACATACCAAATCTCCTCAAACTCCTAATGAAACAGAGCCATGCCTTCTTTGTGATTGCATCAATGTGTTGGGCCCAGGATAGATCCTTTGATATGTTGACGTCCAAGAACTTGAAGCTGCTCACCACCGCTGACCCTTCAATGAGGGTTGGTGTGCGTTCTCCTGACTTCCCCTTCCTGAAGTCCACAATCAATTCCTTGGTCTTGATGATGATGAGTGTGAGGTTGGAATGACTGGGGAATAACTTCCCTACTCGTCTTTTAAAAGTGTCAAGGTATCTTTTACAGAAAACTGGAAGGACAGGTTTAACGTCTCATCTGAAATGGTAGTAGCTTAGAGTCATATTGCACAGAAACAGGCTCTTTGGCCCACTCATCCATGGTGACTGGATTGCCCAGCATTCATTCAATCATGCTGTGAAGAGTCAGCACTGAAGAGCTTCACTAAGATTCTTGTGTAACTTGAACTCTTAACCTCCTCAAAGTCAGAGTACCATCACTGAAACCAAAGTAAAGTTATTGCTGCTATGTGATGTAAATATTATTAGTTTATTGGAACACATTTTACTGTTGTTTGCAGACCTTAGCTGATATAGCAGGCATATTGCCTTTTCTTCAACAAAATGGGAAGGTTTATTCGATGTAAAATGGTTCTCTGCAGTTACTGATAACTGGCTATCACCCTACTTGACATATTCCAAAGTCATGTACAATCTAGCAGCTATTTCTTCTCTGGAATTGTAAATACCAAAGTTTGAATCTTCTCAGATGTTGGCAAGTTATGTATTTTCTACCTTGGGATTTTAAAACATCAAAGTTTCCTGATGCTCTGTTAGACTATTTACTGGTTTGTAGCAAAGGTAATGTAAATTGCCTGAGTGATTATTTTCTGAAACGGAATGTTCTGTAATAATCCATTTATTTTTTCAGCCCTGGTGAGATTACATTGAGTTCAGGTCAGGATGACCCAAGATGAATTTTTACCCCCTAGGGTTTATTATGAAGATTGTTGAAGCAAGACAGCTAATACATTTGTGCGTATTAAATTATTTGCCTGCTGTATATTCTGACTTCCTTTGACTTCTTCGGATTTACATTCCCATTTATACAGCAGGTTTGTCAGAATATCTTATTGCAGAAAAAAATGTTATTTCCACTTTAAAAGCACACAAGATGAAAAATTCTGCACTATTTATCAAAATACTAGCAGTCTTTACAAGAAAGGGAAGATAAATAGCTTGGGTATATTCAGAAAGGAATATAGCCGTCTTAAGTGAATGATGTTGATTGCCTGCAAAACTACCAATTGAATAAGAAATGCATGAATAACCAAGCAGTGAAGTCGATTACCAATAAACAAATGATGAGGAGGAGGTGAACCAATTGATTCCCATCTTTGAGGTTTACAATCATACATGCACATAAATGTGAAATTGTCAAGGTTCTCTTAAAAATTCTCTGAAGTTTTGCTCCACAAAATTAACTTCTTCAAGATCAGAGAAGTGATTAATTCTATTGAAATTCTCATTTTAGTTTGAATCTCAGCTGAAGTGAACAAGTGAAATATTGCACTTTCTAATGCACAAATTAATGATTGGGTTATTTCCAATAAACATACAATGCAATATAAGCTATTTTAGTTTGAATGCATGCCTGTGAAAGAGGATTCAGAAATAACTTCAAAGTGGCAAATTCCAAAATTATTTTTTTAAGATTCTCAATAAAAGTATTGCCTTCAAATATGCTTGTTCAAGCAAAACTTTAATTAAGTCAATGGTGCACAACCTTTTGTAGAAGGGACAGGTTGAGGCTCTGAATCACTTCTGAGTGATTTAGACGTGAATGTAGAAGTCCCAAACTTACTGTGAGATCTGTGCTGCTGTCATTCTGACCATGCTCTGACAGTGGATTCCACAGAGTCCAGAACCAGAGTGCTAATTCCTGCGGTTTCTCGACTGTGAGAAAATTGCACAGTACTGCAACTAGTAAAGCTGATGCCTGACACCAGCAGAGACCTAGGTTCAATCCTGACCTTGGGTGCTGTCAGTGTGGAGTGTGCATGTTCTTCCGATGACGACACGTTTCCTCCAGGTGCTCCAGTTTCCTTCCACATTCCAATGACGTGTGGGTTGGTAGGTTCATTGGCCACTGTAAATTGCCCTAGTATGTAGGTGAGTAGTAGAGTCTGAGGGGAGTTGATTAGAATGTGGGGAGAATGAAAAATGGGATTAATGTAGAATTAGTGTAAATAAATGGTTCATGGTCAACACAGGCTTGATGGGATGAATGGCTTGATTCCACTCTAGTGAGAAATCCAGTTATTGAAGCTGTGCCATTCATTTCACTGGAGATTCATGGCTTCATAGGTGATTGAATTCATGAAGTTGAATTTAAATACAGTGTCATTTTAGATATTTTTAAACATGTTGTTCCTGTATACATTTTATTTTTTAAATTCTTTTATTTTTCATTATTGTGATAAACACAGAGACCAAGGGGTCCAGATCGATAGCTCCCTGAAAGTGGCCACACAGGTCGATAGGGTGGTGAAGAAGGTGTATGGCATGCTTGTTGGGGCATGGAATATAAGAGTTGGAACATAAGGTTGCAACGTTATAAAATACTGATTAGCTCATGAGGGCCATAAATAGAGTGAATGCGCTCAGTGTTTTTCCCTGAACTGGGGAATCAAGAACTAGTGGGCACAGGTTTAAAGTGAGAGTGGAAAGATTTAATAGGAGCCTGAGGGGCAACTTTTTCACACAGAGGGTAGTATGTGTATGGAATGAGCTGTCAGACGAAGTGGTTGAGACAGGTACAATAACAACTTTTAAAAGGAAGTTGGACAGGTACAAGGATAGGGAAGGTTTGGAAGGATATGGGCCAAATACAGGCAAATGGGACTAGCTTGAATGGGTATCTTGGTCAGCATGGATGAATTGAGCTGAAGGATTAGTTTCTGTGCTGTACGACTCAATGATCCACACTATAGGGAGGATGAGATTGATCTGGAGAGAATGCAGTGGAGGTTCACCAGGATGTTGCCTGTATTGGAGGTCTTTAGTAATGGGGACATTCGAAATAGGCTGGGTTTGTTTTCCATGGAGCGAAGAGGGTTGGGGTGGATGGGGTGAGCCTAATAGATGTATATAAAATCATGAGGGGCTTACATATGGAAGATAGTCAAAATCTTTTTCAATTAGTAGGGGTAGTAAAAATAAAAGCATAGATTTAAGGTGAGAGAAATAGGTTTTAAAGGGGTGAGTTTCTTTATACAGAGAGTTGTTGATATATCGAACACACTGCCAGAGGAGGCGGTGGAATCAGGTACATTTACTTTGTTTAAGAGGCATTTAGACAGACACTTAAATAAGAAGACATAGAAGGATACATCCTACTGCAGGCAAGTGGGATCATCGTTGATGGGTCGGAGTGGACGTCCTGGGTTGAAGGGCCGGTTTCTGAGCAGTACAACTAGATGAAAGGCCTGTCCTTGCCATTTACAGTGGGAATGGTCTGTAAAGTGCTTATTTGGAGCTGGCTTCAGATCAAGATGCTGATATAGGTGAGTGTGAGTACAGGAAGGATTGATTTGCTCACTGAAGCAGGCCAGACCAAACTAGCCCATAGGCCAGACATGGCTAGCAGGCTGTATGTTGTGCACACAATCAAATATTAAACTTAAAGTGGTAAATTGATTATATTGTCACAAGTACCAAGTTACAGTGAAAACTTTTATTCCACATGCCATCCATACAGATCATTTCATCACATCAGTACATTGAGGTAGTACAAGGGAAAAGCAAAGC
>JARFYF010000002.1:74997894-75007946 GCA_030265395.1 Rhina ancylostomus | reverse complement strand
AAGTTCTGCCTCACTATTTATTACGTATCCATCATTGGATTAGTTAATGATGGCTTTACAAGAAAGTATCACACACCACGACAGGATTTTGCACAAATATTCTAAATTGAATTAATTCTTGGGACAAAGGGCAAGGATCCAAACATTTTGTTTACTGTATAGCCTTGGTGGTATTAAAGTATTATGAAGAAATACGTAGCTCTGCTTTCCATCTCGAAAGGGATTAATTTTCAATCTAATTCAACTGACTGTCAATAAACATTGCTTTAATTATTCCATGGTGGCTAATTTCTGGGTTTTCTGTCATTTTTGGATTAAATTAATCTCATTTGGAAAATAACAGCTCGGCATTAAATGTACCTGTGCAACACAAATATTGACTCAGATGACTCCAATGTAGCTCCTGTTTTGCAGTGTTAAGATGTTTAATGGCAATTAAAAGTACCAAATTAATTAATCATGGGCAAATATAATCAAATGAAGTAACAAAGTATTCACAAGCACAATAAATATTTGACCCATTTGCATTAATATTACATTCCCAATTATGTATTATACAGAATTTCTCATGTTCATTGAGGGTTTACTGATTATGATCATCATGATCAAACATTAGTAATTTGTTTTAGCAGCAGGGTGTGGATGTCAGCTCCTTTAGATACCAAAGAGCCTGTGTGGTGGCCAACATTGGGTCTTGAACCATATTGGTGGAACAATTCAAGCACAAGCTTTGAGTAGATGGCTGCATTGAAAGGCAAGGTCCCACATAACATGCCAATAGCATTCACTTTGGGTGCTTGGTCACTTAGGAGAGACCTGACACTCTCTCCAAAAAGCAGCCAGTGGATTGGGAGGAAATATGCCATTGCAGAGAGTTTCAAGCACAAAAGGCATATCCGCTTTCAGTATTCTCATGCTGCTGGAGGTAAAGTAGAAACACATCAGGATACTCTTATCAAGAGTTCACCAACACTCTGACAATGCTTACTCCTGAAATATTTGGAGAACTTCAACTGAGAAGAACACAGTTCTGCTCAACATCAATGGACATTTATTAGCACCCACCAGGAGAAGGAGTGCTTGCTCACAGGCTTTGATCTTGGGGGCTCATTTGATCTGCTGGAAAATTGGAAGGGGGACACGGGGCCAAGGAGTAGAACACCAACTGCACTAAGAGGAATAGGCAGGAGCAGATTCAGGAGACTTGATTTCCTTACATACTTAGGTGGGACTGATCATCCCTTCTCCTTTGGATCTTCTCACTCTCCTAAGTTTATGAGCCATCCAGAAACATACCCCTGTGTGAAAGCTACTGCACTTATATTCAGTAGAAAGGAATGCAAGGAGATCACATATTTTGTTCGATGAACACAATGCCAAGTCAACACTAGAGTGGTAAAAACCTGTAGGTTTATACCTGCCGTTCTTGACACAATTCCAATTAGGACAAAATATTTTTTGCAATAAAGCTTGTCATATCCTGCTTCAATCCCTTTCCAAAATAACCCTTGGTTTATTGAGTGTATTGAATCCTTTTACAGTTCTATGTAATCAATACTCTATTGCAGAAGTGCCCATGTTATTTTACTTGGACTATGAACACAGCGAACAAAAATAACAAGAGTTGAGAGTAGTATGTTTAATTTCCTCACAGTGGTGAATGAGTTATGTGAACTTGCTGCATTAACATACAGCCTTTTTTGCTTATTTCTATTCAATATCTAGCTAGCTTCTTTAGATTTTTTGATGAAGTTCTGGACCATCTGGACAACAGTAATGCATACATTAGGCTGCTGTTCATCGAGTACAACACAATCACCCTCTCCAAAAGTTACACCAAGCTCCAAGACCTGTGGCATTTATGATCAAGAACCCACACCATCTGAGTCATTCCCTTTTCTCACTGCTACTGTTGGGCAGGAGGTACGGAAGCCTGAGGTCCTGCAGCACCAGTTCAGGAATAGTTACTTTACTACAATCATTAAGACCTGCACAGCCCCAATCCTATATCAGCAAAGGAACACCACAGGCCACCTCTTGCACTATCATGGACTTGTCTTTGATTTTCTTTGCACTGTCTTGTTCTGCACAGTTTTTCCTTCACTGTCTTGTTTAAATGATGCATTTGCCGATTACACAACTGTTATTGGATGAATCACTGGTGGCGATGAATCAGATAGTTGTTGAGTGGTTGAGTGGTGCTGCAACACCATCCTCTTGCTCAATAAAACTTCCCTAGGCTGCCTGTAAGGAGTTTGTACGTTCTCCCGTGTCTGCGTGGGTTTCCTCCGGGAGCTCCGGTTTCCTCCCACATTCCAAAGATGTACAGGTAAGTTAATTTGGCGTTTAAAATGGGCAGCGTGGACTCATTGGGCTGGAAGGGCCTGTTACCACGCTGTAAATAAAATAAAATTTTTAAAAAAATTTAATTTAAAGAGCTGATTGTTGACTTCAGGAAAGGGAAGGAGGGTGAACATGCTTCAGTCTACATTGGGGGATTGATGGTGGAGAGGTTCAGCAGCTTTAAATTCCTGGGCATAACCATATCAGATGATCTGTTCTGGGTCCAGCACATAGATGCAATCATCAGAAAAGTGCGCCACAATCTTTACTTTCTGAGGAGGTTAAGGACGTTCAGCATGTCATCGAACACTCTAACAAACTTCTACAGATGTACTGCTTAAAGTATCTTGATTTATTGCATCATGGTCTTGTACCGCAATTCAAATGCTCAGGAACATAAGAAGCTGCAGAGAGTAGTGGACTCACATCACAGGCACGTCCCTCCCCACCATCAGTAGTATCTACGGGAGGCAAAATCTATCATCAAAGAGCCTCACCAGCCAGGCTATGCAATCTTTTTGCAACTACCATTGGGCAGAGGTACAGAAGCCTGAAGTCCCATACCACCAGGATGAAGAATAGCTACTTCCCTTCAACCATTCGGCAAAACCCTAATCACTACAGTATGGCCACACCGTGACCACTTTGCATTAAAATGGATCTTTTTTGTTCTAATTGTGTTCTTTCTCATAAAAATTGTGTATAATTTATGTTTAATTTATGATTTTCTTGTGAATGCTATTTATCTGATGCTATGTGCCTGTGATGCTGCTGCAAGTAAGGTTTTCATTACACCTGTACACATATACTTGCGCATATGACAATAAATTCGACTTTGTATAATTTATGTTCTGTGTATTGTTTGAATCTACGTGCCCGTGATGCTGCTGCAAGCAAGTTTTTCATTGTAACTGTACCTCACCTTAATTGTGCATATAACAATAAACTCAACTTGAAGTTATATGTGGGTTTTTCCCGCCTCAGAGAAATATGGTAATGTTACATTTTCTCAAAAAAGTTGAACTGAAAATCTCAAGCATCAAGACAGGTTACTTAAGATTTCCACAAGAGTTTAAACCCATTATATTCATCCCCTACCCCCCAAGTCCAGCATTTTATTTGTGATTGCCAAGTACTGGATCAGTCTATACTTAAAACAACACAGATAGCAGCCATTAGCCCATTAGGTCAATGCTAGTTCCAATGTGAGAAATGCTATTGGTCCCAAACCCAAACTCCCTGTACCCCTGCAACATATTCTCCCTCACACATGTCCATTATGGGGAGAAGGCAAAAGAATGAGGTTTTAAAAAAAGCCATGATTGAACGGCGGAGCAGACTCNNNACAGGCCGAATGGTCTAATTCTGCTCCTATGTCTTATGGTCTTATTAACTACCCTTTATTCTTTATGCCAAATTACCTCTAAGGGGAAATTTATAGCAGTCAGCATATCTTTGGGATATGGGGAGAAACAGGAGCACCAGGAAGAAACCACGTGGCCATGGAGAGACCATGCAAACCCCACACTGACAGCACAGGAGGTTCTGCTTGAACCCGAGCTGATGGGCTATGAGACACGTGCTGCCCCACTCTGCCACCCATTTTACCATGTTCATCTCCATTAAGTGGTAAAGTCTTGTCTGAGGAAGTATTGGAGGCAATATATACCTGAGAATCATGATGAAAAAACTATTGCATATCTATAAGCTTCTCTTGCCAGTAAGCAAAAGTATGTTTAACAGCAGAGTCTTGGAGCAATTGACCTTAAGCTTTAATATCCTTTCATAGCCCTGTTTTAATTATAAGCATGCTGAAACTGAAGATCAAGGATTATTAACAATAATTCATTCCTATTTCATCCACATCTTCATTTTTACCATGCATCAAAGGCATGTGAACTGGATGATTGATTTTCCAATAAAGAGAAAAAGAAACTCTTTCATTTCTGTGCTATCTCTCATGATGTTGGATGCCCCAGAGCACTGCACAACTATTCAATTATCTTTGAAGAATTTTCACTTTTATAAAGTAAGATTTTGTGCATAGAAAAGTATAATGAATATCATTGTAATAAGAGATTTTCATAACTGCCAAACAATGAATAACTTTTAGCTAGAGATCAGGGAAAGCTTCCCTGTTGTTCTTTTAGTGGTATCACAATATTTTTCATGTCTGCTGAAGAGCATACTTGAGTCCTTGGATAAATGTTTCATTCTAAGGGCGGATGCTCACAACTGCACCCCAAGGGTAGGTTTAATCCAATGGATGAGAGATGTCCTCTACCACCCTCAATTCTGAAGTTTCCCTTGTGCCCCTCGCACTGCCTATAAAATCCAGAATATTGGAAAGATTTCGAAAAAAAATCTAAATCTACAGAGTTCAGCCCTTGATTGCACTTTGTAGAGAAAGCTTTGAGAGTAATAATTTCACCATCCCTGGATTTGCAGGTAATGCCCCATTCTTATTCTGAACCATTGGTTAAAGGTGACAGCTTTGACCTTGTAAATAGGAGAACTAGCAGCTTATCTGCTTTGCATTTCATTGTGAATTGTTTGCCTGTGTTGCAAAACTGCACAGATTGAGCTTCCTCTGTCAGAATAGAGATCAGGCCTAATTCTAATTGTTGCAAATCCTTCCATCACAGAGTATTTTGGTATAAGATTTACGATCTTCAAACTCCCTCCTGTGACATTTGAAAGTCGCTCCCCCTCCCTCACAACACTATCTTTCAAATTCTTCACTCAGATACATGAATTAAGTTTTTTACCGAATGCTATTTTCAGTCATTGCTATTTGATCATCCCTTTCAGATCCTATTATCTGAAAAGAAATGATTTATTTCCAGATCCAATCTTCCAACCAGCCATCTACCGTTCAGCAGTGAATTATTCATTCTCCCACACAATTCGCTCTCAACACCAACTATTGCCACTCAAATCAAGTGCCATCAGTTGGAGCATATTGTCATAACCCAACACAGGATCATTTTATAGCAAAGCAGGATTGAAGATAACTTGAATTATTTTATATCCCCCTGCTGCTAGGCACAGCAACCTCGGTCTACAACAGGAATAAATTCCCAATAACAAACTTCAACAAAACATAAGTGGAGGAGGTTGACACTAGGCAAAGGAAACACTACCCATTATATCACAGAATCATAGAAAACTATGGCACAGAGGGAGGACACTCAGCCCAGCACATCCATGCTGGCCAACGTTAGGTTAATGCTACTTTTTGGCTTTGGTTCCATAGGACTGTCTGCTGGTTATGGGTTTTCCAGTCCTCCTCCAGGTAAGTTTTTAAATGTTGTGAGGGTTTCTGCTCACTGGCATTGATTTTCAGTCCCCCTCCATCTACAGGAGTTTTGTTTTAAATCTCAAACTCTCCATATCTTTCTAACTTTGAGCTACTGATCCATCTGCCAAGGGAAATAGCCCTTACCATTCATACTGCCCTGGCCTTGAATAATTTGATATACTTCAGTAAAATCTCCATTCAATCATTTTTCCCAAAGAAGCAACCCAAGACTAGAGAGTCTTTTCTCAAAACCATAATTCTCCAGCCCTGACAACATCCTTGACCAGTTCTTTCACATCTTTCTGGCACTGCTGTGACAAAACCATACTCAGCCCTTGAGCTATAGCCTAACCAAAATGTGTTACAGTTGAGGCATGATTCCCCTGCTTTTTAACACAATAGCTGATGCTGCTCATTTTTGTTAACAAAACTGACCCCTAAATCTTAAGTCACTCGTTATTTTTGGATCAACTTTATCATCTCCTGAAGTCCTCCAGATGTTTCCTGAAGTTAAGGAAGATCATGTGGAGGAATGCTTATAATTATAATCAATGAATCCAAACTGAACTTGATACCTGGATATATCACAGATACATAGTTGGGCAAATGAAAAATTCAGTGGAAATAAAAAAAAGTGTATGAGTAGCCAGAGCAACAATAAAGGATTTTGCATCTACAAATAATTCCAATAAATAAATCCATTAAATTACAACATACCCAATAGAATGTAAACCTTTATGACCCCTCAGTCTTCTCATTCTCCATTCCACTAAATATGTTTAGAGTATCTCTGAAAATATGGCAGTCAGTGGCTTAGGCAACACTCATCCCTTCTGTTACTCTCATACAATACGTAGACCAACTCTTCGATCTCTGTTATGGATTGAAAATACTTCCACCTGATGAGCAAAAAATCCAATTTTTCTGAAAGATATTCAACTAATCCTGCCACCTCCCTTGTCACTTCTGCCATATTTGATAATAAAGTTTACTTTACAATCACAATTCACCAATGTTCTAGTACTCCTATATTTTCAATGCTGATTTTTGAATGCAATTTGAGAGACATGGCTTAACTGGAAATAGTCTTAGGCTTACACAAAGCCGATTATAATCCACAAATGATGTGGATCATAAATATCCTTTGAATTGAGGAAATTGCCAAGATTTACCAGCAATTAACAATGGCAAGCATTTCAGGAATTATTTTAAAATTCTTACTGAATGAAAATTCCATTGATAAATGAAATATCTCCATGAAAAGTTATCCTCTGTGCTTACAATGCAGAATAAGATGACATTAAATTAAGTAATATTGCCAAGCAGTGATGTAAGCATGAAGATTGGGGGAATGATAATGGGACTAAAGCAGCAAGATTTTTTTTGTTAAGCCTCTACACCCAAATAAAAGAAAAGAGAAATTACAAAATATGTGGGTCCCATTGAAACAAGAGAAATTACTATTGAGAAAAGAAATGGCTGAGATATTTAACAAGAATTTTACACCTGGCTTTCCTGTAGAAAGTGCAGTACAGATCTACTCAACTGAATCCTGGGATCAAGGCTTGTGCGAAGGGACAATGAAGCAGATTGGTTGACACTGACTGTTTAGAAGACTGGGTGTTGATCTCATTGAGATATAAGTGTTTCTGAGAGATATTGACAGCACAAATGTCAAGAGATTGTTTCCCTCAAGCTGGTGAATCTCAAACAATGGAAGAGGTCTCACAATAAGAAGGTGGGCATTTTGGACTAAGATGAAGAGAAATTTCTTTATGTAGAAGTTTGTAAATCTTTGCAGTTTTTTTACTCCTGAGAGCTGTAGGCATTCACTTGTTGAGTTTACTAAAGCTTACTCACTCATGGCATTTCATTGGCCCCTCAGTAGCCACTCACCCTGTCACTTTTTGAACATTGTTTTGGATTGAGCAACTTGGCTGAGTTTTTTCTATGCCAATGACCCTGTAATGTTTGTGAAAGTAGGGACTTTGCTGAGTCTCTGATCGCTCTTACAGCAGTAGCAGCCAGGCTAA
Organism: Rhina ancylostomus; assembly: GCA_030265395.1. Taxonomy (NCBI): domain Eukaryota; kingdom Metazoa; phylum Chordata; class Chondrichthyes; order Rhinopristiformes; family Rhinidae; genus Rhina; species Rhina ancylostomus. The sequence goes on along the minus strand of JARFYF010000002.1, from coordinate 75,000,269 downwards.
CTCTCAGCTCTGTTGCCAATCAACTGAAATCAACCCCAAACACATCACAGACCAGCCATTTCCACCTGCTCAATCATGACAAGAATACAAAACAACACCCATCTCACTCAGTGTACAAACACTGCTTATCTCAGGGTAACCCTGGACTGAACACTCTTTTGCAAAAGACGCATTGAATAGATTAAAGGTTAATCCATTATTCAAAATACAACATCTGGAAGCTCCCAGATTCAAATTGGGGACTATTCCTTGCCTGATTAGAGCCTTTGCATTCAGCTAGTGTTACTCCACTGCTGAATGTGCTTACCTAGTGTGGGATCACTCTGTCCACTCATAAACTAACCAGCCTGGGGGATGAAAAGATCAGGAATTATGTGGGGGATACAAAAGAGGTAGGGGCTTTATGTTATTAATCAATGATGCATTAATAGTCTGATTAGGGATAGGGCAGTGCTGGACTTCAGGAAGGGGAAGTTGGGCGAACACACACTAGTCCTCATTGAGGGGTCAGCAGTGGAAAGGGATCATGAAGAAGACACACCAGCTGCTCTACTTTGTTAGGAGATTGAGGAGATTTCGTATGTAAGATAAGATATCTTTAATAGTCACATACACATCAAAACACACAGTGAAATGCATCTTTTGTATAGAGTGTTCTGGGGGCAGCCCGCAAGTGTCACCACTATTCTGGCGCCAACATAGCATGTCCACAACTTCCTAACCCGTATATCTTTGGAATGTGGGAGGAAGCTGGAATACCTGGAGGAAACCCACACAGACATGGGGAGAACGTACAGACTCCTTACAGACAGTGGCCAGAATTGAACCTGGGTCGCTGGTGCTGTAATAGCATTATGCTAACCACTAAACTACTGTGCCTGCCACCAAAGACTTTTGCAAATTTCTACAGATGTACAGTGAAGAGCATTCTGACTGGTTACATCACTGCCTGTTATGGAGGCTACAATGCACAGGATTGCAAGAGGCTGCAGAGCGTTGTAGACTCAGCCAGCTCCATCACAGGCACAAGGCCCCCCACAATCAAGTACATCTTCAAAGACGTACGGGTAGTTTAACATGGGTTTAAAATGGGCGGCGCGCACTCGTTGGTCCAGAAGGGCCTGTTACCACGCTGTAAATAAAAAAAATATAACTTTTTTTTAATTAAAAAAATTATTATACAGCAGAACAGGGCAGTGGACTAATTGCACTGCTTTTTGAAAGAGCTGGCAGAATCTTATAAACTATCTGTAAAATGTTGGCACAACATTGTGGGCCAAAGGGCTGTAGTGTTCTATGTTTTATCTGGTCTTGTTCTGTGCTATGCTGTAATGTTATGATGCATTGCACTGCTGTTGTTTCCCTTTCTGAAATCAACAAATTTAGCATTTGCTATTTGGTTTGTCTACTTCAGTCACTGACTATGCCAACTTGTAGTGTCATGAAGAGACAATCTAGTTATCCATCCATTTCTTAGTTTTAGTTATCATTTAGCTTAACAGAGACAGTGCTTCCACCGATGTTTGGACATTTGAAAAATACTTTCACAGTTGAATGTATTTATGAGCCAGGGGTCAAATTTCAACATTTCTGTATTTTTACCGTTGAATGATCTTTCATTTTTTTTCCACTTCCGGGTATTATATTGTCTTCTTTCATCTTGCATTAGTTTCTCTTCTATTGAGCACATGTTACAGTTTAACTATGGTGTGAAGAAGACTGCAGTGATTTGTCTCCTGTTTTCATATCTGATTAGTCTGTTGTCTTTAAGAAACCTGCCAGCATATTCCCCAAATTATCAGAATGTAAAGAGTTGTTTCTGTGTTCTTGGAACAGCTGCCCTCTTGCAGACAATGGTAATTAGCATGAGCAGTAACTTCACTCTAATTAGCCAGGTAATTGCACCTAATGAGATACATACTGCTGGAGAAACAGCTGGCTCTGCCAAAAATAGCCAGCGCATTTGATACATTAATGTGGTATCTTTGTAACTGACCCACGGGAATAGCAATGTTCTACTATTAAGTGCCTGGTATCGTCTGTGTCCTTATGTAGTCACAGGCAGAGCAAGGGGTGGGAATTGCATTTAATATATAAAGTAGCAGGAGTGCTTCCCAATTACTGCCCCCAAATTTGGGTGGCATCAACAGCCACAAAACTGCAGTTAATTGGAAGAGTGTAGTGGGAGATGGGTGACTTGTTGGTTGCATTTAACTTAAAAATGCCATTGATCAGGATTTATCTGTTCTGCTATTAGCTTCTCTGAAATAATGGCAACAATGGCTCCTTATAGGCATTTCCGCCATGATCTGATTCTGAAAACTTAGGAAAGTCTATTAAAAATGTCCTGAAAATAAATGCAAATATTAACTGTC
>JARFYF010000002.1:74980922-74994759 GCA_030265395.1 Rhina ancylostomus | reverse complement strand
AGAGTACCCAGAGAAAACCCATGCAGACATGGGGAGAATGTACAAACTCCTTACAGACATTGGCCGGAATTGAATCTGGGTCACTGGCACTGTAATAGCGTTACACTAACTGCTACACTACCGTGCCTGCCAAGAAATCTGAGATATTTCTTGCAGCACAAGGGTCTTTCATTGTGAAATCTAGATGATAGGCTATCATCAAGACCGAAAAGTTTAGCTGAGAAATGATGGTAATTCAATGACATTTGGTTACGTTGAAACCCTTTGGCTTGATATGACCTTTAGGTAAATATCAAAGCACTCCATAAACTGGTTGTAATTTAGCCACTATCAGGCTTAGAGTATTCTTTACCATCAGTGATAAGTTACAGAAATAATCAGAGCTGAAACTTATAAGATCTGATTTCCCTTGACCTAAGCACAAAGCAGAGGTCAATGGGTCATTCATTAATTCAGGATATGGGTATTGTTGGCAAGCTCGACATTTAACACCCATCCCCAAGTGTCAGGCCATTTTAGAGGGAATTATGGACACCAGTTCCACTGGACTCTCCCTCCTTTGTGTTTTCCATTCATATTTTTCCCCTGAATTTTGAATCCAAGATTGTACAAACGAGGAAGTGCTGAGTCACACTTTCTGTTCTGCTTTCCTGTATTTGGTTAGAGGACCAATGCAAAGCTTTCCCCTGTGCAGTGGTAATAATGTCCTTATATTTTTACAGTTTAGGCACTTAAAAGGTTTCTATCTGCCATTTTTTCAAAGGATTCTGTTGCCTGCAGGTGTTGGAGCTGTGGCATGGGACCAATGGGCTTTTGGATGTGATCAAACCCAAGACAGAGCACAGTTCAAATAGGCAGATAGCACTTGGGTTCACCCAGCCTGACCTATGTTGGGTGGGGTGGGGTTGGGCAAGTCAGTGACAAAAATTAATCTGACTTTAAGTTTGTTAATCTTAGAATTTGAGAGGAGGTGATATTTCAGTTAACTCAACATATCAAATTGAAGGGACATTTGTTCTCTTCTTCCCCTTTTATTCCACCCTCACACTGTCATCACCTCCTTGTAATCAATATTAACGCACTTCGACCAGCTGTAAATGGGAGTTTCCAAAATAGCCCTTGGCAGTTAAGTACTGGTGACTGTTCAAGAGGAAGACATCTGATGAAACCCAAGGTGAAATTAAAGTTGATTGTGTGAAGGAGAGCTCAATGGACATAATTTTCTTTGAGGACATTCTGTACTGCTGAACTCTTGGGAGAGAATTACTTCTTGCCAATTTCATTGACGATGATGATATTGATTCTGCTGGTTGTCTCATTTGAGATTCTTGCAGTCTGATTAGAAAAATAGAAAAAATACATTCTGAACTCTATCCACGATAAAATAAATGAAGGATAAATTTAATTCAAGGCACCATTACCTTTAAAAATACATTAAATTGTGACTATATCAGATGTATCTAAGTCATGATCAAATTTGTTAATAATCAGGAGGAATACTGATGGATTTGTAACTTTCTTCAGCATCTCAGAGGATCTATGCTGGGCCCAACACATTGATGCAATCAGAAGAAGGCATGCCAGTGGCTTCACTTCATTAGGAGTTTGAGGAGATTTTCCTCAAAGGCTCTTGCAAATTTCTATAGATGTACGGTGGAGAGCATTCTGACTGGTTGTAACACCGCTTGGTATGCAGGCTCCAATGTGCAGGATTGTAAGAGGCTGCAGAGGGTTGTAGACTCAGCCAGCTCCATCACCGGCACAACCCTCCCCACTATCAAGGATATCTTCAAGAGGCAGTGCCTCAAGAAGGCAGCATCCTCCATCAAGAACTTGCCTTCTTTGCATTCTACCATTGGGGATGAGGTACAGGAACCTTAAGACCCAACCTCAACGATTCAGAAATGGTGTCTTCCCCTCCACCATCAGATTTCTGAATGGTTCATGAACCTATGAACATTACTTCGTTATTCCTTTTATTTTGCACTATTTATAGATTTTTATGTCTTGCACTGACCTGCTGCCACAAAACAACAAATTTCACATCATATGTTAGTGATAATGAACATGATTCTGATTCTGAGACCTGAGTGTAAGTGTTTCGGGGGAATGTATGGGAGTGTATTGTGCCTTCAGTATCAGAAGGAAAATATGAGATGATTTGCAAAGGGGTAAGGAGTATGTTATGGTTGTTCAATCAAAGAAGATTCCCAAACCATAAACTACACAGAATGCTGTAAAACCAGATGTATGATTGAAACCCTGCTCTGAAACCCTGCATAATCTTCATGCTCCTCCAATTTTCACACTTGTTGCTTCCATAAATTAATAATTTTCTGGTAATTCAACATATAACAAATAGAAGCAGGAATAGGGTTTATAGTTCCTCCAGCCTGTTCTGCCATTCAATAAACTCAGCTCATCTAATCTTGGATTTAGCTTCACTTTCCTGGCTTTTTCCCACAATTCTTGACTCCCTACAATTTAAACCAATACAAGTCTTGGCCTTGAAGGTATTTAGCCTCCACAGTTCTCTGGGGCAGAGAATTCCAAAGGTTCATGATAGTCTAAGAGAAGAAATTCCTCTTCTGTGTTAATTGGATGACCCTTTTTGCTGAAACTATGCCTCCAGTTCCAGATATCACCATGAAGGATAACATCCCTTCAACATCCGCCCTGTCAAGCCCCCACAGAATTTTATATTTTTCAATTTCACCTCTTGTTCTGCTAAATTTCAATAAGTATAAGCCTAACCTGCTCAATATTTCATCATAGAACAACCTGTTGTTTGAACTGCCTACAATACAAGTATATCCTTTCCTTAAATAAAAGAAGCTGATTAAAATTGCATGCATTTGTCTAGGTGTAGCTTTGCCAATACTCTATTTGTCTGCAGCAAGACTTGCCCACTTTTATACAATCTATGCCTTTTGCAATAAAGGCTAAAAGTCCATTTGACTTTCTACTAAGGTGCTGCAGACTCATGCTAACTTTTGGCCTCTAATATACCTCCACATTCTGAAGAATCCTTCCATTGAAACAAAAGACTCGGAGATTGAGAGGTTCATCCAGCACAGAAATAGGCTCTTCATCCTACCAGAACCATGTCAACATTTTTGCCCTTTGCACTAATCCCATTTTCCCGTATTATGACTATATTCCTCTATGCCTTGCTGATTTGTGCCTGTCTAAATGTCTCTTAGATAGAGTAATTGTATCTGACTCCACCATCTCCTCTGACAGCATGTTCAAGCCGTCAAGTACACTCTGTATAAAAGAAAATACTTACCCCTCAGATGTCCTTTCAAACAACTTCTTCTCACTTTAAAACTCTGCCCTTTTGTTTTTGATATCCATACCACAGAAACAAGATTTTGACTACTACCTAATCTGTACCTCTTATATACCTCTATCAGGTCATCTCTCAGCCCCCTTTGCTTCAAGGAAAATAAGCCTCGCCAATTCAATCTCTCTCATAATTAAAGTCCTCAAATCCAAGTAACATTCTGGTGAATCTCCTCTGCACTCTCTCCAGTGCAATTACACCCTTCCTATAGTGTGGCAACCAGACTGCACAAAGTACTCCAAGTGCTGCATAACCTGTGTTCTGTAAAGTAGCAGAATACCATCCCAACTCTTATATTCTATGCCGTGACCAATGAAGGCAAGTGTGCCACAGGCCTTCTTCACCACCCTATTATCGACCTACTTTCAGGGAACAATGGACTTGGACCCCCCGATCTCTCTGTTCATTAACAATGAGTCTTACCAGTTACCGAATACATTTGACCCTTATTTAACTTCCCAAAATGCATCACCTCACACTTGTCATGATTAAATTCCATCTGCCAATGTACAATTCAACTTTCTATCTGATCTCTATCCTGCTGTAGACCGAGGCAACCTCCCTTATGATCCAGAACAACACTAATTTTTGTGTCATCCATAAATATACTATTTATTCTTCCTACATATACAACCAAGTCTTTGATATATATCACAAACAGCAAAGATTCCAGCACTGATCCCTGCGGTACACCACTGGTCACAGACTTCCAATCAGTAAAGCATCCTTCTACTAGCATTCTGTCCCTCTTATCACCAATCTAATGTTCTGCTTTTCTTCCCATCAAGGTGGATAATTCACATTACTTCATATTATACTGCCAAATCTTTGCTTACTTTCATAACTCATCCATATTCTTTGCCACCTCTTTGATTCCTCCTTATAACCTGCTTTCCCATCTGTCTTTATATCATCAGCAAATTTAGCTATCATTCTTAATCTCCTAATTCATGTCACTTATGCTGATTATAAATAGTTGAGACTTCAGCATTAATCTCTGTAGCCCTCCATTAGTTACAGTTTGTCATCTTAAAAATCACCCATTTCTCTTGTTTCTGTTACTTAGCTGATCCTCGGTCCATACCTAATGTATTTCCCCATGAACTCTTACTTTGTGTAGTAAACTTCTATATGGCAACTTATTGAATACCTTCCAGGAATGCAAATACATTATATCTACTGGTTCCTGCTCCTGCTGCTTACATCCTCAAAGAACTCCAATAAATATATCAGATGCAATTTCCCTTTCATCAAACAATGTTGACTCTCCTTGCTTGTATTGTGGAAAGATAAAGTTAGGAGCAAGAGTCAGGCACTCAAGGCTGCACTGCCCTTTAATGAGATCTCCTCATATCTGATTGTAATCCCAACTCAGCATTTCCACCTACTCCTGGTAATCTTTCACCTCCTTTGAGTACTGAGTATCCAACTCTGCCTTAGAAATATACGAAGCGACTGCTTTTATCATCCTGTCAGGAGCAGAATTCCAAAGACTCACAATGCTTTGAGAGAAATACTGTTGCTTCATCTCTATGTCAGATGGGTAACTCCTTATTTTACCCATTTGGGACAGAGATGACGCAACAGTGTTTCATCAGTTCTATATACTCCTACTAGGTGAAATGTTCTCTCCACATATATCCTGTCAAGACCCATCAGGATATTGCAATTTTCTCCTGCAATGTTAGTGATGAATTCTAACATTTTCTTGATGACAAATGCCAGGTAGCTGGCAGATAGTTTCCTGCTCTCTGGTACCCTCCTTTCTCAAAGAAGTGCTTCTATGCTTCATAACTTTTACTGTGTCAAAGGCTTAATAAATATACAACTTCTTATTTTATCTCATAACTCAGCATAATTGTAAATCACATTTTCTTTAACTCAATTGCAAAATATTTTCAAAAAGCCAATATTCCAATACAATTTCCAGCTAATAAAGAATCACACAGGTCAATAAAGAAATTTCATAGCTGCTTTCCTGCCTCTTGGTAACCAACCATAATATTATATTAATGAAAATGGATAGATATAAAATGTCATCAAAGGGAAAAGGAGTTCTGATTGGAAATATATTGAACCGGGAAGATTGTGTGGATTCAGGTGGGGCAGTGAAATTGTCTGGAATCTGCTAACTTTTGAATTTAACTTAAACAGGTAAGGCTTTGTGCACCTGAACCTCTCAGAAGAGATACATTGTTGAGAGACATATAATCAGGGCAACAATATCACACACTTCTGACTTGCTAAAACTTACTAGTAGTGACAAGGCAAGTACATTACAGTTAAGATCTAGATTCACTGGAATTCCCAGGGATGAGGATGGAATTTTGGCTGGAAGGTATGAATGTGTGAGGATCTTCTGGGACAATTCCCCTAACTTTGAAACAAATACCTTGTGTTAATGAGAAGGACTTTCTTGGGTGTCTGAGAGTCCATTGAAGTCCACTGCCAGTGGTATCTCTGATTTTATTTTTATTATAGATTTTCATAGCAGCTTGGGTTGCTTGGCTGGGTACCAAGTCAATTATGAATCAATGACCTTGTTTTGGATTTGGAGTCACACTGAACAAAGAAGGCAGGTTTTCTGTCCTTAGGGGTATTGGTGAAAATTCAGTAATTTTAGGGTCACCATTGCTAATGGTGATCTTTCAAATCCATATTTACTTCATTGACCAAATTTAAAATTTTCAGCCTCATGCACACAAGTTCAGATTATGTCTCTATATCATCCATTTACACTACTGGATTATTAGCACACTCTATAACATCAATCTACACTACTGGAATATAAACCCACTCTAACATCAGTCTAGGCTATTGGATTATTGACCCACCCTATATCAGTTATTACCTTAAATCTGAAACTATCTCTCCCAATATTTCCAATTTAAATCTTTTCATTCCACTAACAGCATTGAGAGCACCTTGATCAAGTTGCTTAATAATATCATGTGAATGTGATCACAGTAAAACATCCTCTGCAGCTCATTTAGACCATGCTAGAATTAGTTGACACATCTCCTGTGAGGGATTTTCTTCAAGGTCATGATGAACTACTTTTGGCATGACTGAAGGTCCATAGATTCTCCCAATCCTTCCTTCTACTAATTGTGCAGTTACATTCAGCTTCCACATGAGCACCAATGACACCCACATTCTTTTCCTACCATTGTCCCTTCTGAATAAAATCTCATGGCTGTGTGAAATACCTTGGATATTAAATTCTTCACTCTGTACCTCCCACAGATTCTGAGTGGTCCAATCCCCTTGTATTGATATAAATTTGAGGCAGATCAATTAGGTCATGGATGTGACGGCTGAGATGTTTTTGTCCCACGTCCAATTAAGCAATCCCTCAATTTTAAATTTCCCATACTTGACTTAAAATCTCTCTCAGTCCTTAGAGTCAAATGAAATATATTCCAAGTGCTATAGAAAACAAGGGAAGAGAATGCTGGGGCCCAAACAGACATTTTTGCATCTTTGTTAGCTGTAGGCAAGGTATCAGAAGACTAGAGGATAGCTACTTTTGCTCCTTTATTTAAGAAGGGCAGCAGGGATAAGTCAGGCGAATATAGGCAGATGAGCCATATATCAGTGGTAGGGAAATTATTGGAGGAAATTCGAGAGGACAGGATTTATGTATATTTGGAAAGGCAGGGACTGATGAGGAATAGTCAGCATGGTTTTGTGAGGGTATAATTCTGTCTCACTAATCTGATTGAGTTTTTTGAGGAGCTAACAAAAGAATTTGATGAAGGTAGGGTGGTTGATATCATCTATATGGACTTTAGTAAGGCTGTTGTCAAGGTCCTGCATGGTAGGCTGATCCAGAAGGTTAAGGCACATAGGCTTCAAGGTAAACTGACCAATTAGATCCAAAGTTGGCTTGGTGAGGGTAGTGGTAGAAAGATGTTTTTTTTCTGATAGGAAGTCTGTAACTAGTGGTATTCCACAGGGATCAGCACTGGGATCTTTGTTATTTGTGATATTAATGATTTGGATGTGAATATACAAAGTATGATTAGTAGGTTTACAGATAACATGAAAATTGGCAGTGTTATGGATAGTGAAGGAGACTGTCTCACGCCACAATAGGATATCGATCAGTCAGAAAGTTTGGCAGAGCATTGGCAGATGGAATTTAATCCTGACAAGTTTGAGGAGATGCATTTTGGTAAGTCAGATAGGGGTAGAATATTTATAGTAAATGGTAAGGTGCCAAACAATATTGATCAACAGAGGGACTTTGGGGTTAAGGTCCATAGTTCCCTGAAAGGGTCCACCCAGGTTAATAGGGTGGTAAAGAAAGCATACGGCATACCTACCTTCATAGGTCGGGACATAGAAGATAAGAATTGGGACACTATGTTGCTGCAGAACACTGATTATGCCACACCTGGATTATTCTGTGCAGTTCTGGTTGCCATACTATGGGAAGGATGTGATTGTCTAGAGAAGGTGCAGAGGGTATTTGCCAGAACATTACCTGGATTGGAGGACTTTAGTTATGGGGAGAATTGGTAAAGCTAGATTTGTTTGCCCTGGAACGAAGATGGTTGAGTGTTGACCTTATAGATGCATATAAAATTGTAAGAGGCATTGATTGGACAGATGATCAGATGCAGGGCTTTGACCCAAAACGTTGACAATTCCTTTCCTCCCACAGATGTTGCTAGACCCGCTGAGTTCCTCCAGCAAACTGTTTATTTCTTCAAATTCCACCATCTGCAGTCTCTTGATCTCCAAGGTCTGTCAGGCATTAGAAATTGGTTTCAAATGAGTTATTTGAAATTTATAGGGGATATAGGAGAAAACTTAAGAAAGAAATTAGGAGGCAAAAAGGGGCTATGAAATGTCCTTGGTAAATAAGATTAAGGAGCATCCTAAAACTATTTATATTCGAAGCAAGAGGGTATCTAAGGGAAAAAATGTCCCCGCAGGGACAAGATCTATGTATAGTGGATCTTATACATAAGATCTATGTATAGAGCCAGGTGATATGAGCAAGATCCTGAATGAATACTTCTCATTGGTATTCACAGGGAGAAGAACATGGTGGCTGGAGAGTTAAGGGAGGGGTATGCTGACATTCTGGAATACATCTGTTTCAGGAAGGAGGAAGTGCCAGGAATATTGGAGCCCATTGAGGTGGATAAATCCCCAAGCCCTGACAGGATCTATCCCAGGATGCTAATGGAGACAAGGGACGAGACTGCTGAGGCTCTGACCGAAATTTTTGCATCTTTATTAGCCACAGGTGAGGCACCAGAAGACTGAAAGGTAGTTAGTTTTGTCTCCTTATCCAAAAAGGCCTGGAATCTACAGGCCAGTGAGATTTACATCAGTGGTAGCGAAATTGTTGGAGAAGATTCTAAGGGCCAGGATTTATGTTTAAGGGGCAGAGCAGGGAAAAATGGAATTTAATTCAGACAACTATGAGGTAATGTATTGTGAGAGGTCAAATTCTGATCGAACATATGAAGTTATTGGCAGGGACTTTAGGAGCATTGATGTACAGAGAGACCTTGGGGTGAAAGTCCATAGCTCCCAGAAACAGAGGTAGAGAGGGTACAGGAAAGCCTGAGGCATTGAGTATAAGACTTGGGACATCATGTTGCAGTTCTACAAAACATTGGTTAGACTGCACTTAGAGTCATAGAGTTATAAACCATGGAAGCAAACCTCTTGGCCCAATACGTCCTTCCTGTCCAAGGTACCTTCCTGAGTTATTCCCATATGTGATAGCAATACGAAGAGTGCAGGAGAGATTCACCAGGATGTTGCCTGGAATGAATGGCTGTAGTTATAAGGAGAGATTGAACAGAATAGATTTATTCTCACTGGAATGTAGGAGGCTGAAGGGGTGACCATATAGAGTTCATAAGATTATGAGGGGCATATCTGGGATAGATACTCAGAATCTTTTTCCCAGGATAAGGGAATCCAGAACTAGAGAACACAGGTTCAAGGTGAGATGGGAAAGAACTGAAGGAGATCTTAGGGGCAAGTTTTTCACTTAAAGGGTGACGAATATCTGGAATGAGCTGCTGGAGTAGTGGAGGTAGATACAATGACAACATATAAAAGAAAGATGGATAGGTGATTGGATAGGAAAGGTGAAGAGGGGTACAATCCAATGTGAGCAAATGGGATTAGTTTAGATGGGACCCTTGGCCAGCATGGACAAGATAGGCTGAAAGGGCCTGTTTCTGACATTCTGTGATAAAGTATGGTGGGTTTCTTGCTTTCCGTCCTGGGAAAAGGATGTCTCTTCTCCTGACTGCAATTCGCCAAAACTTCCAACAAAGCATTTACAAAGAGGCACAACACTATTACAGGCCAGTGACCCAGGTTCAATTCTGTTGCTGTCTGTAAGGAGTCTGTACGTTCTCCCCATGACTGCGTGGGTTTCCTCCGGGTGCTCCAGTTTCCTCCCACATTTCAAAGAGACATACAGGTTAGGAGCTGTGGGCATGCTACATTGGCACCAGAAGAGTGGCAACACTTGCGGGCTGCCCCCAGCACATTCTCAGTAACACAGAGATGCATTTCACTGTGTGTTTTGATGTACATAGGACTAATAAATAAATGTTTTGTCTTGTCTTATCTTATATGAGTGTTATCTTAAATTGTCTTGTCTTATCTTTAATTATCTTAAACCCTTGCTCCATGTTCACCAACCATTCTGAAAATCTTCAGTTTCCATTTCTGCAATGCCTCTTTAAATTCACCTGTGATCTCTTCACCTGAATCATAGAATCATCAACCCTTTTGGCCACCTCTTCCATGCCATCTGGAATACATATCAAACTCCTTGATCAGCTTTAGACACATGAATTTTTTTGTGCCAAAACTAATTGATTCTATTGAGTTGCCATCCCAGATTTCAACCTACTGAATTGTCTTCCACTCAATCCTGGATTTTATTCTGGGATTCTGATATACAATTCAATCCCTCTGCACAGAAGGCAAATTCAGATTACATTTGAGGCCAAAGTAAGGAACACAGCTGCTGTTTTACACACATCATATTCCTGGAGCATCAAGATATTTCCCCAGTTAATCTCTTTTAGTGATGTATTCGGGGCTCAATACATATTTGTTAGGATACTAGGAGAACTACCCCAGGATCATTTGTCTCCACTTCAGCATATATCACTTCAGTTTAAGTTTTCATCTGACAGGCAACACCCAATTCTTGACTGGAGCATCAGCCCAGATGAGGAGGTAAATAAATTTTGAATTAGTAATTTGGTTTATTATCATCACATGTATTGAGGTACAGTGAAAAACTTTGTTTTGCATGACATCCATACAGATCGTTTCAGCAAGTCAGTGCATTGAGGTCATACAAGGGAACACAATATCAGAATGCAGAATAATGCGTTACAGTTACAGAGAAAATGTAGTGCAGGCAAACAATAACTTGCAAGCCATAATGAGGTAGATTGTGAGGTCAAGAGTCCATCCTTATTGTACTAGGGGATTGTTCAGTAGTCTTTTAATAGTGGGTTAGAAGATGACCTTGAGCCTGATGTGCTTTCAGGCTTTTGTATCTTCTGCCCAATGGGAGGGGGAGAAGAGAGAATGTCTTGGGTGGGAGGGGCCTTTGGCTAGGTTGGCTGCTTTCCTGAGGCAGCAAGAAGTGTAGACCACAGAGGGGAGGTTGGTTTCCGTGATGTGCTTAGTTAGGTCCACAACTCTCTGCAGTTTCTTGCAGGAATGGGCAGAGCAGTTGCCATACCAAGCTGTGATGCTTCCAGATAGGATGCTTTCTATGGTGCATTGATTAAAGGTGTTCATAAAAGGTGTTCTCATTGGTGTTCAAAGCTCCCAAATGGTTAAAAGCAAAGATATCTTTGAAAAATACAGTGATAAAGTGGTAAATTTTGTCTTTCCTCTCAAAATATTCAAAAGTTAGTCTCCAAGAACAGGGTTTGTGCACATAATTAGGTTTGCAAATTACTGTTTCATGGGATTAGGATGCAACTCACTGGACCTCTGCAAATTACAGTATCTTCCCAGCAGCTACAAATAAAGAGGTAGAAATGCAGACAAAAGCATTGTTTAATGTGGAGTCCAGGTTATATTGGACAATTGGCCTTTCCATAAGACATTCTGAAAAGGATTAGAGATTTTAAATTGATTGTTTAACCAAAGGTGATGAAAATATTGCAAGTTACATAATATTACAGAATATTATTTAGTGATGATTAAGTTTTATCATCATTAAAAAATATACTAATTACATAATGAAATTTATTGTACCTTTCTTTCCATTGTGCAAAACTTTTTTTGCAAACTGCTTTTGGGATCCTGAAGACAGAACATGAGAGGAGGCACGGTCTGGTTTGAGAGTCAGAGACAGATTTAATCCCTTGGTGTTCTCAGGTTGCACAGCCAAATTTAGCACCACTGTGAAGCAATGATCGCATCATGCTGACCCTAAACTTCTGCAGGTGTAAATGAAGTGTTAACACTGTAAGTTTAATGCAAATCAGATATTAAGGTCAAGGCTGACTCCAGAGCAGAATGAACTCTGTTGTAATTGTTGAAGTGTGGTAAATTTAGAATTGACACATCTTTCAATAAAGATTTCCCTTTCCCGGCAAATAAAAATATAAGAAAAGAAACAGGAGCAAGAGTAGACCATTCAACCCCTCATGCCTTCTCCACCATTCTCTAACACTATGGAAGGTCATGTTGCTCAGAGCCACTTTCCTGCACTAACCAATTATTCCTTGATTCTCCTGATATTAAAAAATCTGTTGATCTCTGTTTTGAATAAATTGAGACACAGACCCTCTTAGTGAGGGAATTCTAAAGATTCACTACTCACTGGGTGAAGAAATTTCTGAATGACTAATCCCTTATACGCCTTAGGAATAAGGAATTCTGACATAAAAATGGAAAATGCTGGAAACACTCAGCAGGTCAGGCAGTATTTGTGGGAAGAAAAGCAGAATTAATATTTCAGATCAATGAGCTCCCATCAGAACTGGGAAGGAAAGAAAATAAAGGATACATAGGACAAAAGATGAGGACAGGATTACCCTGGGGATAAACTGGCAACAACGTCTTCTGGTCGATGGATTGATCTCAGTGCTAAACTCACTCAAGTCCTTTGTGCACATGTAGTCCTCTTCAGCAAATTCAATCCAGGTCTTTTGAGTGTGGGTGACCCCCAAGCACATGGAAGCAATTGTGTCTTCATGTATGGAATTTTTGTATGTGTTTAAAGTCCACAATACTTTGAGTTAATTGAAGAACGTCCCTTTTTGCAGCAGGTGCTGTGTGAATATATTCATCCATTGAGTCTATGCTTGCTCTCAGAGCATACCCAACAGTTTCATTCCCCCACTTATCCCTGTACAACCTTGTCTCTCTCACATGCCCATAACCACCCACACACCCCTCCCCAGATTCTCCTGCCATCCACAGACACAAGGAACAATCTACAATTGCCAATTCATCTCCCAGCACATCCTCTAGATGTAGGAAGAATTTGGAGCACCTGAAAGAAGCCCACACAGACACAGGAAGAACATACAAATGCTACATAGGCAGCCCCAGAGGTCAGGATCGAACCCAGGGCGCTGGAGCCATTATGCCATTATACACTACCCAGTATGAGACCATGGAGCTGTCATGTTGAATAAGGCCATAATCAGAGAGATATGCTGTGCTTCAGTGTTTAGTGAGAAAACACGACCTCGTCTGGGCCACAGCTGTAAAGAGTGTATATCATTTTGCAGACAGGTCAACATTTAAATTGTTTCTTACTGTTTACTCCCTCCCCACCTCCCTGCTGCTAATGTACTTGTGGTCTCTGAATGAGTGCCCAATCAACCCCCCCCCCCCCGGTCTGGAAACTGGCCCAATTCCATTGTCCAGCTGCACCCTGCAACATCTGATTGGGTGTCCCACCAACCTGAACTTCTGGTGCTTTCTAAATCCTCAATATGGCTAGATCCTGCTGAACTGCATCCCAATCTTCAGATCCTCTTTTTGCCTGCAATGTACAGCCCCAGAATTTCTTGCCCAACATATGTAATCTGGGTCCAAACAAAACTTGAGTTTCCAGCAACCTTTTTCGAATCTGCTTTAATTTTATGCAATGAATGTTACTGTAATATAATGCATTATAACATCCAATTTGACTTTAATGTTTTTGACATTAAAACAGGGGTCAGTTGAACAGATTAAGCTTTGAGTATTTACTCAGCACAGACGCAGCTGTAAAAATCCATGCCTGGTTATAAAACAGTCACTGATTGGTTGTTTCATTTCCTTTGCACATTCCAATATGCACAGCTTGTGCCAGTGCTCCCCAGCTAGCTGAACTCTAGCCAGCAGGGATTTGCCTTTCCGTAGGTTCATGTTTATGCCTCTGCTAGTTGATGACAGCGTGGCAACTTCTTGTCCATTAAACAGACTGAGACCAGTGACAAGGAAAGCACTGAAGCTCAGCATTAATGAATCTGTTGT
>JARFYF010000002.1:74330937-74345888 GCA_030265395.1 Rhina ancylostomus | reverse complement strand
GAATTAAGGGTTCTGGGGAAAAGGCAGGTAGGTGGAGCTGAGTCCACGGCCAGATCAGCCGTGATCTTATTGAATGGCAGAGCAGCTCGACAGGCCAGATGGCCGACTCCTGCTCCTGTTTCTTATGTTGTAATGATTCATTTGACACAGACACAGAAACACATGTCTAGCAGTGGATGGGAACATGAGGCTGTAAATTGGCTGATATCATCTTAAAGCTGGAGGTACATTAATCTCAGGAACAATCTATCTCAAAGATAAATTCTTCTGCTCAATCAAAATGAGTGACAAGCAAGAGGTTAAAGGCTCCTTTCCAGGCACCTTCTGGGAAGGCTGGGGGTTGCAATCAAATCTTCCACTGCTTTGATCTTGGTGAATGCAGTTTCAAAATGAGTCTTCAACGTGGCAATAAATAGAAATGTGATAACCATTTCCTCATTGAGGCCAAGAGCTCACTCATCTCATTACCACTCTCACATGGGGATATTACAGCACTCCACTCTCAAATCATTTACACACACACAGTGTCACTGAGGATGGTACATTTCTTCACCTCCTCACTTGCTGCAATTAGTTGATGAAAATGCCAGATTCCAGGGACATTTTAAAATCAGATTGAACATGGTGATATTTGAGAGTGTTTGATGTTGGGTGGTGGGGTGGGAGAAGATCAGACAACTTGTGAGCCAAAATTTAAGATGACATCACAAGCAAAAAATTTCAAGTTGAGACTACAAGACTTTAAACTCCTACTTTGTGAAAATACTTGTGGCTGTCTTTCAGATAATTTTTCCAGAATCTGTGCACTTCAGTGGCTGGGATACAAGTTAACTCACAACAATGGGCAATTAAGTCAATCTCAGAAGATCCCCCTTCACGGCTCATCCAGTCCGCTCCCTCTATTCTAGCATGGGCACCAATCCATTGCTTGCCACCCAAAGCTGGCCAAGAGCACAACGACAGGGAGGATTTGTTCTGCAGGCCATATCCCCAAGACTCCTGCCACTTTGGAGTCTGCCTGGCCTGCTGAGTTCCTCCAGCATCACTGTGTTTTTCATCTAGATTTCAGCATCTGCAGTCCTTTGTTTCTCTAATATCTCCTGCCATGGCTACAAGAAGCCAGCATCAAACATATGACTCCACCTCCTCCAAAGTTCTTCACTACGTTCCTAACCCATGCACTGATCTAAAGGCCAGTTTAAACTCTGAAGGTGCCTTGTCAGCTCACTCACTGTGATGCAAGCAGCCATCTCAAGAGTACTAGACCTGAGCTGGGCACTGAACAAAATCTTTACAAGCGCTGATTGAAATAAACTGGTGAATGGAATTCCAAAACTGACTGATCATAAACAGCTGAGACTTATTTAACATTAGCAATCTAATTCATTACCTAATCTGGTTCATATCCAACCAAACGGAATGGCCACTTTAGTTGCTTACTTGCTTGACATTGCAATCAGCTGTGAGGTAATGTGAATTATACAGGCAGTCGAAGTTCAGCAAGTGTTTTCTTATTTAAGTTTACCTCTCCTTGAGACAGAACAGTAAGTACGGTGACCTTATTGGCTTGTTTAATTCGATCAGCTCTTGTAATGGTTTGGTTCAGTGCTCACTCTGACCTCTGGCAAAGCCTGAGTGATGCTCCTGACACCACAGAGATGTAGCTGACAAAGAGCTTCCACAGGCATCAGCTGGGAGCTGGGCTGTGGATGTGTTTGGAATGTAGTCAAATACTTGGGAGTGGTGACATTGGATAGTGCCATGTGTTTGACCCTGCCTTCTCATCCCTTGCCTCAACACTCACCTTAAATCCTCTCATGCAATTTTCATTTTAGACAATGACTTAAGGATTGCCTTTTGCTCAAACCTTGTGGCTTAAGCCTTAAGGTTACAGAAATCTGGGCTCTGCTGGAACTGAGGTTTATTTTCTTAAAAGAATAAAATTGTTATTAAATATGTAATGTTAGTTTCTGATGGAAGAAACTATTTTGGGGAATTAGTCTCAATTAATGTCACTAAACCCAATTATTTTTACATAGTTACATTGCCATTTGTGGGATCTTGCTGTGTAAAGGCAGAATACAAGGTTAATAGCAGGTCTGTTAGCAGTGTGGAGGAACAGAGGGATCTTGGGGTCCATGTTCATTGATCCCTCAAGGTTGCCGCACAGGTCAATAGGGTTGTTAAGAAGGTGTATGGTGTGTTGGCCTTCGTTAGTCGGGGTATTGAGTTCAAGAGCCATGAGGTGATGTTGCAGCTCTGTCGAACTCTAGTTAGACCACACTTGGAGTATTGTGTTCAGTTCTGGTCACCTCATTACAGGAAGGATGTGGAAGCTTTAGAAACGGAGCAGAGGAGATTTACCAGGATGTTGCCTGGATTGGAGAGCATGTCTTATGAAGATAGGTTAAGTGAGCTGGGGCTTCTCTCTTTGGAGAGGAGGAGGATGAGAGGTGACTTGGTAGAGGTGTACAAGATGATAAGATGCATTGATCGAGTGGACAGTCAGAGACTTTTTCCCTGGGTGACAATGGCTAACACGAGGGAACGTAATTTTAAGATGATTGGAGGAAGGTATAACGGGGATGTCAGAACTAAGTTTTTTTTACACAGAGAGTGGTGGGTGTGTGGAACGCACTGCTGTCAGAGGTTGTGGGGGTAAATACATTAGGGACATTTAAGAGACACATGAATGATAGAGAAATGGGGGTTGATGTAGGAGGGAAGAGTTAGATAGATCTTAGAGCAGGATATAATGTTGGCACAACATTGTGGGCCGAAGGGCCTGTACTGTGCTATAATGTTCCATGTTCTAAAAGAGCTGCCATGTTTTCTGCATAAGGACAATGACCACGCCTCAAAAGATTGTAGCTGTGGAACGCTGAGTGTGTCCTGAGATGGTGACTGCCCAGTGTTCTGTGCCTCATCTATAAAAGGTAAAGTCACTAATCACAGGATGAGGGGATGTGAAGGGGCCTCCACGCCTGACACATTTGAAGCTCACTACAATCGGAATTGATATTGTAGGTATGAAGCCACTCCACCCTCGTTACCACCTTGCTGAGCCTCTGAACTTAAACTGGTGCTCCAAAGGCAATCCCGTATCCAGCCTGTGATCGATCCCACCTCTGCAACCTTGCTGTGAGCTCAGTCTCTGAACTGCAAGGACATCTTGACCCTGAGAGGACCTTTCCCACTGAATGGTATTAGCACATGGGAACACCATCACCTGCAGGTTCCCCTCCAAGCCACATTGTTCCTTCATCACCGCTGGGTCTAAAGCCTGGAACTAACAACACTGTGGGAGCACCTTTGACACAGAGACCGGAGGGTGGATGACCGTCACCCTCGGTTGATTAGGCAGTGGGTTCCAAACCCCAAACATGAATGAAAAAGATCAGTAAATCTGTTGATTGAGCCTGGAAAAGAAAGTACAACAAATGGATGTTGCACAGAGCATCAATGGATGGGGCACTGTTGTCCACAATTAATGAAAATGCCTCTTTGGAATTTGTTTGGAAGAAAACTGTAGAGGCAAGTGCCCAAGCAAGGAAGGTGCAGACACTACACCTGGGCACCTTGGCCAATCTATTACCACGCACCAACATCAGTAATGGGACAATAATAAGGAAAACCTTCTTGTTCTCTAACTGCTCCTGAAAAGCCTGGCAGTCAGCATGAGTGTCAGGAAGTCGCAGGGCTTGACCACATAGTCTGCAGATCATCCTTCAACCACAGAACACAAGCTGAGGAAAGAGGTTTAATTCCCTAAAACTTCAAGCAATCAGTCCTGTAACTTCACTGATAAAAATTACACCATTTGTCAACATCAGTGACTGGATCGATATAATCATCACACAGTACTGGCAAGCTCATTCACTAATGGTGATGATGCAAGAATTAAATTATAAAATCTACTTGTTTTACAGTGCTTTTCACTTTCATGGAAGCAACAGACACTTGCTTACAAATTAAACAGTCCCAGTTGGTACGCACCTGATTTTCTGTCTCCTCTAGAAGAAGCAGTGTGACTCGAGTCCTGTGAAGAGACAGAAGAAAAATTTTGAAGTTTAGAAAAGTTTTTTTTGTGGACAAAACTCCAGAGAAAAAGACAGGTTGACTTGAAACTATTTATTTAAAAATTACTTTCGTGTCAAATATTGATTTGACTTTGTAGATTTAAAAACCACTTGAAGAATAAAAACAAAATACTTGCACCTTAATATGCTAAAGTGCTTTAGAACCAGTGCCATGCTTGTGAAGTGTATCAGCTGTGGTAATGCAGAAGAGGCAGGGCCAACTTGCACATGGTAAGGCCAGTAACGTAATGACCAATAGTATAATGATCAAACAATGATGTTGATTGCCCCACGACTCTCCTGCTGTGGAATACCTTACATCTGCCTGAGAGAACACTAAACTATTAGTTTTATACAGAAGACTGTCTCCCTCAGTGTGGTGTACCTCGGGCACTCAGCTGGGAGGTACCAGGTTGTGCTGAAGGCTTTGTACTGCTGCTTCCTAACTCTAGAGGGCAACCACTTGGTGGTTTTGAGGATCAGTTAACATAACAACAGGTGTAGCCGGAGACAAGCCCGGCTGGACATGTCTTGTACCTCAAATAGTGTAACTCAGTATAAATCCATGAGAAAGGAGGAAGATGGGGGATTGTTTCTGTATTAACATGCTGTACCCGTGATAGAACTGGCTGAGTCCACACTCCCTGTGCATCGGAGTTCCCACACCAGCCATGATGTAACCAGTCAGAATGCTTTCCACCGTACATCTGCAGAAGTTTGTCTGAGTCTTTGATAACATCCCGAATCTCCTTAAATTTTGAAGAAAGTAGAGACGAGGGCACGCCTTCTTTGTGGTTGCATCTGTGTGCTGGGCCCAGGATGGATCCTCCAGGAACTTGAAGCTGCTCACCCTTTCCAATGTAGCTTGAGAATCCTTTCATTGCTGATTCCAGCAAACTACTTCATCACACTTTACAAAACACTCCCTCGGCCTCGAGGACGACCATCGCTCCCTCGGCCTCGAGGACGACCGTCGCTCCCTTGGCCCTTTCTCTGTTTCCACCACTCAGCATCAGAGACTAGGTTCTGGTTTCTGATTTGGATTCTACACCGAAGATCTTCCTCTACCACCCCTCACAACGCAGCAGAACATCAGCTCCCTGTGGAAGATCTGTCAGAACTGCCAACAAAATCCTGAACCCCCTGTGACAGGTCACTGGCCCACTGCCTGACTAACAAAATGATTCAGAAAGTGTAACATTTGAACACAAGTTCTGAAAAGCCAGAAACTGCTGATTTTGCACGTCTTAAATAGGAACAGAACCTGCGGGAAATATCTGATCATTGACCTGAAGCGTTAATGGTTTCATTCTCCACAGATGCTGCCTGACCAGTTGAACATTTCCAGCAGCTTTGGTTTTTTTCTGTCCAAACATTCAGCATCTGCAGGATTTTAATCTGATGAATTACTTTTACTTTAATCTTTGCTCATCAGCTGTGGGGAATGTATTTGGCTGCAATTTCAGTGAATTTTGGCTTGAGCTGGTTACATAGGAGCCCTCTTTGTGCACTTCAGTGACACACCCTCTCCTGCACACAACCTTCCATTGCATCAAGTGGAAAGTTCAATTCCCACTCACTATCTTCCTTGCGGTTTCTCAAAACCAAATTGTTCATTTACCAGCAGCTCTCTTCTGATGAGCTGCATCCACTGGCTAACTCTGTACGTTCCGTTTACCTGTACTCTAAAGCTGGAGAAAGTCATGTTTTGCCAGTTTGGACCCAATATACACCAGTCCTGGAAGTGAAAGTAAAGTGTGTTTGTTTCTCTTCCAATGGCGTAGAGCTGAGCCAGTCTCTGACTCGCTCACACCACAGAATCTTGCCAGAATGGAATGAAAATACGAATGTCTGACTCAAACAGAAAACCTTCTGTACCAGCACTTGTTTTACAGTTGAGTAAAACAAGTGCTGGAATCAGAGGTGAGGCTGTCCCAGTGCTGGCTAGTATTAACCCCTCTACCCGTATCGATCGAGATAAAGCCAAAGATCTGGTTGCTCTCAGTGGGAGCTGCTCTGCATAAATTGGCTGTCCTGTTTCCTAGAGCAGTGCCAACATGTGAAATGTATTTTGCTGGATTTTGGGAGGTGCTGACGTGTGAGAAGTGTTCATCTGTTATTTAAATCACACAGTGGACTGCTCGGAATAAAGGTCTACAAGCTGTACCAGACTTGCTAGTTATTCAGGAAAAGTAAGAAGAGTTGAGAAACTCTGGTGGCTTTACTTTCTTGACTGGAGTTTGTGGCTTTAAGAAATACCAAAGAATAAATGGAAATCGGCAGCACAATCGGGCATTTGATCAGAACTGCAGCAATAAGCTGAAGGTTAACCATGCGGTGGGGGTAAAGGAGGTTAACATATAACCCCCTCAGTGCCATCATCCCTGCAGTGGAGCCCAACATTTCATTGAAGACCGAGAAGCTGAATAATTGTCCTTTGGAAGGACAAACTGCAAGGCAGAATACAAAGTCAATGGCAGGATTCTGGGTAATGTGGAGGAGCAGCGGGATATGGGGGTCCATATCCACAGATCCCTGAAAGTTGCCTCACAAGTGGATAGGGTAGTTAAGAAAGTTTATGGGATGTTAGCTTTCATAAGTCATGGAATCGAGTTTAAGAGCCGCAAGGTCCAGTTCTGGTTGCCTCATTATAGGAAGGATGTGGAAGTGTTGGAAAGGGTGTAGAGATTTACCAGGATGCTGCCTGGTTCAGAGAGTATGGATTATGAGGAGAGAACAAGGGAGCTAGGGCTTTACTCTTTGAAGAGAAGGAGGATGAGAAGAGACATGATGGAGGGGTACAAAATATTAAGAGGAATAGATAGAGTGGACAGCCAGCGCCTCTTTCCCAGGGCACCAATGCTCAAGACAAGAGGGCATGGCTTTAAGGTAATGGGTGGGGTGTTCAAGGGAGATGTCAGAGGGAGGTTTTTCACTCAGTGGTTGGTGCATGGAATGCGCTGCCTGGGGTGGTGGTGGAGGCTGATACAATGATCAAGTTCAAGAGATTGTTAGATAAGCATATAGGGAAATTT
Source organism: Rhina ancylostomus (assembly GCA_030265395.1). Lineage (NCBI taxonomy): Eukaryota > Metazoa > Chordata > Chondrichthyes > Rhinopristiformes > Rhinidae > Rhina > Rhina ancylostomus. The sequence goes on along the minus strand of JARFYF010000002.1, from coordinate 74,338,774 downwards.
AAAATATGTGGGAGGAAGGGGTTAGATAGTCTTAGGTGTGGTTTGAAGGTCAGCACAATATGGTGGGCTGAAGGGTCTGTATTGTGCTGTATTGTTCTATGGGATGATCTAAATGAAAAACAAAAATCGCTGGAAGTACTAAGCAGATCAGTCTGTATCTGTAGGAAGAGAAACAGGGTCAATGTTTTAAGTGGAAGATACTTTACAGAGTCACAGAGTAATACAACACGGAAACAGGCCTTTGGCCCAACTCATCCATGGCGACCATGGTGCCGAACAAGCTAGGCCCATGTTTGACCCTTAGCCCTCTAAACCCCTCCTGTCCATGTACTTATCCAAATGTCTTTTAAATGCTTCAACCACTTCTTCTGGTAGCTCATTCCATATTCTGTGTGAAGATGTTGCCCCTCAAGTCCCTTTTAAATCTTTCACCTTTTATCTTAAGCCTATGCCCTCTAGTTTTCAGTTCCCCTTCCCTGGGAAAAAGACTATGTGCATTGACCTGATCTATATCCTTCATGATTTTATACACTTCAATAAGGTCACCCCTCCTATGTTCCAAGGAATAAAGACCTGGCCTGCCCAACATTTCCCTATAACTAAGGCCTTCGAGTCCTGGCAGCGTCCTCGTAAACTTTCTCTGTACTCTTTCCAGTTCAACGCAACACTTTGCACTTATCGAAACTGAGGGACATTTGCCAGTCCTTGGCCCACTGAGCTCGCTGATCAAGATCTCCCTGTAATTTCTGATAACCTTCACTGTCCACCTATTTTAGTTTTATCCTCAAACCTGCTACCTGTGCCTTGTACATTCACATCCAAAACTGCAGTTTTGACTCTGTTTCCCTTCCCACAGTTGAAGCCTGACTTGCTAAGTATTTCTAGGATTTTCTGTTTTAGTTTTAGTTTTCCAGCAAGTGCAGTTTTATTTTGTTTCCACATGGGATGACGTGATTTCTTGTGTTCCTTTTGGAGCACTCCAGGCGACCTTCGATAAGTATGCAGTGGGGAGGAAGAGGTGGTTACTCATCATTAGGTTCTGCCAGGACAGCAAGGTTTGATTCCTGCAGTGCCAACCATGGAGGCCTGCAAACTAAATAAGGTACTTACCTAAATCCTTGGCACCTCTCCTAACTGCCCCTCTCCCAACAATTCCTGCATCAAGTGACCCCCAGACCCTGTACTCTCATCCCCTCCACCACCACCAGTCCGCTACATTCTCCAACTCCTGGCTACGCAACCCTGCTGATGTGACCCAACCCTACCTTTCCCCTGCAGCCTCACTCCCATGAGCAACAGTGGCAATAAGTTCCTCTCCTCCCTATCCAATCCTGTAAGGAGATTTCTCATGCACCCCCTACATCACCCACTGCCCCATACGACAGTTTTGAGGGAGGAGAAATAGGCAATATAACTTCCAGTGCGATAGTATGTAACACATTGAGTAGTAATGGAGACTTGGATCTCGACCGCAGTTGAATTGTGATGCAGTCGAACTACAATCAAAATGGCCATCAACTCAGCTGACTGAAGCCACTCTAGCACATGTTTTGGGATGCATGGGAATATCCAGGCAACTGTCATCCATGCACTTAATCTGCTTGCTGGTAGAGAGGGCAATGGAGAGAGCACAAAAATTATAAGTAAAATGAGCACACAAGAAATTCTGCAGATGCTGCAATCTGGACCAATACACAAAAAGTGTTGGAGAAACTCAGCAGGTCCGGCAGCATCCCGGGAGGGAAATAAACAGTCGATGTTTTGGCTTCTGCCCTCTTCCTTGCCAGTCCGGATGAAGGGGCTCAGCCCGAAACGTCGACTGTTTATTTCCCTCCCTGGATGCTGCCTGACTTGCTGCGTTCCTCCAGCACTTTGTGTGCATTGCTGAAGTAAAATGAGCAGGATCTTTCCCAAAAATTGCTGAATAAAAAACAACTCCAGTTCCAGCCACTGTTAACAGTGCATTTTATTAAAAACATTCACTTTGGGATTTGCACATCACTGTCATGACCTTCTGAGTTCCTCCAGCACTTTTTGTGTATTGCGGATGTAAAATTCCCAAGAATTGCTGAATTAAAAAACAACTCTAGTTCCAGTCACAGTTAGCAGTGCATTTTATTAAAAACATTCACTTTGGGATTTGCACATCACTGCCAAAGCCAGCTTTGATTGCCCAGCTTGAACTGCCCTTGAGAAGAGAGTGATGACCCTTTTTGACTGGACTCTCAGGGCTGTTCCCTCCTTCCTGTGTACCATTGTACTGTCCTGTCTGGTGGGTCTATTCCGTGGGACATGAAGTGGCCACGATATGGGATTGATACTTCTGGATTTGGCCTGCTGGCTAGACCTTTGCTTTCCCTACCCCCTCACACTTGTAAATTGTGAATTGTAAGTTGGTTTAACATTGTCACATGTACTGAGGTACAGTGAAAAACTTTGTTTTGCATGCCGGCCATACAGATCATTTCATCACATCAGTACATTGAGGTAGTACACGGGAAAAGCAATAACAGAATGCAGAATGAAGTGTGTACAGTTACAGAGAAAGTGCAGTGCAGGCAGACAATAAAGTGCAAGGCCAAATGAAGTTGATTATGAGGTAACAGTCTACTGACTTTCTCAGGGAACCAAATGGCTGAACTTCTGCACCTGACAGGCATCCTGTGAGGCTTTGATGAAAACCTTCAATGTGCCCATTCTTAATTCAGACCTGAATTCCAAACTCTGGTGGAAGAGAAAGGTGGCAAAGTTTTGCACAAAATGGTCTTTGAGGCTTGTTAAATAAACATGAAGAAAGTAAATGTTGCAGTGTTGAGTGCAAGGTGTTGACATATTAGTTACAATGGAGCTATAACTCTGGTGGTGTAGCCAGCCAGGAATTTTTATTGGAGAACAGAGACTGCAATAAAACTTTGGGCTAAATGCTGATGGAAGACTAAAAATAATCAACATACATTAAGCCATTACTTCCTGGAGGTAATTAACAAGGAACGCATGAGTAGCTGTTGCTAATTACAGCCGACTCTACAACTAACCACACAAGGTAAAACCCAGTGCAGAACAAGCCAGAGGTAGAGTAAGCCACAGTATCTTGGCTCTTGACGGCCCAAAACCTTCCTACCAATTAGAAAGCACAAGTAAGGAATGTGATGAAATACTCTCCGCTTGCCTGGATGAATGCAGTTCCAGCAACAGTTAAAAAGACCAACACCATCCAGAGCAAAGCTGTCCACTTGATCAGCTCCCCATTTGATACGCACCATTGCTGCAGTGTGTAACCTTGACATGATACACTGGAATAACTTGCCCAGGTGACTCTGACAGCACCAACCAAAGTCCCAACCTCCACTCCAGGAAGGACACGGGTAGCAGACGCAGACCATGACCTGCAGGTTCCTCTCCTAGTTACATATTATCCTGAATTTTGTTATTTCCTGTAAGGAACAGGGGGCAAGGACCTGATACCACTTCACATCACTGGGTTCCAGAATCAGCTCTGCAACTACTTTTTCACTGCCGTGCAATTTAAAGTCTATGCGACAGATTCCAGAATTGCAGAATATCAGTCCACTAAAAACGTGTCAATTTAGCAACCAGTATGTTTGCCAATAAAGTTTAAGACAATTGTCGATGAAAAATAAAGAAAAATATACATCATGTTTTCAAAAACATGCAGATTCTAGAAATCTAAAATAAAAACAGAAAGTTCTGGAACTTTCTCTTTTGTTGCTAGCACAAAGTGAATATCTTCCACCTGTTGTACTCAATACCACACAAATGTGCAGAGGTAGGTTTTGTGCATGGGCAACCTGCTACTATATGTAATTGAGCAAGAAAGCTTACAAAGACCTTTCTCCCAGCAGCCTCGCCAAAGGGTGACAGTTCACAGGGTTTCTCATTCAAGAGACCCAATGAGGACAGGGAAAGACGGAGCATTATTTGTGGAGTGGAGCATCCATTGGGATCCCCTGGTCTGGTTAAACCGTTGGAGATGAGGAGATAGGGAATGTGTGTGCAATTAGATGTGGGTTGAGGTGTTTTAAGGTTCCAGGTGACTCCTCTGTGAGCGTGGAGTAGTTGGGGTCAGATTTGAAAGGTGGGGGGGGCAAAAGAGTCCCTCAGTTCTCATTAGGTAAGGGGTTTATGGACAGAGGCAGAAGTGGAGATCAAAAAGGGACGTGCCTGTGCTGAGATGCCATGGGCTTTGGACCTGGTCAGATAGGCCTCTCTCATGTATGCTGAAACAGCTCTCACATATCTTATGAAGGCGTGCTTCTATGTGAGTGACCTGCACTGTTTGGGCAAATTACTTTGGCAGGTAATGTTAAAACTTGCATTGATTGCCATTTGACATCACTGTTTGTGTCTGGATATCTCTATGCCTAGAATATTCTGGACTAGGAGGGCACAGAAGCAACTTGCATGCCAACAACATGATAAGTACTTCACTGTGTTTAGTGACTGGGTTTTTGATTAAATTCCTTTGCACAACACAAGGATTTCTTGGCCTCATGCCTTTGCCATGGATTTTCACTGGCACTTCAATATCAATGAATTAAGGATATGTGCAAATCCTCCTTGAAAAATATGCAGCATCCCTACTGACTCCTGAGGATCCCTGGCCTACGACCTCCCAAATGGAGAAGGAATACTCAAGATAACATTGAAAACCTTGAATTCATGAATCAAGAGCGCTCAGAAACCCTGTGTAATTGGCAGAAGGAAGGCACCTCACCATCACCCACCAACTTGCTCTGCCAGGCACCCCCTGCCCCCTCTGTGGAAGAGTGTCTGGTTCCCACATTGGCCTCATTAGTCAACTTAGGACCCACAAAACTAAAATGGATGCAAGCCATCCTCAATCCTGAGAGAAAAAAGAAGGGAAAGGAAAAAGAGCAAGAAGAATTTTTACACAGCAATCTCCAATAAACAACAATATGACAAAGAGCTTGCAATCTGTTTAAGTGATATTAATTAAAGGATGAATTTATCTGTTCTAAAATTGCTGTAGGATGTTTTACTTACAGGAACATATAGAGCATTGTATTAATGCCCCACCTGAATAAATTACCCTGATCAGCCATAAATGCAGAGGTACTTCCTCAAACCTAAGATTCAACAGGATTTCAACCTGAGTTAAAACACCAATTCTCCAATCCATGATTTCCATGAACAAGATTTGTATCTTGAGAACAAAACTACAGGATTATCCTGATAATTGTGGACCAATCTTTTCATCAAATGACCATGAGTTTGAATCATATGATGTTTAGTGACCAGGGGCTACTTTCTTCTGGGGAAGAACCTCTAGTATCAGAGTGATCTGCAAATGAAGAAAATTATTCTGGTGAAAAGATCAATAGTAAGAGAAGGACAAGGGAAAGAGGAATGATGGAATGATAAGAAAAAATGCTGAAGGGAAGCTAATATGGAGTCAGTGACAATGGTTATTTGTCCCTTTTCTGGTTGCCAACTGAATTCGTGAGCCTCAGATCGAGAGGGAGTTGCATTGGTCTGCTTCACAAAGAAGGAATTCTTTTAACAGCAACATTTTTTGAAGAGTATTTTATTTTGACATAGGTGGGGAAATATTGAACAGTTTCCCCAAATGGGAGGAGCAAATTCATAAGTCGCCTTTGTTTTCAAACTGAGGTTTTGTGTGACAATGAAGTTTTTCTTTTACTTTTTCGTACATTTATAGATAAACAATTGATAAGCTACTAAGAAAGTCAGAACAGGAACTGATATTTGATCTTCTGTGTTCTTATAAGATGATGACAAAAGAAAGTAAAGGCTGTCAACATCACATGAAATATCAGCTTAAAAATGAAGAGTTAATTGATAAGCTCTCAAGAAAGTGAGAACAGGAGCAGATATTTGACCTTTAAAATCCTGATTGCTGATCATAAACAGTGCACATCGCCTGACTTCTTACCAGTCGTATTTAACATTTAAATAGTTGCTGGACCACCTTTAAGTTCAGGCATTAAAACTGAATGCTGAATGTGTATTGTCTGTTAGTGATAAACTGACTATCAGTTCAGTGTGTGGATGGCCATCTTTAGTCTGTAGGCAAACTAAATGGTTTTGGCTCAGTCTGGAGATAATTGAGGGCACCAGAGATAACTCCCCTGTTCTTCTTCAAATAATAATATGGGATTAGACGATCTTCATGGATGGCTGAAATCTCTCTCTCTCTCTCTCCTTGTTCAAAATGAATGTTGTATGTTCAGCCACAGCTGAATAGCATTTCTAGGATTTGTAGCCAATATTCACTGATAAGTGAAGGATTTGTCTGGTCATAAAGTACACAATACAGTTTAGTTAGTGGTTTATCATGTTTATGACATTCAGGTGGTAATATCATCCTGCTCCAGTGGACAATATCCTGGAGAACTACTTTTAATTCCAAGTTCCCAAACGCATTGGGGGTGTAAATGATTTTGCCTGTATTATGCAATGATCTTTCTCCAAACATACATATGGTGATTGAACTCTATACTTGATATTTTCTAAAGAAACATTTTTAATTGTGTGTATTTATTTTTACTGATTTTATGCTGCATGCAATAGCCATTTGTACCTTCCTATGTCCATCCATTAAGAAAAAAATCATTAAAGGGTTCAGCTTTTAATCACATTTTTTAAAAAATGGGTTTTGTAATGTGAAATGTCACATTGCAAGGTAAACTGTTACCTGATGGGAACATTACATTGGAATGAGTGTGCTACTCATGTATTCAAACTTGTGAGGTATTCAATACTGTCTTGCAACAGATGGATCAGAGTGAGTTATTAAAGTCAAAAAACATTCTGGCTTGGGATGTTTATCTTTTGGTGCAATTAATGAGTTTGCCTGGTCCCCACCATTTTAGTCCCATGCAACTAATGGTGATGCTTGAAAAAAGTACTGCCCTCAGAATATATTTTAAAATAAGGGTTAAGAATCACAATATTAAGCAAATGAACTCTAGTGTGATTTTTTTTACTTTTTTCTTGCAGGTATAAATAAATTAGTTAATTCCTGAGCCAAAGGAGAATTAGGATTTAAAACAGATATGTTAATATGGCAATTATTAATTTCAGAGGTGGGCCATGTATATTATCAGGTTCAAAGGCGTTCATCATTTTTGTAAGCTCTTGTTCTTCAACATTTAGTTGTACAATAGTAAGAGAAATAATAATCCATGCACATTATCTCTTTCTTTGAATGGTTTGTTGGTTTTAGTATAGTGTTACTTCCTAAACAAAATCCACTGGTAAAACCTGACTTACTATACCTTAGCTTCCAGACTTGAATCACACTTACTGTCACCTGCTTAAATTCTAACCAATCTTTTCCTTTCCCCTTCATCTTTCATGTAAATGATTTCAGCCCTTTTCCCATTCAAGGACTTACCAAAGGGCTTGACAATCAAAACCACAGACTTCTCTGTAGTTCTGCAAATAAATATCAGGCTAATTTCTACAGAAATACCATGAATCAATTCTGACCTCAATTAATATATTTTATTCCAAACATTTTTTAAAGTCCCTGTCACTATATGTGATGAAGTCAGCACTGCCTGTAAAACCAGACTTCTTTGTGGAAAATGAAACTGACCTGTCTTCATTGTAATGCTATTGATCATACATAATTGACTGTATTAACTACATAGCATTGATCAGCCTTTTGATGATATTATCATGATGCTAGGTGTAAAATTCAAGCAATATTTGAATGCATTAATTATAAAATAGTTGACAAGGCTCCACATGGTAGGTTTCTTCAGAAGGTCAGAGGGCATGGGATCCAGGGAGGCTTGGCCGTGTGGATTCAGGATTGGCTTGCCTGTAG
>JARFYF010000002.1:74038689-74049911 GCA_030265395.1 Rhina ancylostomus | reverse complement strand
AGATATTGGTTTCAGATAAAGTGAATCATTGCATAGAAATTGCATTGTCATTAGTTCATAGCTCAGACCTAACACATGAGGAATGAAGGTCTTTCTCTCATTCTTCTGTTCCCAAAATATATATTTGTGCTCCAGCATTATAAAAATAACAACTTATTTTATAGATATTCTCCACCCCTAGGGTGTAACTGAGACTGAATTTAAAAGAAAAGCAATCTTAGGATATCGGAACCACAGATAATTCCAGAATTTATGACAGGATCATGGTTGCCCCATGAAGATAATGCAACTATGCCTGGACACATCGGGGCATTGGTAATGTTGAACTAGAGTCACAAAGGCCTGACCAGGTCAGAACATTAGTGAACTAGCTAGGCTTTCACAACAGATCCTAGACTTGTGTTTTTGAGATTATTACTCCAGGCTCTAGATTAATAATCTGGCCCTGTAACAACTGCACCTCTGGCCTAGATCTCACTTTAGTTTGGAATTGGGTTGATTCTTTAGAAGGCACCATTGAAATAAATAACTTTAACACAGCTGGTCAGGACAGAATTCAAATCTGGCTCTGGGAAGTGAAAAGAATTATGTGTTGCACCCATTGTACTGTCCTATTTAATATATTATGATAAAACATTCAAAAATTACATCTATTAAGCCAATGAAGGAATATTTAAGGAGTGTATTATGCATTTCAAATGATTCAATCCTTGCCACATACATTTTCTCTTTGGATACCTTTGTACATTATAAAGTTATTTGAGAATACATTTCCCAGCAGTTTGACAAAATTTCTACAGAAAATTATTTGAGAGTAGCCAAATGATTTATCACTTATATTAGATTGCTGCTGAATATCTATTATTAGTAATAATATTCCATGGTTTAGCCATGCTTTAGATAGTTTACTGAAACAAAACATGAAGAGTTTTATTGCATAACATTATGCAAAAATCTGAGTGCATAATCATTAATCTTATACTTTACATGAATTTACAATATCTAAATTCACTTAGATTATTGCCATCAATAAATCTAGTCACTTTAAATAACAAACTAATGAACAAAAGAGTCTACATTCTCTGAATTCTTAGAAGCTAAATTGGCTTCCCGAGAATCACACAAACTCCAAATGGTACTACACACATTGACTGTAATGATGTCAGTTTATAAGGCTCAAACCAAACCAAATCAAATCAAATCAATTCCAATTTTTATCCTCCCTCCAGGAGGAGAACTGATATTTATTAGAAGTCATTCAGTTGTGTCCTCAATCTTGTGTCAGTTATTTCTCAAAGATGCGTGCTTCTTGTATCTTTAGCTAAATAATACAGGAAGCACATGAAGAAAAATGTTTTCACTTAAGTACCTATGATCTAGAATTTACTGTCTGTAAGAAAAGTGGAAACAGAATCAATATGTATATTCTGGCTAGTTAGAATTAGTATGTTGTTTCTCCATGTTCCCTTTATTGTGTTTATTGTTAGTACATTGAGGTAAAAATGAATTTGCAGACTGAAGTGATTACACAGCAAGAAAAGAGATCAAACCTGACATCCAAAGAGCTGGGATTAAGGTGCTCCTATTACTAGAGCTCAACATCATTGAAGTGGTGGCTGTCCTACGTGGCTGACTGTACACCTTGTAAGACATTAGAGGGGTAATCAGGAGGGGGAAATGGAGTTGTGATTGGAAGGGACACAGATTGGAAATGATTGGATGGCTCACAGCAAGCACACACCTGGCTCCACCATCAAGCAAGTATTTTGCTGGCAACCCCCTGCAGTCATGCTACTTTAAGAAACACACATAAGCTGTTTTTTTTTTACTTGAATGTAGTCAACTGACCAAGGAGCAACCCATTATTGCAGTATGCCTTCAAATAGCTGCTGGATCTCTCACTTGAATATGCAAGAGGTCCAGTCCTCTTTTCAGACACCTGCTCTGGATAATCACTTTCGGCTTAAACTAAAATATCAGACAGAGCACTTCTGGCTTGTAATTGGCCTACAGGTCATATCAAAGATGTCAGTGTCCATTTAGTGCCTGAGAAAACAGCACAGCACAATCATATTACCAGACCTATGATTTTCCAGGCAGATTGAATTCCTGGTGGAAGTTGGTGCAGATCTTCTACTCAAAGTTCAGCATTGTGGGCAGCAGGAAATCAAGGGCAAGTGTCTGCAATACTATCATTAATTCAAGGCTTCATAACCACATAATCTGCAGGATAACCAGTTCAATGATACAGAATATATGGTGGTGGAAATTAAAAAACATATACCTTCCTAATGGAAATTATTATATCAGTCTAAAGGTGACATGTCTTATCAAAACCTTGTCAACTTAAGTAAGAGATTTTTGTCATTTTGGTTTAGGTCTTCTCTCTCCGAATGTTTTGAAAGCCCTTGCATCTGCGTCAGGGTGTTTACCTCACATGCAGCCTCCAACCTGTTCCAGTGGTTGTTTCGCCAGAAAGTACAGGTCAATAAATGGGAACTGCAACAACAGGTTTCTGGAACTTTCTTCGTTTACTCTTCATTATTATTATGTTTGGATCTTTTTCATGTCAAATGTGTTAAGGTATTTGGATGTTGACATTGGTCAAGTACCCAGTGAGACTTTTCCAAAAGCTAATGTTCCAAATGCCTGCTTCTTGCATTATTTCATAAAGGGCGCACGTTCCTTAGAGCGGCTGAACAATTCAAACCTTGGTGAATGTCAAAAGCTGATATCTAAGGACAAGCAAAAAAATAGCTGTGTTAACTTTGTCTTTTTTTGTGTAGTCCTGTGAACAAAGATATTTAAATGTTGGCTTTGAAAAGGGACACAATGAACTTGGGAGAAAGAAGCATACAGAAATAAAATGATAATCAAGTCAGACACAATGCCTTAGGTGTGTCAGATGTGACTCAGCTGGTAGCATTCTTTCCTTTGATACATAAGTGTGTGGATTCAACTCTAGAAATTTTGAACACAGTTCAGCTGAAGCTCCAGTACTGTATTGCCAGAGATAAGGTTTTCAGATGAGATGCTTAATCGAGATTCCTACTGTTTGCTCGCTTGGGTGGAAATAAATGATCCACTGGTGCTGTTTTGAAGAACAGAGGAGTTATTTGTGGTGCCAACAGACATAAGTGATTCAATAATTGGTTTGACTTATCTCATTTCTGTTTATAATGCTTTGCTGTTTACAAATAGACTTTCCCATTTCCTGTATCTCAAAAAATCCTTTGGGTTTGTGAATATAATTTAAAATACATCAAAATGTGTTTTGAGTGCTAGAACTCACAAACCTGTAATCTTCAGCCACAGGGCAGAGGATGATATTTGAAAACATTATTTACAGGTTCACAATCCTGTTAGAAGTCCTAATTGTGGTGTTGACCCAACAGCAAGGTCCCGGCTTTCAACAATTCATTAAGCTATTATAGTTCCTCTGAGTACACCATGGAGAGTCATTTGGCGTGAACTGTCAGTAAACTAGATCGAATTTACACTGCATTTTGAAGAATGCTTCCTCTCCTGGTTTACTTGCCTTTTGCTGAATTGGAGATGTAACCAGTGCTTCCTCTGGATGGAAGTTGCCCTGTAAAAAGAACTAGGAATGTCCCCTTTCAATCCAGACTCACACATTAGCTTACTAGCTCCAATCAGCCAGAGTTCCTGTGTTAGGCTTCCACTGATCATAAAAACAGGTATTGCCTGTTTTAGTCTGTGTTCCTTTATTCTCCCTCAATTTTCAGAAACATAATTTATCCTCCCTTAGTACCCATGATTAATTCTCTGGAGGGAAGATTTGATAAAATTATATGAGGCATAGCTAGGGCAGGCAGCTGATATCTTTTTCCCAGGATTGAAATGTCTAGTACTAGAGGGCATGTATTTAAGGTGAGAGGGGAGAAATACAAAGGGGATGTGTGAGGCAAGCTTTTTTTACACAGACTGTTGGAGGTCTGGAATGCACTGCCAGGGCTGGTGGTAGAGGCAGATAGTATAGGAGAGTTTAAGAGACTCTTAAATAGGCATATGAATATGCAGAGAAGGGAGGGATATGGTCAATGTGTGGGGAAGACAGATTAGATTAGTTAAGACTCATTGCTTATAATAGGTCAGCACAACGTCATGGGCCAAGGAACCTGTCCTGTGCTGTACTGTTCTATATTCTTTGATCGAGTTTGTCATATAAATATCTTTGCAGGCTGTATCATTATCTATTAGCCATCTACCCAGGTATGACCATTTGTGCTCTGCATATTGCAAATCTGACATTCTTTTGTCTATGTTCTCGGTCTCTAACTGCTCCCATTCACTCATTGAGCAGATAATTTATCAAGAAGTTTAAAACTTATCCCCGTGGTCATTCCAGTTTCCTTTATTGGAGACGTCCCCCTCCTCCACCCTGCCAGCAGTTTAATGAGCTCCTTTGTCCACTTCCCAGCTCTGTAGAAGGGTCTTTAACCTGAAGGTTAACTCTGTTTCACTTCCCACCAGACACAGCCTGATCTGCTGAATATTTCGAGCATGTTTTTTATTAATTTTAGATTTCCTTTGATTTTTACTATCTGTGCTCCTTTCAGAAGGATTCCAAACTCATTTACCCTTCATTTCATGTTTAAATGCCTTATGAATAAAGCAAACTGTAAAGAATTTGGCTGGTTCCATGACCTCACCCAGAATGAGAATGAGAAAATGAAACAAGGGAGAGACACTTCAAATGTCCATTAAACCAGTCCTCAATCCTATGCCAAATAGCCAGGCTTTCCAAAGGTAGGCTCTGCATTCCCTTTGCAACCACTTCTCTCCCTATTCCCAAAGACTGGATATTCATTGCAACTCACTTTTTTATCTAAATAATATTATGCTTCTAAAAGCTTTTTAAACAAATGCATTACCTCTTCTGCTGCTGAGTAGTGTACACCGAGAGCCTTGGTGTGATCTTCAAGCTGCAGAGTTTTTCAGTGGAGAGTTCAAGTGGAGGTCAGGGGGGTGGAATTCTATTTGCATGCTAGTAGTCCTAATGCTAGGAAATGCACATATCACTATTGCATGTGAGGTCAAGGACTGAGCTTCAGATTGTGAGGTATTTCCTTGCTGCGGTTTTTTCGTTCTCTCCCAGTACCAAAAGCATGGGTGAAGAAAACCAGCCTGTACACCTCTCACATTCAAATACTGCTCCTCAAGGACTAAACTCAGTTGTGTTTTTCCCTTAAAGTTAATTTTGGGGGTCAGGATTTGAATATAAGATTTGTACAGGCTGGGCTTCTTTTACCACATGTTTTTATTGCTGCCAGAAGAGAAGAGAAAAAAAGGAAATACTTCACGTGGCTTACAACAGACTGAAGGACATATTTGTTATAATGATATATTTAAAGCAATCAATAAATAGAAAAATCAAATCAACCAGCCAAGAGGTATCACTGTCGAAATTTTTTCAAGGATTTAGTCAAGGAGGATCATGTGATCAATTCAGGCTTAACATTATCATTATTGCTGGCTCCATGGTAGGAAGCTGCAGAATAAACTGATTATTAAGATTCTGAATGGAAAAGGAAACAAAAATATCTAGGCAAGTCGGTTGATAGTGGTAACAAAAATTGGGAGAGTCTGCATCCTGGTATAAGTGCTGAGATGTGGAGCTGAGTTTACCAGTTGATGCTTACCCATCTACCAAGGCCACGAAGCTGGTGAGACAGGTAGTGCTCTTCCCAACAGGAAACTTGTTTCTACTGCCCTCCCATTCTCTTCTGAAGTTAATCTAGTTCTCTCCATCATTCTTCTGAACAGGTCTGCTGCCCAGAATTTCAGGTACTAAGATTGCAATCTTAATACATTTCTTCCAGCTCGAGGCAGAAGAATTAGAAGCAACAGTGGCCCATTCAGCCCTTCGCACCTGTTCCGCCATTCAATGAAATAATGGCTATTTTTCCTTCATCCCCAGTGCCATTTTCTGTCACTAATCACACATGCCTTCATTCCCTTAATACATAAAAATCAATTGATCTGTGCCTTGGCTATACATAGTAACTGAGACTTTACTCTTAGACAGAGATCCAAAGATGGAATCTTTGAATCAGCAAAAAGATTTGTGCATGGAATGCGGTGCCTGGGGTGGTGGTGGAGGCAGATATGTTGGACAGGTTCAAGAGGTTGTCGGATAGGCATATTGGAGGAGTGTGAGATAGAGGGATATGCGGGAGGAAACGGTTAGATGGTGGGAGGTGTGGTTTGATGGGTTGCACAACACAGTGGGCTGAAGGTCCTGTATTGTACTGTATTGTTCTATGGTTCTTCTATGGTTCTAAAATTCACCAGCCTCTGAGTGAAGTAATTTCTTCTTATCTCAGACCTAAATGGCCAGCCACCTATGCTGAGATTGACTAGTTCCAAACATCTCAGCCAGGAGAAATATCATCCCTGCATCCACTTCATCAAGCTCCATACGAATATTACATGAGATCTCCCATCATTTTTCAATGTAGAGGCCCAGTCCGCTTAATCTCTCTGCAGAGGACAGCCTCCCTCCCTCCCTTTTTCTCCTCCACACTACAATCCACGCCACACAGCCCCCATTTGTCAGGAACCAATGTAACTAACCTTTGCTGTATTCTTTTTATCTCAAGTATATATTCCCTTGGGTGGGAGACCCAACCAATATTTCAGGCACTCTCACCAAGGTCCTGTGCAAGGACAGTAAAGCCTCTTTATACTCGTAGTCAAAACCTTTTTGCAGAAATGGCCAACATACCAATTGTCTTCCTAACTTCTTGCTGCCCTACTTCTGCATCTTGATCAGTTGGTATATATAGTCTCAGCAGGGGCACTTACATTAAATTTACAAAGAGCTGGAACAGAGGAATTCCTGTGTTCAGAATCTCACCACCCATACCCATGCTTAAATCACCCACAATATTATAAGAATCACAATTTTTACACAAAACCATTTTAGAAGCATCTGCCTTAATAATTTTATCTTTTACAGTGGACTGCCACAAAAGTACCAATATAAAATCAACATCATTCTACAGAATCATAGAAATTTGCAGCACAGAGGTCTATCGCATCCATGCTGCTTAAAAGGGGACTTTAGATTAATCCTCTTTCATAGTTCCTGCTCCTGCAGATTTGTGGTTCTGTAAGTGCATAATCTGAGCAGCCTGATGGTAAATTTATCTTGGTTTAATTTCAGCAAGCTTTCTCGGTATTTTGTCCCATATTCTTCATTCCATTAATGTCTTTCAATCATTTGGTCATTTATTTCATTGGACATTGCTGGTGCAAAATATTTGGTGCATTTGCTAATGTCACTGTAACCAATGAGTTTCAAAAAATTCCTTTTATGGAACAGTTTGAAATGAATTCTACATGTGCAAAATAATCTTTAAAGCATTTTGGGAGTGTGGCGGTCTACATTTATTGCCCCACCAATCACCTTTGGACAGTTAAGAATAAACCATACTAGTCTAGAATTTGAGTGGCATATCGGCCAGAATAAGTAGGTTTTCGTTCCTGAAGTACATCAGCAATCCAACTGAGTTTCTGCAACGATCCAACTGATCCAATTTCACTTGTTCTGCTGGCAGAGTTTTATTTTGAAGGTTTTAACTAAAGAGTTCAAATTCTCAAACTGACATGGTGGGATGTGAACTCTAATTTTCTGAATTATTAGTTCAGACCCTAGATTTGTAGTCCAGAAGCATAATTATTACATTTGCAGATAGTTGGCTCTTCCAGCTATCCAGCATTCTGCCTGAACCCATCTACATAGAGTTAAACTGGTCAAGGCTCACAGAATAGCACAACCCAAAACTCCTTTAAAAGTTTATTAAGATTAAACAAATACCACAAATAAAATAATATAGATACAAGTGTACATGACACAAGGTGGTGAAATAAATTAGCAGAGATTTCATAATGTCAAATACTGCAAGATATTGTGAAGTAATATGACCTCTTTACTCTAACAATCTTACACAGTTTTAGACTTTAACTGTAACTTCAATTCGCATGCACTTCCCTTAAACTGACTCTAAACACAATCATTCAGAGGAGCCTATCCTCATATGGGTGGTTGGTTACCACTGTCTGCACTTCCCTTACAAGCTGCACTCATTCTTTAAATCTAGATGGTACCTTCAGCAATCACTTCAAAGGATATATCCCCTGTGCACAGGGGATCAGTCCTCTTCACAGCTACTTGGAATTGTCAAAGTTTGCCTTGAATACACTTTATTTTACAATACCAAATCAGACATGCGTTATTTTGAGTGACGCAGTCCACCTTGTACGATTTTTATCCTGTTTGCCTGTTGTGCCATCTTTATGCTATTTCTTTGGTGTTAGTCCATGAATTGGTCAATTTAGAAACGTTTCTTTGATATGAGTTGTTTAATTTGACCATTATTCTAACAAAAATGGTTTAATGTGGAAAGTCTGAGTAAATCAGTATTCTGAGAAGTGAATGAATGGATTTTACTCGAGTGATGATTCTGATGTTTACCACTTTGAAATGCTGTCAAAAACAAAACCACACTTTGATAGTCCATAGCGATTGTTGCTACTTGTCTATTCATCCGTAAATCTTGTTGAGAGCTACAATACTGGAGTGTAGAAAAGAATGGACATAATTAATTAATGATTCTAACTGCATCCTATCTTCATCTGTATGAACACCATTCTCAGCATTTGGAGTATTGTGTCCAGTTTATTTAACCCTGCTATAGTAAAGATGCCATTTAGCTGGAAAGAGTACAGAGGAGATTTACAAGAATGTTGCTGGGACTCAAGGGACTGAGTTATGGAGAGAGGTTGAACAGGTTGGGACTTTTTTCATTGGTACTTAGGAGAATGAGGGGTGATCTTATAGAGGTGTATAAGATTATGAGGGGCATCAATAGGGTCAATGCACACAGTCTTTTTCCCAGGGTTGGATTCTTGCATAGGTTTCAGGTGAGAGGGGAGACATTTAGTAGGAAACTAAGGGGCAACATTATCACCCAGAGGGTGGTCAGTATATGGAATGAGCTGCCAGAGGAAGTAGTTGAGGCAGGTACATTAACAATGTTTAAAAGATACTTGGACAAGTACATGGATAGAAAAGGTTTAGAGGGATAAGGGCCAAATGCAGGCAAATAGGGCTAGCTTAGATGAGAATATTGGTCAGCATGCATTAGTTGGGCCAAAGGGCCTGTTTCCATGTTATATGACTCTACAGCTCTATGTCTTCTCACCTCACTACCTGTGTCAAAAGTCATTACAAAGCCCATTAGTTCCTCACAGTATGCTGTGATAAGTTGGTCAATTTTCAGATCATGTCGATTCACCGTGAGTTCAACTATTTGCTGGAGACAGAAAGCAACAAAAATAACCAATATTTTCATTCAGTCCTGGATTCTTATATTCTTTTAAGTAAGCTTTTGAAAAGGAGTGCCATCTTCTTGAAAAATATCCTTCTTGACAAACATCCATTGAGAGAGGGGGAGAAGTAGTTCTGGGTCATTCTCATTGCAGAGACTTTAGGGTATAATAGCATGATAGTGCATTTTGACATCCTTTTTCTTAAAAAATAAATGTTGTCAGCCTATGTGTCACTTCATCAGGCAACAATGGGAGTTCTTGCATAAAGAAATTTTATGTTTACAGGTCGTAATAATTCAACTACATGTGATTCCAATAAATTAACAAATCTTGAAGAGTTAAATCTGGTGGTCAAAATGTAGATTTTCAAACTGGGTTTTATGTCTCTGAAGTGATTAAGAAGCATTTTGATTTTTTTTACTAAGTATTAACTTATTTCCTTAATGTATTTATTGCAGCTGTTTTGATTAAGAGACACTGGATTCCAGAGTGTAATGCTGAAATTACCATGTAATTGTGAAGTAATTCTTGAAAATCCTTTCTCCAGGCTACATAAACCCTGCTGCTTTCAGCAAAGCAGTATCCAGCAGAAAGAACATCTGGGGTATTTTCAGGCAAGGCATGAGATGAATTATTGTGGGTTACACTTGATAATGTTTCCTTTAAGTCAAAATGCTTGTTATCACAGCATGCACCATGTCAAATTTCGGGACAGAATTGGAAATTATGCATCTCGTTTAAGAGCAAAAAGGACGGCAAAGTGTGATCAGCACCACATACTTGTCAGATGCATAACAATAAATTTTGAAAGCTGGGCACAATTCATAGTCCAGAACTGCTCTGGTCATTAACAGGGAAGGTGAAACTTTGAACATATTTTGAATAGCTAACACAGGAGCTGAATATACTGTGGTATCACTTACTCCCATCCTTGGCAACATTTCCGTTTTAAGGAAAAACGTTTTATGTGGCTGGAAGCAGAGCATGAGAATAACATGAATAACTAGAACATTCTTCAAGATAACTTGAATGATAAAAAATGACCAATATCCTCAGGATTGTCACTTTTGATTTGAATTCTCTTTCAGAAATAATCCGAGGTGGGGGGCCTCAAACACTGCCCTTGTACGGTGGCTAGCTTCAAATTACGAGGATGGATTCAGCCAACCGAAAGGGTGGAATTCTGAACACATATACAGAGGCTTCAAGTTACCACTTGTGAGTACTTCACCTTCTCTTGACTCCAGGAGCTTGAGGGGAATCTAAGTTTGACTGCTTTACAGGCACTTTAAATTGATGCATACTGCACACATACATGCACACAGATATATAACCATTATGCCTAATGATTTTCTGGGGTGTGGGGTTCAGGTGGCCCCTGCCATCTCCCCCCTCCCAACCTATCTCCACTGCATTCCTCCACTTGATGCTGAATACATTTTCAGAGCAAGAAATGTTTATTTAACTAAAGCATATGTTTTATTTCCTAGAATTTTGCCAAAATTGTAAAGAAGAACCTTTATGGGCCTCTATTTAAATGCCCAGTATTATGTAAAATGGCCTCCTGCCTTTGTTGTATTTTTTTGTATTAATATTAATTTGAAGTGTTTCAAGAAGGTCATGTTTGTATAGAGGCTACTAATTAATGTATACTTCAAATTGTAATGAAAAGATAATTCAGCCACTCTTGGATGTTGCAATTTGACTGCCTACTTGCATAAGTTTTGTGTTAATTCAGTTCATTCTGTCATGGTTCTGAGCTCTGGCCCTCATTTGGCTCCATTAATGCCTTGTTGTCCAGCACATGGATTCCATGCTAGACTGATTACATAACAATACACACCTGAGCCCCATCAGGGGCCTAG
>JARFYF010000002.1:73908715-73920203 GCA_030265395.1 Rhina ancylostomus | reverse complement strand
CTGGTCCATGCTGACCAAAATTCCCATCCAAGCTAGTCCCATTTGCCAGCATTTGGCCCATAACCTTCTAAACCTTTCCTATCCATGTACCTGTCCAAATTGCTTTTAAAAGTTGATATTGTACCTGCCTCAACCACTTCCTCTGGCAGCTCATTCCTCATACATACCATCCTCCATGTAAAAAACTTGCCCCTCTAGTTCCTTTTAAATCTTTACCTTCTCACCTTAAACCTTTGCCCTCTTGTTCTTGATTTGCCAACCCTGGGAAAAAGACTGAGTGCTTTCACCATACCTGTGCCCCTCATGCTTTTATACACCTCTGTAAGATCACCTCTCAGTCTGCTATGCTGCAAGGAGAAAAGTTCTAACCTATCCAACCTCTCCCTATAACTCAGCCCCTCAGTCCCAGCGACATCCTTGTAAACCTTTCTGGCACTCTTACCAGTTTAATAACATCTTTCCTATGTGACCAAAACTGAACAGAATAGTCCAACTGCGGCCTTACCTGCGTGTTGTACAACCGCACCATGACTTCCCAACTTCTATACTCAATGCCCTGGCTGATGAAGGTCAGTGTGCCAAAAGCCTACTTCACCACCTTGTCTACATGTGACTCCACTTTTAGGGAACCATGTTCCTGAACTCTAAGGTCCCTTTGTTCTACAACACTCCCTGTGACCAACCGTTCATTGTGAAAGTGCTACCTACTTTGACTTTCCAAAACACACTGCCTCACGCTTATCTGAATTACACTCCATTTGCCATTCCTCTTCCCACTTATCCAGTTGATCAAGTAATTTTTGATAACCTTCTTCACTGTCCTCCACCTATTTTAGTGTCATTTGCAAACTTACTTACCATGCTTTTTAGATTCTTATCCAAATCGCTGTTAACCAAAGATCCCTACCCTTCTCGCCTGCACATAAGGAAAAATAGCATTGGATTCACTGGTGATGCTATTCATGCAGAGATTGGGCTCCTGGTGAAGTAAGAGAAGGTGTCCTGTATCACATCGGAAATCTGAGCCAGGAGAGGTTGAGATGTCTGGGCAGGGAAGGTGAAATGATTTTAGGGAAAAAAATCATTTTTCAGACCTTTGATGAAAGAAACATTTTAAAATCAAAAGTAGTTATTTTCCATGGAATAAATGCAAAAAAGTAATATTATTCTAGGCTACAGGTGAAATTGGTGTATTGTGCAGGAGATCCTAGAAACAAGGCACAGTTTTAAATTCATACCACATCTCCTTAATTTTTATGGATTTCCATAATAACTTCTAATGCCCATATTTATAAAGGGAACTGCCTATGTAAACGTGTCATGCTGTAATAACAAACACCTACAAGTACTGCTGCACAAAGTTTAAATAACAGGTTTCTATTATAAATGTAGGGTTGGGAATTCACTTTGGAGAAAAGTGATTGAAATGTGCACAGATATATGATTTTAATATATTAATAAATTATTAAAAGCTGTGAAACTGAATGGAAAACATAATATGATTCGTGAACCACAGAATGCTTTAAACTGTTAGATTTTTAAGATTTGCTTTCCTTTGAATAATATTCATTATCCAGTAATCACTGGCCATTATTAGCTTAGGGTGTTGTGAAGATGGGAAAGCTTCTATAACATTACAAGTGTTTTTTCCCTTTAATGTAATCAGGGCTTGACTTTGAATTCCTTTTCCCTCAGAATTTGACAGCAGGGGATTTCTCAAGGATCACTGATTAAGCTTTGGAATTCCCATATATAAACTTTGACACCGCTCAGTCTATTTGTTCCCCACTAAGACATTTCTCTTAAACATATTTCTTTGGCAAAGCTTTTGGTCACCTGACCTGATATCTCCTTTTAAAGCTGAGTCAAATTTTGTCTGATAGCCTTTCCCTTAAATGTTTTGTGTGTTTTATTATGATAAAAGTGTCTTATGAATTGCAAGCTGTTATTGTTGATAATATATATCTATTTATTCTGTCATGAGATATCTATTCTTTGAAATTCACTGACAAAACCGCTTCATTGCCTTTCTCGCCTTCAATAGCTTTTGTAAAAATGTTTCTTTTTGATCATGCCCTCAGTCTCCTCTTCTGCCCAAATTTCCTCCTCATCTGGTCAATAATTCTTTGCTATTTCCTCCTGAGACCTTCTCTTACATAAGAATTGTCTAAAGGCTATTTGTCTGTGTCAGGGATGCTGCAGGAGGGGAGGAGATTGTTCAGGACCATCTCATAAGGGAGCAGGCTGACATTGACCCCAGCTTCCCCAAGCAGCCTGAAAGGCATTCAGAGATAAGAAGGCAAACACAAATTAGTCCTGGCACGCTCAGAGCTTGCTTGGACGAAAGTCATTTTTAACAAAGGAGCAGTTTAAAGCCATTGCCACTGAGTGGAAAATGGGAAAATCACATGGGAATCTGAGACTCAGCAGCTAACTGAGTTTGCTGGAATTAATCCATTGTAGGCTGCTGTTAGCTTCATCTGAGATTGCTTGAATCACACAGATGAACATTGCAATTAAACATGACCACTGGACTCTCTGAAACTCCCCTGTCTCTCTCCTCCCGTAAATCACCACATTCTCTGAGCAATGTGCTTGCAATCTGGAGTCAATAATTATTTTATATTGGAGTAATTAATAGAGTTAATTATTATAAAGTTGTAATTAAGAATTGCCCATTAATTGTACGCTTATTATTATAGCACTCTGATGGCCTTCTGCAAACTTCCACTTTTGATTTCTCAGAAGAATTTCATCTGCAGTCTGCTGGAAAGTGAAAACTCCTGATTTAATGAAGAATTACATAAAAGTTACAGCACACAATAGGCCATTAGCTCCACTGTCCTCAGTGGTATTTGTGTCCCACGTGAAGCTCTTCTATCTCACCCTAATAAGCATGACCTGCTTTTCTTCTCTCCTCTTCTGTTTATCCAGTTTCCCCCGAAGTGCATCCATCCTATTTGTCTCACTCCGCTCCAATGGTTTCTTCCCAGTAACTGGGAAAGGACCTCTTCTCTATCTGAAGCACATTAATGACAGAGTAGATTCATTGTCTGGGGCTGACTGAGGGGGTAACCTCATCCTTTTGTAGTTGGAGAAAAGATGGTCCAAGGATGGTCCATAATCACTTCCACAGCATCTTGGGAGTGGGTCACAAGCTGCGGTCTTCTCAGATTGAAGAGCTGCCCATCAGTCTTCCATCGGATTTTGTTTTCAATTCCAAAGTGCCAAAAGGATCACCAGCTTGTTTAGCACTTGAATTTTTCAGATTTAATTCTTGATCCAACTCAGGGGAGTCTTCTATCTTTTTTGTTTTCCATTTTGAAAAACTTGACTCAAGAGATGCACTAACTTTTGATTTCTATAGAAGCAACTAAATCAATAATAACAGTAATTACACAACTAGTTCAGGCTTTACTTTAATTATTTAATTGACCAAATCTTCATTTACTTTCATGGAATTATGAACAAATGTTGTTTCCTGTTGTGTTTCCACCTGCTCATTCCAGATCTATACAACTCCAATACACATATCCTGTAAACAAGGGCTTGGTCAGATGTCTGTAGGAGAATTTTAAAAGCTACCTTTGGTATTTGAAGCACAAAATGAATAAAAATGTAAATTTATTACCAGCACCAAATTTTATTGGTGAAGGAAACTTTTTAAATATTTTCCAATAGTTATGGAGCTAAATAAAATAGAGGGCAATGGGTAAGCATAGTAATTTCTAGGGTAGGGACATGTTCGGCACAGCTTTGTGGGCCGAAGGGCCTGAATTGTGCCGTAGTTTTTCTATGTTCTATGTTCTAACAATTTACACTTCTAACATCTCCAACATGAAGAATCACAAAGTACTTCACATAAGAGTCGAAAGACAAAACTTGACTCAGAATTAGACAAGAATGCATCAGTAGTGGTAGCCAAAGACAGAGAGAAGATAAGGAGGGAATTGCAGATCTTATACCCTTGGCAACTGGATCTTCCACTGGACAATAAGTGTCAGGAGATTATTTTGTTTTAACAACCCCCACTTCTCCACAATAATCACCACCATTCTGTTAGCTGCACTCTAAATTATTATGAGTAACTCAGCAGGTTAAGCAGTATCTGTGGAGGAAGAAAGAAGATAGGTGTTTTGGATCGAGACCTTGCATTGTCTTTGCTCTAGATTACAGCATCTGCAGTCTCTTGTGTCTTTAAATTATTTGAACTCTACATTCAAAGTGTGCCTAGTTTGAGTGCAATGGTGCAGTGTGAAATGATTGGATGCACAAAAATTTCATGTCACAATCTGAACATCTGCATAGATTCTCCTCAGTGCAAGTGAAGTTTTCACACTGTGAAAACCATCCGGCATCGGTTTGATGGTCAACAGCATTGTATCCAAGTTTGTAAGCACAGCTTTTTACTGAAAATTTCCACAATTGTGCAATTTAATTCCTTCACCCAGAATCCTTCTGTTAATGACATATTTTAACTTTATCAGTTACTGTAAAGCAGAAGTCTTGAACATTGTCCTTACAATAGGAGAAAGAATTATCAGAGGATTTTAATACTGTTATTGCATAATGCAACCACGAGGGGGTAGTAATGAATAAAGAAAAACATTCAAGATCCAATTCAACTCCATTCCACTTGTTGGTTATTGGCAGCTTTTTTCAATGATTTGAATTTTTTGGCTTTTACTTTTGACTCTTTATTTTTGGATTACTTATTCTGTTTTTATTAGTTTCTGGGTACTCTAAATTGGTTAAAAATAAAACTTCAACCCAAAGTTGCATTAAGTTTCATTCCATATTATGTACAACTAAATTGAAATGACAATACACATTCAATATCATATTAATTCATTAAACTTGCCAGGTTACTGCCAAAATGCCACTTGCCAGCACTGGAGGAGCTGAGATGTAGTCACACTTGCTCCTGAAGTAAACAATAATTCTGAATTTTCTCAAGGAACCTCTACACCTGCAGGTACTCTTGCTGCCTGTTCTGTCTGTGCTTTAGGCTTGCAAACTCAAATGGCTCAGCATTCAAACTAATGTGACACGGGACACAAAGGAAAGAGACTTACATTGTGCAGCAACATGACTCAGATATGCCTCCATGTACTTCATGTAAAATTACCTCCTTTGAAATATATTCAGAGGTCAGAGGATTGAATCAAATGAGCCACTGGGAGAGGTGTTTGTGTGTGTTGGTGCATAATGGTTTGTAAAGTGAGGTGACCATGAGATGTTCTCGTCTGCACCAGCCAAATGAAAGACAATGGGGTCATGTTAATTGGTCTACATCAAACCAGGCAACTATGGCTAACACACACAAAATACTGGAGGAACTCAACAGGTTAGGCAGCATCTATGGAGAGAAATGCACAGTTGACGTTATGGGTCGAGACCCTTCATCAGGACTGGGTGTAACTATGGGTCTAACTCAAACTATGGCTGAGTTATTTTGCACCATTGTGACCAAGTTCAAGGGAAGCTTGCAGACCAGACTGATGTTGTCACATAGCACATCAAACGTGGTCACAAGCATATCTGCACTATCAATGGTTGGGATACTTGTGTACTCAGAGAGTCAGCCCTCACAGTATTAAAGCTGGGTGTTTGGGATCTCTGTCCTCAGAAGCTTTTAGACCATCCATGTAAGTTAATTTTGTCCCAGCAAAGGTTCAGAGGTGTCTCCTACTGTAGATGTGTAACTCAATGGAAGCATTGTCAGACTCAAGACATCGAAATAAACAATGCCATTGTAGCTATTGAAATTATATTGAATTGCCTGCTGTTATCTTTGATCTTAAGAACATAAAAGGTTGATGCACTCTAAGTTTGATTCCACCAACAGGGTTTCCAGGAGAATGTCTGCCTGTCGTGATGAATAAAGACATCTATATCACCAGCCTCAGTGTTTCTCCGCTGACTCAGATCGCAGTCACAACATCCGTACATCACATTCATTGCTTCACATGGGTGACACGGTGGCACAGCTGAGAGAGCTGCAACCGGGGTTCAACCTTGACCTCTGGTGCTGTCTGTGAGGAGCTTACATGTTCTCCTGTGACTGCATAGATTTTGTTTGAGCGCTTCAGTTTCCTCCCATATTCCAAAGATATGCAGGTTGGTAAGTCAATTGGCCTCAGTTAATTGTCCCTTACTATCGCAATGAATGGTAGAATCTTGCAGAATTATTGGGAAAGCAGGGAAAATAAAATGAGTTAGGATTAGTCTAAGGCAGGATGCTTGATGGTTGGCACAACTTTGTTGGCCAAAGGGCCTGTTTCCATGTTGTATTTGTCTATTACTCTACAGCTGCACATCGCTATTTCAGGTCCTGGGAGAGTAGAGAAATAAGATCTCGCTGCCTCGGTAAAGCAGACAGCACAATCAAAGACCTCCTCCCCTCTCCCATCAGACAGAAGATACAAAAGCCTGAAAGCACACACCTCCAGACTCAAGGACAGCTTCTAATCTGCTGCGATAAGACAATTGAACCATTTGCTAGTACAATAGAATGGACTCCTGACCTCACAATCTACCTCGTTATGACTTTGCACCTTAGTGTCTACCTGCATTGCATTTTCTCTGTAAGTGTAACACTTCATTCTGCATTCTGTTATTGTTTAACCTTGACCTACCTCGACGCACCGTGTAACGAATTGACCTGTATGAACGTTATGCCAGACAAGTTTTTCATGGTACGTGTGACAATAACAAACCAATACCAATACCAATCTTGTAAAATTAGACAGATATGGAGATGAATGACTCTGTGACAATACAAAGCTCATATTCATTTCTTCATGTGGTTGATTATATTAATTCAGAAGGAAGGGTTCTTGCTCAACCACTCAGCTAGGTATTTTGGAACTTGAATCCAAAAGCCAATGTGGTTGAGTACAAGCAGGTGGAAGTAACGCCTTTTTGGTTTAGTGCGATGGTCAGAGGACATCTTGAGAATGCAATCCATTTCTGGTCACACCATATAAAAGGTGTTTTCAATACATGACAACGTACAGGTTTTATGCATCAGCTAGAATTTTGGATTTAATGTGTGTTTGTATTTGGCAATAAAAATGCAGTGAGTTTTTATACTTGCTATTCTGTTCTGAGGTCTTCAAACACAGATCTGTGGATGCAGAGATGCAGACATGTGCAATACATTATTTGGTTTCTTGAGCTTGGTAGCACTGACTATTGCTTGGTAATGTAAGATTAGAGATGAGTGGGCATTTAACCAGAGTCTGCATTCTCAATAGAGGAGCAAGAAGCTGTAAACTGTGGCCTTTCCCTCCATTGCAAATGTCAATGGATCGTATTCATGATTTGGTTCAAAAGGAAAACCTTACAGGTATGTGACGGCCTTTCTAACTCTTCTTTTTGTAATCATTTTCCAGCTCTTCTTGTTGGTCACATTTGTCTTTTCTTGGTGCCAGGACGTTTGATTGTATTTTGTTCCATTGTGTTTCCGCTCATATTCCTGTGCCCCTACCATTCCAATCACCATAATTGTTCCTGTTTCACAAAGGTTAAAATTCAATAGCACTGAAACTCATTATGTTATTAACTTTGTTTCAGCTTTCTCTTGCATTGTAATCAAAGGAACAGTCTAGAGGCATCAGAGATTAAGCCATGGAGAACTTCAAAACATGAATGATAATTTTGTCATTTAAGGTGGTGTTGTGTTGCGATCCAACGTAGGTCAGCAAACACATGAGTAATAGAGGAACGAGACTCAAAGTGATGTAAATTAAGACCATAAACTATAGGAGCAGAATTAGGCCATTCATCCCATCGATCGCTGATTATTCAACCCCATTCTCCTGCCTTCTCCGTGTAACCCTTAACCCCCTTATCAATCAAGAACTATCAATCTCTGCCTTAAATACACCCAGTGATTTGGCCTATGCAGCCATCTATAGCAACAAATTCCATAGATTCACCACACTCTGGCTGAAGAAATTCCTCATCTCAGTTTTAAAGGGATGTCCTTTTATTCCGAGGCTGTGCCCTCAGATCCTAGACTCTCCTCCTATTGGAAACATCCTCTCCATGTCCACTCAATCCAAGCCTTTCAGCATCTGGTAGGTTTCAATGAGATCCCCACTCATCCTTCAGAAATGGGCAATAGAGTTTTGGTTGAGCACACTTATACTTAAGGTGAAAAATGGGAGGTTGGCACTGTAATGTTCAAGGGTACAGATAATAAAATGTTGTAGGTGACAGATGCGATCAGAATTATCTCCCCAACTATGATAACTATGGTTAGAATAATCTTCAGAAAATTAGAGAACAAGGGTTTTATCTGTAAATGAACAAGCTAGATTTGTGGATAGACATTTTAATGGAGACAGAACTTGAAGATAGATTGGAAATGTGGTCCTGGGGTCAAATATAATGCCAAAATTGCAAATGATTAGGCTCTGTTTCAGCAGACAGCCAGGGCTGGAAGCAGTAGCCAGGGATGGAAACAGTAGCCAGGGATTGAGTTTGCTGTGGGAACCAAAGACAAAAGCTTCAGTCTTCCCAATTATTCTGTAAAGCATGAATGTTGAATTGTGACAGAAGGAGCACACAGATTTTCTTAGTTACCAATTCCAGGTTTCTTGTGACAAACATTGTCCTGCACTGGAATTTCTGGTGGATTCAGAAATCCATACAGATTCTGCCTTTCTAGTCAGTTCAAGCATTCCCAGTAAGGTACGGGAATGGTCCTTGCCATTTCTTAAATCCTTTTATTTATTAATTCATGTGCGGATTCCCTTCAGGTGCTTCGGTTTCCTCCCACATCCCAGAGATGTGTGGGTTGGAAGGTTAAATGGCCAATGTAAATTACCCCTAATGTGAGGTGAATGGTAGAATCAGGTGGTATGTGAGAAGAATGAAAAATGGGATTAATGTAGAATTCCTAACATGCACAGGAAGCAGAAGTAAATGGCATGTTTTCAAAGAGGAGAGATAATGATGTCCCAGTGTTTCTGAAACTTAAACTGATCACAATATTGACTCTTGCACACATGTCAATGGTCTGCTCTCAGATCCATTGCCCATAGCTATCATCTCAGCAGGTCAGGTAGCGTCTGTACAGGGGATGCGCTGTCCATTTCCCTTTACAGATGCTGCCTGACCCGTTGAGTTCCTCCAGCAGTTCATTGTTTTGCTCCAGATTCCAGCATCTGCAGTCTCTTGTGTCTCCAGCAGTGATCTCCCCACCTGTTAGAGCATTTCATTGTTCTGAACTAAGTAAATTAGATTTGAGAGAGAAAATGATGGGATTTGACTGAATTCAAACTGCATTAAAGGCTTTTGACTTGATCTTTATGTACATTAAAGATATCCCAAGATCTGGCAGAATTTCTGAGCAGTAAACTTCCGTGCAGGCAAACCTAGTAATGGAATCTCGGCTAAACTTCCAAGTTATTAAAGATCTCCTCCTCAAAATCTTCAGATATTGTGGGTTTTACTCAAAAGTATCTCCCTCGTGATCTTATTAAGTTCAAAATGACTTACAGGAGGGTGAAATCCTGTTACTAATGTGACTATTTCAGCAGCCAGTGTCTGTATAAAAACCCTTCCAGCTATCCTGAGGCTCTAAACTTATTCAGAACCTTGTCAGTGTGGCCATTGTAATCTCACTGAAAGTGCAGAAGGAGCAGAAGGATAACTGCACCATGTCCTGCTAAACTTACAGCAGTGGAGTGGGATCAGCTCCCAGGAAATTCCCAGATAAATACCACTCAAATGAAAAGAGCATCCAAACTAAATATAAAATAATACATGGTTCATTTTAAACATGTACTTCAAAAATTATCTGTATAAATATATACAGATTTATGAACAAAATGGATGGATGAACAAAATTATCTGTATAAATATATAAAGAAAAGCCTGTTGATTTTTTTGTTCTAAATAATGAAGAAACTATTCAATGTACCCAAAGAATATCCCTAACTAAACACTTGATTTATTTGTTAAAAGTGAATTTCTGTAGCACCTCAGGGGCAGTGGGTTGAGACTATGGTTGAAAAGTTCAATTTTTTTTGATAAACCGATTATTTTAATCAAACCTTGTCAAGTTACCATTTTTAAATGCTGAAGGAATAGTTAAAGAAATTTAGAACATACTGGCCCAGGAAATCAACCTTGCAAAAGACTGTGTGCTAAAATGGCATGACATAGGTCCCATGCCAGTTGATCTGGGGCCATTGAGATGCAGTGGTCTTACTGTCCTCATTTGCAGGCCCTTTGCATGGTTTTGTACATAAGCTACACTTGTTTTTGTTTGGAGTTCCACAGCAGCTGTGAACTAACTTGCACACTGGCTTGTTAATGATGAAACCCTTAAATCAGCAGCTCTCAAGTGGAACATTGGCTGGAAGAAAAGTGGTGATTTGAGGTGGAGGGTTGGAGCCATGTTGTGCTGAGACAGACACAGAGGCAGGCAATTCACTGCTCCAACCCCGCATTTGCAATTACAAGCTGAGCCTGTTATAATGTTATGGACAGATCAGACTGAGGGAAGATGGGATAAAGGAGGCAAATGCAGCAAAAGAGAAAAACACACAATTTCAGCTGAAGTACTGCACATAGCAAACTACTCAGAGTTAATCTTTAGCCAATGAAAATCAAAAAGACTGCAGCTACTGGAAATCTAAAATAAAAACAGAAAATGCCTGAAATGCTGAAAGGTTTGAAGGGATATTGTCAAATGCAAGCAAAAGGGACTAGCTCAGGTAGACAATACAGGAAAAGTGCTGGAGGTACTCAGCAGATCAGGCAGCATCCATGGAGGAAATAAACAGTTGACTTCTTGGCCCAAAACATCAGCTGTTTATTGCCTTCCATAGATGCTGCCTGACCTGCTGAGTTCCTCCAGCACTTTTTGTGAATTGCTTCAGATTCCAGCATCTGCAGAACTTTTTGTGTCTCAGGTAGACAAGTTGGACATGTTAGGCCGAAGGACCCGTCTCTGGGCTGTATAACTCTTTGCCTTTGACTTTGACTCTGCAAGTTGGGTTGCATCTGTGAGAAGAGAAACAGGGATAACATTTCAGGTCGAAGACCCTTCATCGGAACACTGTTTCTCTTCCCATAGATGCTGCCTGACCTGCTGAGTATTTCTAGAATTCTGTTTGTATTTATAATATTGACCCAAGCATTTCCAGATAAATTGATAGCAAACTTTTGAAAGGTGAACAAATAAGTTGAATTTGTCGGTTTTAATAAAAAGCAGCAATCAGAGGCCAACTTGGAAAAATCAGTTTTTTTGAGTGATAATATTTCCTGGCAACAATAAAGGGTAATCAAACAATCTTTACATTTACATGCACTTCTCTGAAGAATGTCACCCATGAGACATGGATGACAAGAGAGGTGGAGCATCTAGTTAGGAGGAAGAAGGCAGCATACAAAAGGTGTAGGCAGCAAGGATCAGATAGGGCTCATGAGGAATATAGGGTAGCAAGGAAGGAACTTAAGAAGGGGCTGA
>JARFYF010000002.1:73882288-73893116 GCA_030265395.1 Rhina ancylostomus | reverse complement strand
TTTGGTGTGGACTGGGAAATAAATGAATTCACTCTATCATTAAAGTTCAGCAGTTTACCACAACCACAGTTTGGAATAGCCAAATGCTTCATTTCCTATAAGATAGGACACAGCCTGTAGGTCCAAGGCTAAACAACAGAAGTAACTTCAGTGGCAACTTGAAAGAACAACAGAAATGAGGGCTTCATTTGGAATTCAGCCATTGATGACTGGAATTGTATAATATCTTTGCCAGAGCAGTAATGGAAGCTAACTCATAGACTTTTGAGTAATGGAGTCAATTAACTATCAGTGTACAGACATCGAAATTGATACTGCTGAATACTATTTCATAATGAGTCAGACACTTTAGTGATTTCAACCCAATGCCATAGACAGGAAGAGCCAATATTAAAGCAAATGGGTTGCCCAAGATGAGGGCAAAAATATGAATTTGAAGAAAAAACAAATGCTTGCTTTTGTAATAAGAGGCAGTCTACCTTGGTTTGAAGGTTGATGCTAATGGCCTAGAATTAGTGAAGGTAAAGGTAAAGATCATCAATAATATACCAAAACCTAGGCATCTAGCAGAGCCAAGAATGTTCCAACAGATTGGACTGCATTACTCATAATACCTTCTAGACTTTATAGTGGTCCTCAGATATTGCAGAACTTGTTGGTGAAGAATATGAAGTGGAAATGGAAAAAGAAAGTGGATGTGATGAATGCAAGATAAGCTCTTTAAAAATCCATTATGATACTACATATGCATGTGAATATATAAAGATGTTACTAAGCTGGAGAGAATGCAAGGAAGATTTATGGGGATGTTGCCAGGACTCAAGTGCCTAAGTTACAGGGAGAGGTTGAGCAGGCAAGGACATTTTTCCTTTGGAGTGTAGGAGACTGAAGGGTGATTTTATTGAGGTGTATAAAATCAGGACGTACATAGATAGGATAAATGCACTCATTTTTCCCCAGGGAAAGGCAATCAAAAACTAGAGGGTATAGGTTTGTGAGAGGCAAAAGATTTAAAAGAGACCTGAGGGGCAACTTCTTCATGCAGAGGGTGGTGCTGATATGGAATTAGCGGTCAGAGGAAGTGGTTGGGGCAGGTACAATAACATTTAGAAGACATTTGGACAAGTCATGGATAGGAAAGGGTTAGAGGGATATGGGCCAAATGCAGGCAAATGGGACTAGCTCAGGTGGGCACCTTGTTTGGTATGGACAAGTTGGGCTGAAGGGCCTTTTTCCGCGCTGTATTAATCTATGACTCTATGACTGAGTTACGGTTTAAGCTAGGGAATGAGACACTTGTGGGATGCTGGCAGGAGAAAGCTATTGCTTTCAATTCTCACACTCTCACAAAAAGCTCTCACACACAGTTATGTACAAATCAAGGGCAAAGCACTGAATATGGCGTTTAGAATTTCATCCATTTTTATTCAGCAGACCCTTTACTTAAATAACAGACCACAAGCCACCACTATGGACATTATGTCCCAAGTGAGTAATACCTAATTTAGTGATATCAAGGACACAAACATGGGTGATCTTTCTATCACAGAAAGACAATGCAATTGAGAATAGGAATTTCAAGCAGAACTAAGCCAAAGCTGATTAAAGTGAAACACATGGGTTCAAGCAACACGCTTGATGTTTGATCATGACTGCTGAGAGAGAACTCAGATGCTGGAAGTGAAAATGACCATGAAAACAACGATTTTTCAGGTACTGCCTCTGAAATTACAGACAACACCCAGAAAGGCCCAATGATGACAAGAAAAACTGCACAGACCCTGAAAACATGGATAGAATTTGATCAATGTATAGATAAGGAAATGAACTCATTCCACAATCTTCACAATGAGTTTTCCTAAGAGCATTAGTGCAAGAAATGGAATAATAGAGTAAAATTACCCGCTACCTTGAGAGAAAATAGTTTGGTTGAACTTCAAACTGAACACACAGGAATCGTCAGAATGAAAGCACATGTGAGAATAATGTTTACTGGTCCCATTTGGACAGTAACCTCAATTCACTGGTATGCAGATGCAGTATCTGCTGAAGCTGTAGAAACAAGCTGCCAAAAGTTTCTTTGCAATCATGGTCATGGCTTACTGGATCTTTTCAGAGAATATCAACTTCTGTAAAACAGGGGGTGACAATTTCCTGGATTAAGGTGAAACATATAGGTCCATATACCACGACTGAATGTTCAACAGATGAGCTGAAGTCCATATTGGTACATTATGGTTCACCTGAAGAGCTTGCTTCTGGCAATGACTCTTAGTTTCAACCTATTCGCAAACTTAATGAAATGGATTTGTATTAAACAAACTCTCATTCCTTCATATGTCATCTGGCCTCAAATGAAGACACTGAGAGGTCACTCAGAATAGTTAAGTCAATGTCAGGAAGCAAGTGTTGCGAGAATATTCTCTTGGCCAGTTTCCTGCAGGAGTAGAGAACAACTTCAAATCCTACAACAGCAGGTGGCACAGCGGTGCAGGTAGTAGAACTGCTCTCTCACACCAGCAGAGACGCGGGTTCAATCCTGACCTCCAGTGCTGTCCATGTGGAGTTTTCACATCCTCCCTGTGACCATGTGGGTTTCCTTTGTGGGATGTTTTCAGTTTTCTCCCACATCCCAAAGACGGGCAAGTTGGTTGATTAATTGGCTACTGTAAATTGCCCCAAGTGTGTGGGTGAGCAGCAGAATCTGAGCAGAGTTGAAGGGAATGTGGCGAGATTAAAAAATGGGATTAATGTTGGGATACTGTACATGGCTAGTCAATGATCGGTGTGGACTCAGTGGGCCGAAGAGTTTGTTTCCATGCTGTATCTCAATGACAATGACTACAAACAACATTCTGAAGAGAATATTGAGAACATGGTTGAGCCTTTTTCAACCACGTTTGTTTCCCAGATCAGTAATTGACCTTTCAACTCACTTACATGCTGTCAGAATCTCCCATCGCCAGCAGAATTTGGTGACCACACCACCCTTCCTCATGATCAGCCCGACTTCTGAGGGATTTGCCCCATGCTCCTACCAACACAGCTCCATATTCCTTCTCTTCCAGCAGATGTTCCCAACCTACTCAGCTCAATTCCAGAGAGTAACCTGCTTGGAAAAAATAAAAACATAGAGCCAGTAGAACCGCACACAATGCAGGGCAACCCAATTTCTTCTGAGGGTTAATAGTTTGGATAATACAGAAGGGGCAATGTATTGTTTGGCTAGTTATGCCCAGACTGTATTCACATTTCTTCAAAAGTGAATCAGTTTCATTGTTCCTTGCTGCCCAGCCTGTGCTTTAGCTGATATGAATTAGTATTAAGAAGAGGCATTTTAAAACCAAAGACTGGTTTGCATGACCCTTGCATTAAATGTTTTCTTTTATCATTAACGATAGAACATGGAACAATGCAAACATCTGACTGCTGTCTCCTTTCTGCTCGTTTAGTTACTCTAGATTGCAATTCCCAACGGAAAATTCTTACTGAGTCATGTAACCACAGGAGACTGGTGAAGACATTGTGAACATATTTCTCAGGAACAAATTGCAGGCTTGCGGTACAGCTTTAATAGTAGTGAATGCATGACAGCCTGACTCTGTAGTTAGTGGGGGTATGTAACACAGAGAGCGAAAAAAAAGATCAAACAGTTACACAGAGTATAAATGATGACCCGATAATTTAGATTCTACCATTCACTTTTGAGGCTGCCCACTGACCTCTTAAGTTATGAGAAGACAAAGATAACAAAAGAACAAAGGAAATAGTCATTGTTTCAACCCACTTGCAAAGAAACTGGAAATCTAAGTAGATAATATAAATATTTACAATGCCTATGTTATATTTGTAGGATTAGGCTGCCTGGGTAATACTACAGATAAATCCTGAACAAACAGTGTCTCTTGGATTCTTCTTGGTGTTTAAAAAAATGTTATTTATAGACATTTAGCTGTTTATAACAGTTCCCAAGCACAGCACAATTAATGTGTAAACCTGTACCAAGGGTCACATTTTGAAGTTCTTCTGTGACAACAAAGGCAGATGAAGCCTGGACTGTACAGGGCCTGTGCAGGTTTGACCTGAGGTTACCCTGGAGTAAAATTCACTACATCCAAAATTATTTTTCTACTTTTGATTTAACTGAAATTTGAGGATCTGTAATTCAGCACTTCCATCGCTCTCGAGGACCTTACACAGGCCATCCTAATACAGCCTGTCAACTCCCAGCCAACAGGAGCACAGGGTAAGCACAGCATTTATGAGCTGGGCTGAAGCCTGCTGTATTTGGCACCTGTGAAGAGACTCTTGTCTTCTCCATGAGGATCTTGAGGAGCTAATCAACCACGTACTGTGTTTCTGAGGAAAAGAGGGAAAGCTCAATGGGCACCTGGTCCAGATAAACACCTGAAACCTAAATATCAGATTGCGGATGGAGAGGGCACATGAAGCTCAGCAACTCAATGACAGCTATGGCATGTGTGGGCTCTTCATTGCTGTGAAGAAGCTCAGCAACTCAATGACAGCTATGGCATGTGTGGGCTCTTCATTCACAGCCCAATCACCCAAGAGCACCCCCCGCCCCACTGAAAGCCAGGAACGGGAGTGAAATCATCAGAGACAGAGAAAACAGTGAGTGCTGGCTGGAAGAAACATCTTGAACACTTCCCTAACTTTGACTCTGCCCTTGATATGAGCTCTTCGACTCCCTCCCACAGCAGCCTATTCAGGCCAATCTTGCTGCCACTTTTGACTGACAAGAATTCAAAAAGGTTCCATCCCATCTCAAAAATAGCAAGCCTCAGGGCCAGATGGTATCCTCACTGAAATCCTAAAATTAGAGAGTGAAGAGCTTCAATCAGAAATCCACCATCTCATCATCCACATCTGGGAACAGGAGGGAATGGAAAGGGACCTCAGAGGTGCCTAATCATGAGCATCCTGAAGAAAGCAGACAAGTCCAATTGTGGTAAATGCGGAGGGGTCTCCCTGCTATCTGTCACTGGGAAAGAGAATGCTCAGATCCTCTTCAAACATCTCCACCTCTTCCCAGTAGCCTAAGAGCCGCTCTCTCAATCTCAGTCCATTCTTCACCTCCAGAAGCAGAGTGGACCTGATCATCAGCACACATCATCAAGAATAATGCAGGGAGCAACAGTCATTGTACATGGCCACATTTGATCTTACTAAAATCTTGACTCCATCAATCATGATGGTCTGTTGAACACTCTCCTCAAATTCAGCTGCCCACAGAAATTCATCTCTCGCGTACATTTTCTCCACAATTACATACAAGCCATGATACTAACTAATGAGTCAACAGCAGAACCATTCTCAGTGACAAGTGATGTCAAGTATGATTGCATCATTGCCCTAATATCTTCCCCAATATGATGCTGCAATTTTGCATCTCACCAACAAACTTCCCTCAGACGCAGAGCTAATCTTCAGAACTAACAAGAAAATGTTCAACCTACAGTCAGTAAAGTCTAGAAGCAAGCTCACCCAAATCTTATGCATTGAGACAATGCTTATGTTCGCATGGACTCAAAGGCCAAGCTCCAATACATCATCAACTCATTTACTGAGGCATACAAGAGGCTGAGACTTGGACTCAAAATCTGCAAGACCAATGCCGTCTATCAATCTGCCCCTGCTTCACCACACTGCCCTCCAATAATAAGGGTTCACAAGAAGCCCTGAGAATTGACCCAGCTTCACATACTTCAAGAGCTGCTCCTTGTCAAAGGCAGACATCGATGATGTCACCACTGCCTTCAACAATCGATTGAAGAAAAGAGAATTTGAAGATCAAGACCACACTTGGAGTATTGTTTTCAGTTCTGGTCGCCTCATTTTAGAAAGATGTGAAAGCTTTAGAGAGGGTGCAGAGGAGATTTACCAGGATGTTGCCTGGATTGGACAGCATGTCTTATGAGGATAGGGTCAGTGAGCTAGGACTTTCCTCTTTGGAGAGAAGGTGACTTGAGAGAGGTGTACAAGATGATAAGAGGAATAGATAGAGTGGACAGTCAGAGATTTTTTCCCAGGGCGACAATGGCTAACACTAGGGAACAAAATTTTAAGGTGATTGGAGGAAGATATAAAGGGGATGTCAGAAGTTAGTTTTTTACACAGCGAGTGGTGGGTGCGTGGAACGCACTGCTTGCAGAAGTTGTGGGGGCAGATGCATTAGAGACATTTAAGAGGCTCTTAGCCACATAAGTGATAGAGAAATGGGGGGTTATGTGGGAAGGAAGAGTTAGATAGATCTTTGAGCAGGATGAAATGTCAGCACAACATCATGGGCTGAAGGGCCTGTACTGTGCTGTAACGTTCTATGTTTTATGTTCAAAGTCCTCAGACCTGGCCCAAAGCTCATATTCCACTGGCCAGTAATGGTCCCTACCCGCCTCTATGCTTCTAAGACCTGAATTACCCATAGAAGGCGTCTCAAGAACAGGAAACATAGCATCAATGCTGTCCCTGTAAATCCTCCAAATGCACTGTAAGTTACCAACTAATGTCTGCATTCTCTCCCAGACAAACATCCCAATCACTGAAGGCCTAGTTACTCCCAGTCATCTAAGTTAGGCAATCCATATCATTCGCATGCTTGACATCAACTCCCAAAACAGATAATTTATTCCAAGCTCTGTCATGATAGGAGATTACTGGGCAGACGGAGAAAGAGTTTCAAGGATGTGCTCAAAGCCTCCACAAAGATATCTTCTCTGCATCCTGGGAATCTCAGGGCCATAATTGCTTAAAATGGAGAAGAAAGGTTTGGAGTGGCATTGAGAACCTCTGGCTCACATGACAGGAGCACAGAGAGGCTCTGCATAAACTACCGAAGGAGCACATCATCTCACAATTTACCCACCCACCTGCCCTATCAGCCACTTCTTGCCCCATCTGCAGAAGAGTCTGCAGTTCCCCCAGTCTTCTCCTTAGCCAACTAAAAAGCCACAAAACTAGGATGGAAGGAAATCATCCTCAGTTGCGAGTGACTGGCTAAGAAGAAGCATTTCCCAGTGGGAAGCAACTTCCACACAGAGTTCTTCCAAGCAAACCGCAGCGGTGAAGTCAATGACTTTGCCACTTTTCATTTGAATGGACAGAAGGTGTGATCACATTCTATATGCCAGAAACACTGGATGACACAAAAGCCCTTGAAGTATTTGGTCTGTTCCATAGTAAAAATATATGACATATTAGGGATAAGTTCTTTAATTGCAGAACATGCGATGTGCTTTATTTATAAGATCCCTCCTCATATAGACATAGATTCAATTCTCAATAAGGACAGAAAATGCAAGAACTGCCCAGTAAGTCAATGACGTAAAATGTTAATTCTGTTTCTGTCTTCACAGATGCTGCCTGACACCTTGAGGATTTCCACCATATTCTTCTTTTATTTTGGATTTCCAGCATCTACCTTTAGTTTAAATTCTGATTTAATTTTGCGCCCAAATCCAAATAAGACCCAGGACTGTTTCATCTCTTGGACCTGGGATTGAATCTTGCTCGGTATGATCTTATTGATAACCAAATTAGGATTGTATCAAACGATATTCATTTGGGCATGAATACACAAAGGATAAAATTTGGAACCAACTATTAATCACCTGCGAGAGAAACCAAAGTTTTTGTTTAAAGTAGTAACGATTTAATGTTTGACCTGACTTTGTATTTAACGTGAGAGTTCCAGGCATGGCCACTGGAATCAACAGCCATCATAAAATTCGCAAGAAAAGTGTAATGTGCTGGATTTTTAAAGGATGCCATGTTTTGAAAGAAGTGCAGTGCCCTGTTGCTGGGAAAGCTAATAAAGAAGCAATGATTTCCTTGATGTAACTGCACTTTAAGAATTGATTGAAGCTACAGATGCAATCTGTGATAAGTTTAAGAAAGGTCACTAAGTATAGGGAAGTTCAGAACTAAAATCACCCTCAACAACGGTGTTAGCTGTGTGAACTCTAGAACCATAGAGTCACAGAGCAGAGAAATAGGCCCTTTGGCCTACCAAGTCCTTGCGA
Organism: Rhina ancylostomus; assembly: GCA_030265395.1. NCBI lineage: Eukaryota > Metazoa > Chordata > Chondrichthyes > Rhinopristiformes > Rhinidae > Rhina > Rhina ancylostomus. The sequence goes on along the minus strand of JARFYF010000002.1, from coordinate 73,885,077 downwards.
ACCATCAGTATCCATCTATGCTAATCCCATTTATTAGACCTTGGTCAGTAGCATTCTAAACCTTGGAGATTCAAATGTTCATCCAAATATTTTTTAAATGTTGTGAGAATAGCTGCTCTCCAGGTTGCAACCACATCATGGGTGGAAAAATATTTTCCCTGGTTCCTCTCTAACCTTCTTACTCCTCACCTCTAACCTATACCTTCTGGTTTTAGATGCTGGGTTATAGGGAAAAGTTTCCTACCATCCACACTATCTTTGCCTCTCATAATTTTGTAGACCTCTGTCAGGTCTTCACTCAATCTCCTCTGCCCCATGGAAAAGGAACCCAGCATATTCAGTCTATCATAACTGCAAGGTTCCATCCCAGGCAATGTCTTGATGAATCTCTTCTGCATCCTCTCCAGTGCAATCTCATCCTTCCTTTCATGTAGCACATAATATTCCAGCTATGAGCTAACCATAGCTTTGTAAAGTTGCACCAGGACTTCCATGCTCTTAAATTCTAAGGCCCAGCCAATGAAGTCCAGCAGCCCATGTACCTCCTTCATCATCTTATTTACCCATGCTACCAACCTTAAGAATCTATTAATATTTTGTAAGGCCATATCATTCATGGTGTATGCCCTACCTTTATCGAACATCATGTCACATTTATCAGGACTAAATTCCATCTGCCCTTGCTTGACTCAACTTTCCAGTTGACCAATATTGTTCTGTAACCTAAGACTATCCTCATGATCAATAACACCTCCAATTTTGTTTGAAGATTAAATTCCAAAGGATGTAATGGCTCAGAAGTTTCCTTTGTGGCAAAACAGCAGAAATGGCCAAACAGCAGAGTGTAGCACAGCTATGAGGAACTTGCAAAGCCACAACCTGAGAGAGGGCATTCATGATAAATGTGGAAAACAGTGTAGAAAATAGCACATTGATTACATTGAGAGAGATCTGGTAATGTGGATCAAGAGAGATCTGGCAATGCACTTCCACACACCGACAGAATTAACCACACCGACTCTCAGGGTGGGGGCTAACCATTAATGGATTTCAAGTGGGAAACTGCTGGTTTCAGAAAATTTCTGAAACTCATTTGCATGCCACCAGGCCACTTCTCACTTTGAGCAGCTTCTGAACTCCGGAATTGTTGGAGCTTGGGTACATGCATGTAGGTCTTGCAGTAGTGTCAACAGCTGGTGGGGTTAGGAGGGGACAAGAGAAGGATCTAGAATAGGGGAAGCCTACATTTTCCTTCTATGATCTGGAGCAGGATTTTGTTTCTCCTTGGATGGACACTTTAGCTTTCTGACCATCTTCACGTTGCCAGTTTCCTGGATAGATCCAGGAATGTTAAACTGGCTGTTGTGGTCCAACAATGCGATCCCACACTGGCCAATTTACATGGTTTAACTGCCTTTCCAGGGCCTATCTGCTGAGATTGGATGTGAAGAGATCCCAGCAGCTTTCCAGTAATAAGTTATCCAGAGTTTTTTTTTAATCACCCTCCCAATCCAGCTTCCCCCAGTTTGAAAGAATAAAGTCCTCTCTTATGGAGCTAACAAACAGATAGTTAGCCACCAAATGAATGCAGTCTGAACTCCAACATGAAAAGGGTGACAAACTTAGCAATGGGTAAGGGAAAACAAGGTAGGATCACAGGGGTATGTAGATGCAGTTGTGCATGATCTTGACCAGTAATATAAGACCAGAGAACCAATTTCTCATACAAGCACATGTCCAATTGAAGAAACACCACTAAGAAATTATATGAGTTGAGTTTCACATAAATTATTACCAAATCTATCATGTTTCAATGGTTTTCAGAAACTTTAAGAAACCAAGAGATATAGTTTAATGACCCAATAAGTTTTCATCTTCAGTCTTGGCTGGCAGTCTGGCTGAGCAATGGCTCATTAATTATGGAACCCAGCCAATTTTTATTCCAGTGAGTGCAAGGTGTCCCTGCACCATATGATATATGAGGTGAACACAGAGGTTGGTTCCACAATTACACACAGTCATAGGAGTCCTTATCGTGGTTTATATCGTCAAGTTGTCGTGAGTGAAAAGAGGAGAAACTAGAGGCCAGTTTATCCAAAGACAACTGAACACTGCATTAGCTCCAAAACAACACAGGCAGATATGTGGTCATTTTCCAGTCCCCTAGACTATAATATGAGGACAATTAATATTTCAAGTGAATGGAAAACATTCTTCTTCCCTAGTTAAGGAGGAAAATATTGTAAATCATTCTTAAGTCTCACATTTAACCTTGTCAAAAGCCTTCTGAAAATCAAAATACACCACTTTAGTTGTTTCTTCTTCAGATCTAGACATGTCCTCAAAGAGCTCCATTAAATTGATCAAACATGATTTCCCTAGCACATCTGTTATTCCATTGAGTGTATTCTGCAAGGAACTGAGCTCGAATTCTTCCTGTGTACTTTAAAGTCATAGAGTTGTACAGGCCCTTTAGCTCAACGTGCCTATGCCGACCATTGTGCTTATCTATACTAACCTCACTTGCCTGCATTAATTCCATATCCCTCTATGCCTTGCTCATTCAACTGCCTTTTCAAATGCCTCTTACATGTTGTTACTGTTCCTGCCTCAGGATCTCTTCTAGTAGCTCATTCCAGATACTAATTACTCTTTGTGCGAAAAATTTCAGGTCTAAGATAAAAACAGAGAACATTTGAAATACTCAGCAGAAATAAGAAATAAATACAGAATGCTGGGAACACTCAGCAGGTCAGGCAGCACCTACAGTGAGAGGAACAGCCAATGAT
>JARFYF010000002.1:73807391-73818395 GCA_030265395.1 Rhina ancylostomus | reverse complement strand
TAAGTCTTTCAAGGTCACACATCTCAGTGATGGCAACTTAAAGAGACCTGAACCTGCAGATACATTATTCATCAGAAAGGTCCAGCAATGATGTGGTATCTCTGCAAATCCCTGGGTGTGAGTCCGTCACTGATGGGCATATCTGTGCTCCTTGCCCTATGTTAATAAGATTAGCATCTGTAAAGAAAGGCAATCGAATTAAAATCCTCACATACACCTTTGTCCAAAGTCTCACCACTAGAGATACCAAACCAACCCTTTGTGATTCCCCATGGCCATGGACTGCTGCCAGCAATGTCCCCAATGAGGACCCTTTGAGTGAATATCTGAGCAGCTCGATGCATCCCATAATACTTTTAGCACACTCAGTGGACTGTGGAAGGTGTTTGCACAGGCCCTAGTAAGATCTGATCTGTCCAACCAGATCTTCCATTGTCAGCGGTGTAATCCCTATAAATAGCATACAGAGCAACAAAGCAGTGTAACTGTACATAGTTCTACTGAGCTTGTTCAACAACAGCCCTAATATGAGTCTTCCTGTTCCTGTTTATGTCAGTGTAGGCAGAAATTTGCATGTAAAGGCATCAAGAGGTACAATAGCATGGAGATTAAGTTCTGGACTTGCACCCAGAATTCTGAACCATTGATCTGGACACAAGTTCAAATCCCATTATGGCAAGTGAGGAATTTAATTTTAATTAATTAGATAAAATTGGAATTTTATTTAAGGAAAAGAAATAGCCTCAGTAACAGTTGCACTTCCCTGTAGCTGTGACACTTTACTCTGTATTCTTTTATTGTTTTTACCCTGTACTACCTCAATGCACTGTGAAATGAATTGATCTCCACAATCGGTATGCAAAATAAGTTTTTCACTGTACCTCAGTACAAGCGACAATAATAAACCAACACCAATACCAAGTAGCCTTGAAGCTATTGGAATGACATGAAAATTAAAATTGGTCAAGGAAGAAAATTGGTGTGGACTATAAGTGACTCCAGACCCACCCCTGTGGTTGACTCTTAAGTGCCTTCTTGATTTAAGGACAGACATAGACAGAAAATGCCAGAATTGTCAGTGACATCCACACCCTGTCAGTGGATAGATTTTTAAAAAATGGTGTGTGACCAACCCTGGGGAAATGTCAATGCCCAGTCCAATTTCATGGAGTCATACAGCATAGAAAGATGCTATTCAGACCACCACAGCAACACTGATCAGTGGGCACCCATCCTTGTTAATCCTATTTTCCAGCCCTTGGCCCATATCCTTCTTTGCCCTACGTGATTCAAGTTCTAGTCCAGACACTTCTTAAATACTGTCAGTGATCCTGTTTCCACCACTCCCTCAGACAGTGTATTCCAGGTACTCACCATCCTCAGGGTGAAAAGTGTCCTCCTCCAAACACCTCTAAATCTCTTCCCACTTATTCTAAACCCATGCCTCCTTGCTTTATCTTCCTCTGATATGGGGAAAAGTTTCCTGCGGTGTTCCCTATCTATACCCTCATAATTTTATATATCTCAATCATGTCCCCTCTTAAATTCTTCCACTCCAGAGAGAACAGTCTCTCCAATCCCTCCTCATAACTGAACTGCTCCATGTCAGACAACAATCTCCTTTGCAGCCTCTCCAGTGCTACATCCTTCCTACAGAGTGATGACCAGAACTGCACGCGGTACTCCAACTGGGGTCTGACCAACGTTTTATAAAGTTGGAACATAACCCCACTGCTCTTGTTTTCAATGCCCTGACAAACCCATAGTGCCAAAGATACAGGCACTACATGATCTAATTTCTAGGCTTACTCCCCTACACAGAGCTAAACTCACTATTGTATTTAATGACAGGATTGTGTATTTACAGAAAGAAGACAAATGAGGAAGAATGGATTTTGTAGTAAAACTAAAAACTAAAGCTGGTGGAAACAATGGTGTCAGGAAGGACAATCTGGGAGGATGCCAATACTTGCTGTGCAGATTGGATTTCACATGATGCACCAGGCAGACTTGGGAATTAAATAAGTGCTCAGTTCAGAAACAGTCATGTGAAATAAATTAACAATGTTCAATCCGCTTATGGTATAAAATGGAAGAACATAAAATAAAGAGAATCAAGGGAGGCTTGGCCAATAGTGCCTTTTATGCAGATGTTGCAACAAAATAGGATTAACATCTGCACTGTAGAGGAAGGCAATCAGATTAAATCCTCACATGTATTTGTCCAAAATCTCACCATTGATCAGGTTTATTTGTTTTTCAGACCAGTGAGGTTGAAAAACACACTGCAGATGAATTTTAATGTGTTGCACTAATGGTGTCACCATTTCAGGGGAGTTTTACACTGGGAATAAAGGCAAAGAATCAAGACAAAGAGAAGAAAAAACATTTGTTGGAATTAAAATACTGAACACAGTTGCTGGAAATCTGAAATAAGAAAATGCTGGCCAGGCAGCATTTTAGGTAACACTACAGATTGATGATCTTTTATCAGAACTGACTTAGATCACAGAACAGAGAACAGTACAGCGCAGGAACAGGCCCTTCAGCCCACGATGTCTGTGCTGAGCATGATGCCAAATTAAATTAATCCCTTTTGCCTGCACATGATCACTGTCCCTCCATTCCCTGCATATTCATGTGCCTTTCTAAAAGCCTCTTGAACACCACTATCGTATCTATTATTTTACTTGTATTACTTTTGTATCTACTCTTATCTTATACTTATGCTTCTACTTGTATCTACTTCTATCGTATCAGGCTGTTTTGATACAAACTGGATAACAGCTGGTTATCCGAAATTGTTAAATTTCAATGTTGAATTCACTGCGCCAGCATCTTTTTTCTCTCTCCTCTATTCTCATTCATCTTCTTCTTTGCACATCTCTTCCAACAAATCAGCTCTGGTGAATCAGAATTCACCACCCACCCTTGTCCAGAAGCACTACCATCTGCAGAATTCAGTCTCGCTTGATCTCCACCCTATTACATTCCCATTATTGTCTCCACCCTTCCCACTGCCCCGCTCCTCCCCCAGTTCCTTCCCTGCTATTGAAAGCATGTTTCATTTCTATCCTTTCCTAGTTCGGATGAAAAGTCATTGACCTGAAATGTTGACCTTGCTCCTTTCTCCACAGATGCTGCTTGACTTTGGGCAGCTTTTCTGTTTCCAGCAATTTCTGTTTTTATTTCATAATTCTGCAACTGTCATTCCATCCTCGATTGGTTTGTTTTTGATGAGCAGAGTGATCACCTACCAGATGAGGACTTGTGACACTGAAGTAGCACAGAGTGAGTGCAGAAACTACTATCAGGCTGGCTGTGGCTACCACTCTGAACCCACAAGCTTCAAAATGAGGGCATTTTGTTGAGCACTGGCTTAATTATTGATCTTCTTGATGTGTTTACACTGCGAGTGAGATGATTGTTGCTCCAGTCAGGGTTCAGTTTTACATTTGCATCATGATTGTACAGGTAGATGAGGCCAGCCACATGTTTTGTTTGGGTTTCGTTCAAGTTGATTAGTAGCAGAGTGGTGTTACCCCAGCTAGTAAAACTGTCATTGCATGCTTGATCCAATTGCACTGGCCTCTCCATGTGGTTGGCATAGGTAAAGTTCTGTGTTTGGATGGATTGTAAGTAAATGATAGAAAGCAGGGGTGCCAATACCCTTCCTTGGGGTAGGCGGTTGCATTGCAAATGCCAACAGCTGCATTTTCCCCAGGGTTCATCACAAAGGTGTTGGACTGTCACAATGGTTTGCATCTCACGGACAAGCTGATGGTTCCTCTTCATGTCATGGACCTTCCAAAGCAATATTTGATCATTGACAGACATTCACTGCTGCGAGGTCAACAAAAGTGCTTAGGTTTCCCCAAAGCTATCCTCAATGCATCACTTTAGATTCAGTGACTGGCCAGTGCATGACTCACCTGGCCAGAGACCAGTTCATTAGAAAGTAAGTTGTCTTTTGAGAAGTTGACTTAGTTGATTTGCACCCATAAAGTCTACAGAGCAGTGCAGCGAGGAAATTGACATGAAGCTTGTTAAATCTGCAAGGTCCCAATCTTAAGTAAATAATCAGAATTTCCCTGGATGTGGAACATTTCCATCAGCCAGCCTCTCCCTTCTGGTATGAATATTTTTTTCTGTTCCATGTGTACATTATCAGTGTCCATTGCTTCACAGTCTATGGGATCTCTTCTATGTGACTTGAAAAGTCCAAAGATCCTTGAAGGTGGCAGCTCAGGTAACTTTACATGCTGAGAAAGGCATTCAGGATACTGGCCTTCATTAGTGTGGGCATCGGATACAAGAGCAGCGAGGTTATGCTCCAACTTTATAAAAACTTGGTCAGACCTCAGCTGGAGTACTGTGTCCAGTTCTGATCACCATGCTATATGAAAGATGTTATAGCATTGGAGCGGCTGCAGAGGAGATTCACTAGAATGCTGCCTGGGATGGAGCACTTTGTTGATGAGGAGAGACTGGAAAGGCAATATCTATTTTCCCTGGAGCAGAGGAAATTAATAGGGGACAATGACTGAAGAGTAGACAGCAAGAAACTTCTCCCTTTATCAGAGGTGGATAAAACTAGAGGACATAGATGTAGGGTAAGGGGGAATAGTTTTAGAGAGGATTTGATGGAGATTCTTTTCATCCAAGGGTAGTGAGTACCTGGAATGCACTGCCTGAGAGTGTCATGGAAGCAGAGTCACTAAGACATTTCAAGTTGTCAAAATAAGTACTTTTATTTCCTCGGCACAGAAGGTTTTGGACCAAGATGGTTTTAATATGGACGGGTGCCTACCTGTTGACATGGTGGGCACCCATCTCTATTAATCCCTGTTTCCATGCTGTGGGACTCTATGACTATGAAGACAGCAAGAGCTGGGATGAGTGAGTCAGGCAGCACCTGTATAGAGAGAAACAGTGCCAATGTTTCAGGTCATTGACCTTTCATCACAACTAGAAAAATAAGTTTTAAAAAAAGTATGTTTTAAAATAAAGATTAAGGTGAAGACAGTAATGAGAATGTTGTCACAGGCTAGAGACCAAGGTTTACCTGGTAGGACAAATGTTAATGGCTCCATTTATGAAAGGGTAAGATAAGGTAAGATATCTTTATTAGTCACATGTCCCTTGAAACACACAGAGAAATGCACTTTTGCATAGAGTATTCTGGGGGTAGCCCACAAGTGTCACCACGCTTCCAGCGCCAACATAGCATGTCCACAACTTCCTAGCCCATACATCTTTGGAATATGGGAGGGAACCGGAGCACCCAGAGGAAACCCACGCAGTCATGGGGAGAACGTACAAACTCCTTACAGACAGTGGCCAGAATTGAACCTGGGTTGCTGACGCCATAATAGCGTTATGCTAACCACTACACTACCATGCCTGCCCCATGATGTGTGTAAAAAAAGGGAGAAAAATTAAGACATCAGAGAGAAAAAAGCAAAGCTGTAACTGTGAGATGTGAAGGATGTGTTTGCTGGAAATATGAAATGAAAAGGAATACTCAGCAGATCAGTAGCAGATGTAGAGAGAGGGTGTGGATGACATTACAACAGAATTGGCTAGTTTTGACACAAATATGAAATGCTAGTTATCTGAAATTTTTGAATTCAATATTGAGTCCTGGGGGTGCAAATGGCTGAGACACAAGTTGAGGTGCTATTCCTTGAGCCTATGTTTAGCTTCATTGGAACGGAGTAGAAGACCGAAGACAGAGAGGTCAATGCGGGAGTGGGATGGAGAACAGAAGTGACGGGCAACTAGAAGCTCAGGGTCATCCTTACAGACTGAAAGCAAGTGTTCTGCAAAAGAGTCACTCAATCTCTGTTTGGTTTCTGCAGTGCAGAGAAGACACTCAAGGCAATACTCTAAACTGGAAGAAGTGCAAACAATTGCTGTTTCACCTGGAAGGACTGTTTGGGTCCCTGGAGAATGGAAAGAAATAAAGTAAAAGGGCAGGCACTGCATCACATGCAGTTGCAAAGGAGAGGGTCCTGAGAAGGGAAACAGTTGGTGGAGAATTTGTTGTGAACTGGAAAGTTGTAGAGGAAACAGTCCCTTCAGAATGTTGAACGGGAAGAGGAGGGGAAGATACATTGTGGAATCTTGTTGAAGATGACAGACATTATGGAGGATGATCCATTGAATGTGGAGGCTGATGGAGTGGAAGGTGAGGACAAGGGGAATCCTATCCTAACTTTGGGCAGAAGGGGGAGGCAGTGAGAGTAGAACTGAGCAAATAGAAGAGATGCAGTTGAGAACCCTGTTAATTATGAGGAAGCCAGAGTGAAGGGAGAAAGAAGACATCTCAGAAGCACTGGAGTGGAAAGTCTTATCATCAGAGCAGATGCCATGGAAATAAAGTTGAATAATGGAGCAGAGTCATAGAACCATAGAACAATACAGCACAATACAGACCCCTCGGCCCACCATGTTGTGCCGACCTTTAAACCACATCTAAGATTAACTAACCCATTCCTCCCACATTTCCCCCTATTTTAAATTCCTCCATATGCTTATCTAACAATCTCTTGAACTTGACCAATGTATCAGCCTCCACCACCACCCCAGGCAGCACATTCCATGCACAAAACCACTCTCTGGGGAAAAAATCTTCCTCTGACATCTCCCTTGAACTTCCCACCCATTACCTTAAAGCCATGCCCTCTCGTATTGAGCATTGGTGCCCTGGGAAAGAGGTGCTGGCTGTCCACTCTGTCTATTCCTCTTAATATTTTGTATACCTCTATCATGTCTCCCCTCATCCTCCTTCTCTCCAAAGAGTAAAGCCTTAGCTCCTTTAGTCTCTCCTCATAATCTATACTCTCTAATCCAGGCAGCATCCCAGTAAATCTCCTCTTTCCAACACTTCCACATCTTTCCTATAATGAGGCGAGCAGAACTGGACACAGTACTCTAAGTGTGGTCTAACCAGAGTTTTGTAAAGCTGCATCATTACTTCGAGGCTCTTAAACTCAATCCCACGATTTATTAAAGCTCACATCCCATAAGTGTTCTTAACTGCCCTATCCTCCTGTGACGCAAGTCAGTGATCACGGTCCTCAGATTTTAAGTTTTCCACTACAATATTCTATATTTTAAGGTATTAATTTCCGTTATCTCCAGTGAAATTTTTTTCTGACAACTGCTCCAAATACACGTGGCTAAAATTTCCTGATTTTACATTGACCACTCTATAATCTCTACGCTTGTTCTAAATCAAGACCATTTGCACTGAGATAAAAGGGTGGGCATTCAACTTCTTCATATGCGATTAATGTTCCTGGTGCACTTGGCAATAATTCCATGATTCATGGAAAGACACTGTTAGCTTGGTTAAGTAACACATACTTCTGACCTCAGTGATTCTAGATTACATGTCAACTTGAGCATGAAAGCACAAACTGAACATTTTTCTGTCCCTGTGTCATCTTCTTGGGAACACTAATGAGGTTCTGCTTCCATGTCGAGGTATAAAATATTTGTGGCATTTCTCTTTTGTTAACCAACCACAACTGATGCTTATAATTCACTTTAGTCCAGTCCAGAATAATCAATATTTATTCAAAATAATAACACTGGATAATTTCCCTACCAAATTTGTGGTTGCTTAATGTACTTTGTTCTTTTACATTGAGCAAAATATTTTCTTCTGCACTGCACTGAGACTGATTTATAGTGGAAGTTACATGCAAGCTATAGTGACCAAACCAGATTTTAGTAAGTGAAAAGTGAGCTGACAAATTCTATTGAAAGATTCTATTGGCCTGGTATTTTGGAACTTAGCTTGTGAAAGGCACTTCTGATATTGGAAAAGATTTGATATTCCAAGTAGGAGCAGATGATCTTTACAGTGTTCTGCATAAACATATATCAATAAAAGTAATGTGGTAACAGCAGTAGTCTTACAACATGTAAACAGACCCTTTGGCCCACCAATATCATGCTGATCATCAAGCACTCATATATACTACTCCTTAACTAATCCTGTTTCTTTTTCTCCCCACTTTCCCTTCATCTCCCCTCAGAATCTACCACTACCTACCCACTTTGTGCATTTTACAGTGGACAATTAACCTGCCAACCCACATATCTTTGCTTCATGGGAGGAGACTGGAGCACCTGGAGGAAACGCACATGGTCACAATAAGAATGTGCAAACTCCACACATACAGCAGCAGAGGTTAGGATTAAACCCAGGTCACTGTACCACTTTGCAACTCCTAAATGATGGCCTTGATTCCATCAAATTTACTGCTCTTCTTGTTTATACTGTTCTATGTGTGACTTCAGACCATCAGCAATGTGATTGGTCCAAAGTATTACCAAGTCCTGCAGATGCTTTGAAAGTGACCAACCACTGCCTTCTTGAGGGGTAAGAAATAATTTCTGCCTTTGACAGCATGGGCCTATTAATAAACAGGCTGAAGACTAAATAGGCCAATAGGTCAAATAGGACAAGTTTTTAGGCTGTAAATAAATTAGATCAGATGCTTCCATTTCCATTATCACTAAGAGTGACTTGGTGACACCACCACCGATCAAGCTGGCTGAATCCTGAAGCACAAAGCTGCCAGATTAGGTTTGTGGCAAACAGTGGGTGAACTATCATATCAATGAGAGGAAGAAACGTACTTAACCTCATCCTTACTTATATAGATGTGGCAAATGTACCTGTCCATGATAGGACGAATAGAATTGACCATTGTGTAGTCCTTGCAGAGTTGCATGCCCACAACTTCCTAACCCGGATGTCTTTTTTGGAATCTGGGAGGAAACCAGAGTACCTGGAGGAAACCCACACAAACACAGGGAGAACGTACAAACTACAGACAGTGGCTGGAATTGAACCCAGATCACCGGCACTGTAATAGCGTTAGGCTAACCACTACACTACTGTGCCTGCCCCGGGGATATCTTGGGGATCATCACTGACCAGAAATTCAACACAGCCTGCCACATAAATACTACAAGATTACCCTCATAAACTGATTACCCTGGCCCCTTGACACCCAAAGATCTTCCAACAATCTACAAGGTATGTCAGGACTACTTAGGAATTCCCTCCATTTCCCTGGAGGAGAGCAGTTCTGAAAACACTCAAGGTACTTGACATCATGCAAAATAAAGCAGCAGCTTAATTGGCACCTGTCCACCACCCTAAACATTCATTCCCTGGACCTTGGACACACTTTGGCTAGAGTGGTGTCAACTGCAAAATGACTCATCCAGGATCCACCCTTCAAACCCTGGGCTTCTCCCAGACAAAAAAATCAAGAGCATCAGGCGTCATACGCTAACCCAACTTGGAAGTATATTGCCATTCCCTCCTAATTGCTCAGTCAAAATCCTGTAACTACCTTCCCAACAGCATTGTGTAGTTTACAGGAGAATTGCAGCAGTTTTAAATGATAGCTCACCACTACCTTCTCAAAGGCAATTAAGGATGGGCAATAAATGCAGCTTTTCCCTGTGATGTCTGGATTCCAAAAAAAACTAACTAAAGAAAAATAAATGATACCCATGAATCTGGGATGCCACCCTGTACAAGGACTCACACTTATCACTATTTTCAGTTCCTCTGGTGCAGTCAGTTAGCATTGTCAAAACTTGGTGTCCTAGTCAATAATAGTGGTGATTTAGATCTAAAACTGTTAGATCCATCTTTTGGTCAAAAGCCAAATCAAAATGTGAGAAGCTGTTCTTTCAGTATGCAATGAACGTCTTTGAACAGTATAGTTCGCCAAGGACAGAAAAGCTTGAATTGGAATAGGATGGGGAATTAAAGTGTACTGCCCAACTGCTCAGAGGACACTTGCAAACACAATGCAAAATATCCATTGATGAGATCATCAAACCCATATGGTGCATTTTCTGGTAAATAAAGGCAAAATCCTCTCAAGATGCAGTATTTAAATAATCAATATTTGTCTGTTTTACCTAGTATAGTCATTTCATATTTTTTTTTATTATGTAACTGTTTGCATGAATACACAAGAGGAATGGAAAGGGTTCAATCATATTGTGCAATTCACTGCACTGACATTTAAAGAGAGCAATTTCATTTGCAGCAAAGTGCCTGTGGGGGAATGACATTCTCTCATCTTATTAGTGTTTGCCTTTGGTTTCATTCTCTCCACTACATTGCTCCACGCTTGCCAATGAGGCCATTAAGCTTTCTCACTCACTAGTCCTGAGCTCAGTTCCTTCATGGTTCATTTGAAACTCAAGGCTGGGCAACAAAAAAAAAATGCAAACAGATTACCATTATGTTTTGCAGAGACATGTGGCAGAAAGGACATTGGTTTGATTTTAACTCTAATCAGACAGTGGATCCTGTGAGATTTGGAGTTGAAGGCTTGGTCAATTTCAGCATAATGGAGCTGGTCAGCTCCTTGTTTGTTCTACGGCAACTCACCAACAGGGTAGAACAAAACTGAGGTAGCCCAAGGGGCAGTGAAGGAATGCTGCAGGCAGCAAAGTTAGTTGCGAGGGGTGGAGTGGCTGAGTTAAAGGTCGCAGGGCCTCACAGGGTCTGAGGGGGCATAAATCTAAACAACACATTCAGGTTACCACTTGGGACCCTGGTATATATTTAATACTGCTAGTCTCAGCAGACCTTAAGTCACCATCAACACCAGTAAAGCAGCAAATTAGGCACAGTGGAGCAAGGGGTAGTTTCTTCATTTTAATTACCCCCCCCTACTCAATGCCCTCAAAAGTGGCATGTTGAAATTTTCACTTAAGTTGTCTTGACATGGGCAAACCATAAAATACATCTGCACAGTTATAATTTCATAAGAAAAATATATTGGTCATATGCCTGTTGAAGAGAGTCATACCAGACTGTCACAGTGTTGATCCAGATCAAACTCACAGAGAACCCAAATGCGGCACACCAATACATGACTGGAGTCAGGATACTTCCTCAGGACAAACACAGGCAATAACTGGAAGGAATCTTGCCTTGGAGATCAGAAGAGG
>JARFYF010000002.1:73611449-73621775 GCA_030265395.1 Rhina ancylostomus | reverse complement strand
ACTAGGCAACTGCTTTGCAGAACACCTGCACTCTATTCACTATGGCCATCCTGAGCTCCCGGTTGCATGCCATTTTAATTCTCCTTCCCATTCCAACCTGTCTTCAACCTCTTCCACTGCCAGGGTGAAGCCAAATGCAAACTAGAAGCCTGTATAGTCTACAACCCAATGGCACGAATACTAAATTCTTCAGTTTCAGGTAACACACTCCTCCACCACACCCCCTCCCCACACCCTGTCTTTTTTCTCTCTACTGCTGGCCTACCCAGGTGCTCTCATACATCCTCTTCTTTCCAAACCCCATCACCCCCACCCCAATCCCCTTACCACCCAGTTTCTTTCCCCTCCCCACCTACTTCATCTGCTGATCCGTCTACACAGTCTTCCCACTGGGTCCTCTATTCCCTCCACCCACTGTTCCCATCTGCCCACCATACCTCCCTGATTTGGTTCCACTCTTCGCCCTCATTTCTTATCAAATTCGATCATCTGCAGCTCTTTGGCTGCAATGCTCCACTCATCAGCTCCCAGCTTCTGTCACCATCGCCACCCTTCCCCCGCCTGACTCCATCCGCCAATCAGCCCCTCTTCACCTGGATCCATTTGCCAGCCCTTGCCTGACCCATTCATCTCACCTCTTTATACTGGCCATCTCCTCTTTACTCTTGGTCCAGATGGAAGGGACCTGAGCCAAAACATCAACAGTCCATTTCCCTCCGCAGACGCTACCTGACCTGCTGAGTTTCTCCAGCAGCTTGTTTGTTTGTTCCAGTAATGCAATCCCTTGGCCACACAAAGCAAGTATTGAACTACATGACACTCTAACCTTCCACTGTCATTCTGAAGATATGCTGTCATATTAAAGGCTCTGTTTTTAAATGAGATACTAAATGGATGCTCACATGGTTCCACTTCAACAGAAGAACTCTTTCAATCTTTGACCAGAACCCCTTCCTCAACTATGAGCTCAAAACCTACATAATTGACAAATGCAGTTTTGGGGTAGTTGCCCTCTGCAAAATGGTTGACATTTTGTAACACATTAGCATATTTCAAAGTAATTTACTACAGATGAAACAGTATGCACTAACTTGTAGACAAATAAAGGCCTTATGACCTTTTTATAGTTTTCATTTCATATCTTGCCATGAATGACTATCGGCACACAATGTGCAAAATCTCCTGTTTCAAACAAACGAAATTGCCCAGAGAATCAATAGCTAAATTTTCAAGAAAAATAAATAAAATTCCAGTAAACACAGAAATGAATTACACTTACACATCATTAAGCAGTTTGCTTTGTGAAATAGTTATGCATCCTGCTGATTGGAAGAGATTGCTTTATAAAACATGCTGAATTTCATTGATAATTAAGCATTAAAAACTTAATGAAAATCAAAAAAAACGTTGGAAATCTGTGATGCTGCCTGATCTTTTGAATAATTCTAGCACCTTCTGTCTTTTTCAAAAACTAAATGTTGCTTTCCATAAATTTATGTCAATTCACAGCAATGGAAAAGACATTTTGCACCAACATTTTTGAATTATATAGAGCCAAGTATTGCTCCAAAATAGCTACATCAACAATACTATTTACATTTCATGCAAGGTTACCATAATGGAGCAGCATCTCAGTTCACTTACATGCTATCTAAGAAATCTGCTCAGTGGCTGCTAGCCAGCAACCTGAAGTCACTCTGAAATTGTGGATCGCTGCCACCTCTCTCAACTTACTGGCAGGGGTGAGGGAAAGAAAAACTGCTGAGAAAATGAGAGAAAAAGGCACTCACAGTGTGTTGAGGTGCTTCAAACGCCTGAAGGCTCCGAATGGAATATCTTTGATTTTATTGAATCGCAAATCCCTGATTAGAAACACAAAAAAAACAGAAAAAGGGGATCAATCATAATTAGTCGATTGTCATTAAGAAGTTATACAACTTTATGAAACAATGTATTTCATGTAATTTCCAACAAAATAGGAATTATAAAAACTTGCTGTTTATTACTGCTCCCTTATCTATTCATAATCCTGTTTTGAAGAGCTGTAAATATGCATTTGTACATCAGCATGAATGCAAGTGCAACAATGTAAAGGAAACTGCAAGAATTTAATTCAAAACCAAATCTCAATGAAGTAATTCTCAATATTTCATAGTAATTTTGCCTGTAATGTACACCTAGACTATTTCTAACAGAAGACATTTGAGCAATTAGACTTAATCTTAATTCACATAGTTCAAATCTTTTAGAATTGTGGCAAAAAATGTAATCATAGTTCAGCATTGTGTTAATGTAAATTCAAAGGAAAGTGAGCACTGTCACCATGCTCTCCATAGCAGAGCAAACTAAACCAATCAAAGGACCATGTCAGCACGTAACAGCATCCAGCTGTGAGGTGACATACACCCCAAATTATTTCAGTCAGTGGAACTAATTGGTCACGTCAGTTTGGAATGTGTCTAGGCAATCCCAAAATAAGACTCCAGACTTCTGATTAACTGATGCAATGCATGATTAATGAAGGGAAATGCAATCCATCAGTAACTGAGGTTGTGGGAAAATGGTGAAATCGGCCAAGAAGCACGGCATGTTGCATGATAAGCATTTAGATGGTTGAATGATTCACAGGACGCCATACACGAATGCTAAAAGCCACAGAGACTTGTGTTCTTCATAAAGGACAAAATACATCATATGAATTAAATAAGTATTTGCTGATCACATACCTTTTTGACCAGTATTGGCTGAAAATGGTTTGTCAGAAAATAGATTTTCTATCCTGAGGGCAACAAGTCACTTTTAACTGCTTAAATACCACTTGACTAATGGTTGGTAAACAGGAGAGCAACCAAAGTATTTTAGAGTTCCATTTGTAAACAGAACATGTGGGAAGCAATGGTATTTTAACAAAACATTAAGTGAAACATTTTCATTGCATACAATGGAATTAAGTTGATTCAGTTACTGAAATACACTGTTAGCCTTCTGTCTCAAGGTCAAAACACATTTGCCAGTTTGTGAAGAGCTGAACAGATGTTCCAAACCAAATTTCTTTACCCCCATAGATTAGAGGCTCATTCTCTGCGAAGTACTCCGGCATGCAATCTCTAAATACTGGTATGTGGGATATACTAGCGAGCAAACTCCAGTGCTTAGCAGGCACTTTCTATCCATTATTTCAGTAAACATTTATCCATTTAAAATAAGATGATTGTTTACTTTTTCTTTTTATTCCAGGCATCAGAGGAATGGCAAATTAAATTAATATTACTTTGATAGGAGAATGGATACTACTTCAGGATTTAACATAACCAAAGCCATGAACTGAAACAGTGCAGCTACCTTAAGTTCAAAGGACAACTTGGTTAGCTTTATCTCTTGTTTCATCTGTCCTCTCCCCCCAACTCAAGTGTAGGAAACACTGTATATTGGATCGATTGCTTCTGTAGAAGCACTTTCATATGAGAAGCCATTTCTACCCTATGAAGGCCATGCTGATATTTTCTAAGAGTAATCTAATTAAGCTCATTTCTGAGCTGTTTTCTCACAGCCATTCCAGAAAGGCAAGATGAAATCCATTCCACCACTCTTTGAGGCAGCAATTAAAAACATAGCTCAATGCTTTGTAGTTGTTCTCAAATTTCATATTTTTTCTCATGGCATAGAAAGAAGCCATTGAGCTTCCAAGTCTATACTGGCTCTCAGAGCAACCCCATTCAGTCCTCTATAACCTACTGTCTCTCACGTGCCCATTAACTCTATCCCCCACCCCAGCTAATTCTCTTGCCACCTGCCTGGACCTGAATTTACAGCAGCCAGTTAACATACTAATCAACACATATTTGGGAAAGCAGACCACATGTTGGACATCCATGTGGTCATAAGAACTTGCTAACTCCATACAGACAGCCGCCAAGGTCAGGATTCAGCAGGTCCATTGGAGTTCTGAAGGCAGCAGCATGACTGGTGAGTGTGGAAACTGCTGGTGCAAGAGGTTACCAAGAACAAGTAGATGTTACCTCCCTGTGTACCACATTTTCTAGCAATGCACCAGCCAGAGGTTTTGAAATTGTGCCCTGTACAGCAATGTCCAAGTCATCCACATGTACTGATGATACCAGCACTAGTTTCTGGGGTACCTTCCTCCAATCCAGAAAAACAGCTGCTCGTTACTACTCTGCATTTTGCCCTCAAGCTAGTGTTATATGTTTCTTATCTTTTATGAATCTCAAATACAGTCAAAGTCGAGTTTATTGTCATATACACAAATACATGTGTGCACAGGTGCAATGACAAACTTACTTGCAGCAGCATCACAGGCACACAGGCATATAAGCAGCATTCACAGGAAAAATACATATTAAACATACATTATATACAATTTTTACAAGAAAGAACACAATTAGAACAAAAAAAAGTCAATTTTAGTGCAAAGTGACATAATGTAAAGCAAACTGCACCTAAACAACTTTTCATAAGGCATTCACCAAAATTCATTTAGTGGTTCCACCAAAGAAATAAAAATTGGCATCCTTGAGCTATTTTCAGTCCAGACAATTTAAACTATTACTAGAATTCTCTTTTCTGTACAGTTGTTTAAAATTATTCAGAACCCTGGAAATTTTGCCTCCAGTTCAACAATGAGAGAAGTTTGATTTGAAAACATGTCAGTGTATTCCAAACTGTAGTGACAGTTTCTAACTAAAGTTTGAAAGGACAACTAACCTCATCAACAGAACAGGTCTCAAATTATTTTTTTAAAATGAAAATGAAATAAAACTGGCAAGTATAGAAGTGCATCTTGTGTGCTAAATGTGTGCAAGAAAATCAGCCCCCGGTTGTACTCGCTTTGACACACTGAGTTTTAGTAAGTTCAATGAAATTCAGTGCAGGATGCAAATACAGCCAGTGACTGATATTCTCAGATCTATTAATACTGATGATCAAAGTGGTATTTCTCCACCTTTCTCTATTGTACAGAACATATTAAGTGGATTATCTCCATGATAGCATGAAACCATTGCACCTGTAACACCTCTTCAACAAATCTTACAAATTAACCATCTAATTTTCATACAAAAATGTTTTAGAATCTATAGTCTGTTATTTCTCTCACCCCATGGAAATGAACAAGCCTACTGACTTTTGTAAATTTACTTTTCTGCAGTTTTGCCTAGTTTGTCCCCAATCAGACCATAATGTTCATCCAGCAATTTACATGGAGTCATCTTAATATCAAATGGAGCAAAGAAGTGCACAAGCGAGACACTGTCCAAACTTGCAATAAGTAAAACACTTGACAGATATTGGAGTGAATGACAACTTTATGTCATGCTCTCTATACTATCCAAGATTTCACCATGTCTAAGGTCTACAGAAAACAGAAACATAGCATGCCATGTGTGCTCTGTCAATCAATATTTCATAAATTGGTATTTTGCACTTCTGAGCAATTGATGTCTCTTATTCAAGATACAACTGCAAGTAGTAATACTGATATTCCAGTTGGCAAAAATGTGGCAAGCTATTTCTTGCAGAAAAATGCATCACTGAATCTGATGTATACAGTATCTGATGCAAAAAAGGTTTAAACAAAAAGGTGATTGTACCAAAGCCAAGTCTTAACATACATTTGTGCAACCTCTGTTCAAAATCCAGACCTGTATAGATTAATCAACCCATGGCTGAACTTTTCACTAACCTTAGTGATGAAAATTAGAAATACAACCTGTGGCTGGACCAAATCACTGCATTATTTGGTCATGACTTCTTCCACAGTGTATCTTACTGCCTTAGCTGCAATAGCTTTCTTGACTGTTGCTCTGCATTGTTTGTGGCTGCTGAACAACGTCTACCAAGTCTGTTTCTAATGTCCTCATCTGTTTTCTTACCATTCATAGACTATTTGATTCATCTATTATAACTTAGCACAAAGCATGTTACTTTGATATCAAAATTTATTAACAGCTGCTGTTGCTCTGCCCATCTATTGCCCACCATTTCTCACCAGCCACTGCCACTCCCAGCTTCATAACATCTGCAGATCTGAACGTGTATTTGTTGTGATGACTCAGCCTGCAATGTTCAGTTCTTGTCAGCAATGGCCTGAATTTCTGACTCCAGTAAGAACTTTATAATGACTTTCCATATACCGTGGAATGTATTTACCTCACCTCAATGAATATCTGGTTCCGTTTCCTTTGAGGCAACCAATGATAGATCAGTAAAGTCTACTCAAGTCTAGATCCATCAGTTTAAAAACTCTTTTGCTGAAGGCATTTCTGTATCCTGTATATCAAACCTCCCACTTCCCCAAACACTGCATCCCTGCCCCATCATTGGCTTCCCCCCCCCATACCCACCTCCATCTCCTTCCCAACCCTTGCACAAAGCATGTTCTAGAACGTGTTAAAATGCTTTGCATGTGGTTAAATACGAGGCTAAAGTGTTCCCTTTCCAGCATGATTTTCACCAGCTAATTACATTGTTATATTTCTCATTGTTGATTTTTGACTAATCTTTCACACTTCTGTGACCATGTAGTTGCGTATTAGAATTTCATCTAGTAATTTGAATCTCCAATCTGTCAGAAAATCCCTCTGAACAAAAAAAAATTGCTTCAAGTGCATTCCAGTCTTAACTGCTAAATGGAAAGTCACAGAAATCTGAGGGAAGACCAGCATCATTGTCATATTCCTGACCTTGATCTGATGAAGCAAAATTAAGAGTGTCCTTCTGACTTCCTTCTTCTAATGGAACATTTTTAACTTCATTTCTCTGGTGGTGACACCATGATAAAATGGCTCAAAGCTTGTGACACATGACTAAAAGGTGGTCAAAAAGACAAGCACTAATGAATGTCTAAGGAGAAGGGATTTGAGCAGTGGAAGAGTGTAAATAGGGAATTACAGGATGCAGGTCCTAGCCTACCCAATACTGATAAAAATCATGGTGCAAGCCACCAGAAATCACAGGTGATTGAGGCAGAAGAGTTTGGAAGGCTATATCCATAAAAAGGAAGTTGCAAACAAAGAAGAGAATTTCAAAATCTGGGTGAAATCAAAACGGCAAAACACAGGGCAGCAGAAATAGGGAGGGGACAGTCAGCAGCATTTAGGATGGGGGTAAAAGGTGGGATGCTGGCTAGCTGACCACAGGAATAATTCAATCCAGGAGAAGAGCATACGAACAGAGGTAGGGAGTGGGACTAGGTTGAGTGAACTCATTGGAAATAGACAGCTCTGAAATTGAAGAGAATATGGGGTCAGCAACTCAGCTTGAGATCAAATGGGCATTGTAAACCATCCGATTCAGCCCCCAACAACAGTCTTAAGACAACAGCTCCAGTCTTTCTAAGTTTTAGCTGGAGAAAATTTCTACTCATCCCATATACACAAGCAGTCTTACAAATTGGAGACACTGTTAAATTGCATGAAGCAAGCCAATGGCAAGACAGACTTAGATGTCGGCAGTGGAGATTTGGATTTGAATGGGTTAGAATGTAGATGAGAAATAGGGAAAAAAAAAGCAAAGAATGAATCTTTGGGGCACAAGGTAATGGTGCAGGAGTGGAAAGAGGAAGCAAAACAGGAAAGTAAGCCAGGCAATGCAAGTTTATATAGTCTTTCACAGGATACACATATTGTTTGTACTTATTGTCCATTCCAAATCCCCTTGAACTAAGGAGAGAGTTAACAGTCAACCATGCTGGTGGGTCTGGAGTTTCACATAGGCCGGACTGGATATGGATGACACAAGACCTCCAGAATGCATTTGATCAAAATCTCTCTCTCCAAGAGTGAGAGTTTTATTTCCAAGATAGCTCCCTTAACACTATTCACATGCTGGATCCAACTCAGACATAACTTCATGATCGAGTGGTTCAACATCCCGACTTGCAGAGATCATTTGATTTACAAGACAACTTCACACTGAATCACCAACAACCACACACTTCTTGGTTCCACAGAAGTCCAGTATGGTTGCTATCTCCCTCTTATGCAAGTTCAACTTGACGGGTTGGTAAATAACAAGAACATGCTCATAGTGCTTAAAACTATTCTTTCTAATCAACGCCATGATAGGATAAATTGTCCATCATTGATAATGCTACATGAGGAATTGCTGACTTAAGAACCAATAACACTGAAAGTTACATATGAACTGCTACTATGGTTAAGGATCTACTAGCAAAAACTAATGGAATTTCTTGAATTCAACTACTATTCTCAAAGCTTCTGCCTTGACTTGAGTATAATTTCTCTCAGTCAGCTCCGACTCCATAGGACTACCTTGTGCTTTTTGTGAACACTGTGAATAGAGACTTTGCGAGCATTGGTGGCATGAAAAGCATTGCAAAGTGGAAGACTGCAAGGCTGAGTCTGAAGGGTACAGTTGAGACCAGTCTGATTAATTTCTCTCACTGCAATAGCCATCACTTATCACTGTGCTATTGGGTTTAGAAGAATCATGAGGTTCAAGTTGGCAAGAGAAAGGCTACATTTTGATGGCCTGAAGATCCAAGGGCAGGACGTGAAACAAATACAATTTTGCTGGCAATTCAAAATGACAACAGATGAGTACTTTGGAGCATCTGCTGATCATCTGCCAAAGTCTTGACAGACAGATGAGCCAAGCCACACATAACTGACCACCAGAAATTACTTGCAACGGCATAAAATAGCCTTTCAAACCATTTTCCAATTTTTGCTTTAAGACATAATTGTACTGTGAACATATGTAGATAATAAGGAAGCATTCTTCACCTGATAAAGTAGTTGCCCAAAAATACTGGCAGTTTATAATTGTATGAATGCCTAAAAAAAGTCACATTCATTCTACTAGATGTCATCATAGAAACTATTTAGAGAATTAAAAAGATGTCATTCAAGAAAGTGATGTTTAATAAGGAATGCATGAAGTTATCCAATCCTAGAGAACAATGCAGAAACTGGAAAGCAAGTGAAAAGGCACATCAACATCTCATGAATCTGATCAAATCACTTGGAAGCTCTGTTACAAACTGAATATTTGGAACTCAATTTAGTTTCAGCCTCATGATGACAAGACAAATCGTAAAAATTGCACTCAAAATAGAGTACTGCCAAAAAAAATCATAAGGTAGTCTGTATCTAAAAGACTGGGTCAAATTAAAGCCAGCTACTTGTATAAGCAATTTTAAGGTTAATTTAAACTTCCCTTTGTAAACCAGTATCTTAGCTTTGGGACAAAACTGTAGATTAACTTCACAACCTTTACACTAAGATTTCTTACAAAGGGAAAGTTAAATAATTGAAGTAATAGCTACCATAACATTTGGTAACTATATACACAGATTATTAACAAATCTTTATTCTCATGCTTCCTGTTACAACTTCTGGTCACGATTTAACAGCAGATATGAAAACTTAGAATGAGAATCTTGTAATGTAAACAGTTGGCTTTAATAATATAGTGAAGAGTTCAGATCAGTAAATGGTGCAAATGGATGAGGTTCTAAAGCTAATCTTCAAATCAGTCATCACCTTGTAGAATAAAAATAAACACGTATTCATCAACTGACACTTTGAGACATCATGGAGAAGTCACAAGCCAATTAAAACACAATTTGTGGCTATGAAAAGCAATGGGAATACACAAGATCTGCTGAAAGTTCCAATTCAAAACACAGATCCAACTACGTTCATTAAAATTAAATCACAGAGCACACTACAGTCAAGTGTTTTTAATATTCTAGGTTTGATAAGAGAACCAAAATTTTAGGATTATTGATGATGAAGAGGCTTTCTATTACTAATCTATTAAAAACACAAAAGAAATCGTATAATCTCTGCTAAAGGTCAATAAACTACTCATGAAAATTACTTTCAACAATCTTTACAACATGAGCAACAGGTGTATTTCCAGTTTACTGCTCAGTATATAATGTTTTAGTTAAATTATTTGTCATTTCAAGCCCAAGATAGCTCCCAGCATGGCTATTTCACAATTCTTTTTGAAGAGAATTCCTGGAACATTTAATTTTCAAATCAACTACAATAATGCACGTTGAAACCCAAATTCTCCAAAATATAATTTGAACCTTTTCTGATGTACAGCAAATCTGCTCATGGCAAGCCAGAATTAAAAGATCATTACAAATGCTAATCTTTTTATTTGAAGCAAAAGATAGAAACATAACTATAGGTTAGGCTCCAAATTTGCAGATTTGCAAATTTCCATCCACAAGTTTCCAGATGATACCACCGTAGTAGGCCGTATCTCAAATGACAATGAGTCGGAGTACAGAAAGGAGATAGAGAGCTGAGTGGCGTGGTGTCAGGACAA
>JARFYF010000002.1:73572742-73586857 GCA_030265395.1 Rhina ancylostomus | reverse complement strand
GTTTTTTTATACCTAAAAAGATAACATTAATGATGGATCTGTACACGGATGTAAAGGTTTGCACTGTTTTATTGTTGTATATAGCTTGTTTTTTATGATGAATAAAGTTTATTTTGGAATAAAAAAATATCCACAGTTCCCTCCGATGGCAAACACTGAGGGAGGGTGGATGATGGATCCATTTGCATCGACCCTCAGCCACACAGCTTCCTGCTCCCTTGATATAACAAGCCAGGAAGGTGAGGACATCCACCAAGGATACATGTGAGTTAAACGTGTGCGCTGTTACCACATGTTCCTTCTGGGTGGGGAGGCTGATGAGTGGTTGCGCCTTTAGCAGCGAGAGCAGAGCTTCATTCCCCTTCTCCCGAAAGTCCTGCAGCAGCTTCTGCCATCCCGCCGGGTATTTGAAGGTAACGAAGTATCCATTACCTATGAAATCCTGGAGGCAGTAGATGTCCTTTGCCTCAAATCTGCAGGTTTCCATCAAGACCTTTCTGATGAAGAGGTCCCATGTGAAAGGGTTCCCCTCACTCAGATCCTTTGCTGTCACTGACAGTATTGCGAAACCCTTCTCCTGAGGTGCTCATCGCTGCCGCCACCCTCATAAGAGCCTGATATAGCAAGTTGTGTGCTGGAAAGAGGTGTCAGACTGGTTTCCCAATCAGCGTGAGGATCCACCTCTGTGTCGGCAGGTTAAGCTCTCATCAGGCAGCCACTTGATTGCGAAGAGTCCTCGTTGTCTTTCTTCTTCAATGGCGGGTATCCACAGAGATCCACCATGAATTGGTCCCCCCGGTTACTACACTTGATCTTAGCCAAAAGGCCGAGAAGCGATCAGTAGCACATCTGAAACTGTTGTTCTGCTAATTAAACACCACCTCCAGCCGTACAAATTATTCCCACTCCTCCTCCCCACAACTACCCACCCACAGGTGAAGTGGTAATTAACCCCTTTTACTTAGGAAGGAAAAACAAGGAATAGGAATTATGATATATATTCAATGGAAAGAAAGTGAAAAAGAATTAACAGAGTGATCAAGGCATTCCAGAACATAAATTTCCTGAAAACGTCAGAGATAGTCACTGTTTGTACCAATGACGACCAGTGCACAACTCTATAAACCTGTGCAAAACATTGCTTTGGCTAAGTTTAGAATGCCAAATATGCGTTGTGTACACTATCACTAAAAGGCTGTATAATGCTTACATTTATACAGTGCTCTAACCTATTAGAAAGGCAAGGTGATTTATAAAGATGTTAAAATCAAGCAGCAAGACAACAGAAGGTAAAAGGTGATCAAATGTTGTTGCCATATGTGCTTTAAATGGGACATCGAGAGGAAGAGAAAAGTAGATTGCAAGGAAAATCACAACTAGATATGCTATAATCAGACAGGACATTGGAGAACTTTCTGATCCTTAAACTTGGTAAAGGCCTTGGGTAAATTTGCATGCAGAAGCCAATGCAGTACTGTAATTCATTCTATTAGTCCATCCAAACATCAGCCAAGTGTACATATTAGAATTTACATAAGATCAAGTGACTCAGAGCAAAAAATCCTATCAATTTGACCAAGCTGACAATAAGTGGATACCGTTTGCTGTTAAAACACTTAAAACAAACTCATGACTAACTTGTAAGAATGAGTAAAACACCATTGAGTTATTAAAGAGTTTGTTTCTTACTAAGGAACAACAGTGATATTTGCAAACACAACCTCAATGTGTTTGGTTACGTGATGCTGTACCTTGCCAGAATTGTACATGCCTTTGATTGGAACCCCAGGCAAGAAGAAAAACAAATATCTGCCAGAAGTTACTTGGAAACCCAGAAATCATTTGAAAGGATACAGTATTTACATTTTACAGTCTCCGCATTCCCTCTCCCTAGCTTTTTCCCATACTGTCAATAATAACTTTCACAAATAAATCTGAATCTCTTCAACCATTTCAGACAATGCATTCCACATAACATCCTCCACACTGTACAGGGGTCACCATAAAAATCACCATAGTTAAAAAAGTCTTTTGTACTGTAGTAAATTGTAATATGAAATTACTGGAAAACAGTGGATAATTTGTCACAGAGGCAAATATTTTATTGATAATTCAATGGTTATGTTAAATGCTGTCATTGCTAAAAGTACCTCAAAAAAGGGAAGACTTGCAGTAAAACAGCACCTTTCACAACCAATAGAATAACCCAAATTGCCACTTAAATACTTTTGAAGCATATTCAGTTATAATGTAGCAAACAGAGCAGCCAATGTTCACACTGCTAGCTCCCACCAACACCAATGTGATTACTACCAGATTAACTGTTCCCACGTTGCTCGAGGGATAACCTAGCCAGAAAACATGGGATAATTCTCTTGACATCTTTTCTGTCCCAGATATTTATGCTCAAATTAAATCTTTCAAACTGAAGATTGAAGTCCATATTCAAGAGCTACTAGTTTCAAGAGTTAAGACAGACCGCCTACATCATGGTTATTGTGTTTAGCAAGTAATTGTTGCTGCAAGATGGAGCCAAAGCATGGCGACTCATTGCAAGCTGCTCTCTGCAGATCTACTCATTACCAATATGCAGACCCATTGTACAGTTATAAGTATTTATTATTGCTCATCACATTTAAAGAGTTCAGGTTTGAAAGTAAAATAGTTCTATGACTTATTACATGTTAACCAAAATAATTGGTCTACATACAAAATTATGTGCATGCATGACCATCACTAAGAGTTTCCAATTTTCCAAATTCAAGGGAACACCTGTGAATCCCACAGAAATGGAATTGAAAGAAAACATTTTCCTAAGAATGCATTATTTAATAGTTATTGATTTACATAAGCAATTTCAGAATACTGTGGGAAATTAAGTTGCTTGAGTAATCACAAATATAAAAAAAAACTTATATAAAAAATCTTGGAAGTGATTAAGTGCCTTTCAAATCCCCAGTGCAAAAAGAATTTCACAGCCAATTAATTTGCTGAAGAGGAGTCAATCACACTCGTCTACTTGTACACTGCAAGGCCCCAAAAAGCAGTTTTACTCATTTGTTTTTCCAGCACTATCAGCCGAGCAAAAATGCTCAAGGGAAGGAGAGCTCTCTGTGTTCCTCCGAATTATGGCATCAATTTTCCCAAGAAACACTGGGAGTTCTTTCAGGAAGTTTGGAAGTCTCAAGCAAGCACGAATAAACACGGAAGTCCCAAACTTTGAGGAGGTTCTTGCTGATGGCTTTCCAACTGTGCTAAAATATTGCATTCCCCCTGGAGTCAACTGGCCATGTGCCCATCTACAGCAGTTTGATGATAGCTTTGCTGGGAGACCAGCTGTTTGGACCTGGTGTGGGTTCAGTGACCTTCCATTTCAACAAAAGGGCATTGAGAGTAATAGCCAGAGAAATAAACTTAAATAGTAAACTTTGAACGAACTTAAATTATAAGCATGTCCTCTATTGATTGAGGAACTATTTTTAAGCATTCAAAATTTTGTTTTACAAGTAATTTTAATAGTTTTGAATGTTTTCAAATGTCTATTTGACACTTTCACTAACATCCAAAATCTTTGATGGCCAGCTCAGACTAATGGGAAAGGGAGCACTTAACTGGCAGTTAAAGCAATTGTAAGCAGGGATCACCTTTTACAGGCAAAGATCTTGTGCTGCCTCACCAATCAGGACGAAATGGGCTTTAATGGCCATGTCCAGGCAAGCAGGGACCTAGCAGAGGGCTTGATGCTCCCAGGAAATTCCAGGCCAAATGTCTTGCAATCTTTTGCACTTCTCTTTGCCCCAAGGTCATCAACCAAGTCGAGCTATTAATTCAGATGTCAAAATGGACCTTAATGTCACCTTCTGCTAATCTTGGGAAAGGTTCAAGCAGAATTGCAAATTTATATATTCTGTAAAGAAGGATTATAGTCACATTCCAAAAACAGAATTGTACAGATTTCAATTGGTATAAAAAATTAGGAATTTCATAATGAGGATCCAAACGATGAGGATCAGGACACTTTGTAGGGCTTTTTTTATTCATTTGAACGCATCCTGGAGCAAACTTCCACACTGCTCAACCACTACTAGGCAACAGATATTGCATATGAACCAAGCTTTGCACAATTTTGTTTTGCACAAGAAGCTTTATTTTGAGATCTTGAGGGGTGAAGCCAAAACAGCAACATAATACTTAACCAACATGTTCACTTCCATTAATAAAAATGAAACTATCAAGCTAGTTTGCAACAAGAGTCAGCACCCATTCAGCTAAAGCCAGGCACCGAACCATTTTATTTCCAAATGGAATATCAGAAATGTAATGGAGATCAGAAGTTATGAATTCCATTTTAACTGACTCAATCCCACAATGCAGTAGTTGTGAAAGGCTCTTCATTTTTATTTGTTAATCATCATCTTCCTTAAAATTTCCTGTGCAGTTCCTACACAAATTACTTTACCACCCCAGAGCCCACTCCCATTCAAAGCATGCCTCCACAAAGGAGGACTACCATCTACCCAAAGATTCTCTCTTACATCTCCCACTGACCCAAGCCATACTCAGATCTCTACAGTGGGTAATATAGTCATCAAGCTAGGAGTCCTACCCATACCAGAGCAGTAAGATAGATGTCTGATCCATTTCCCACCCACGTACCAACAGACTGCAATCAGTAAGGTTAGGCAGCAACACCTCCAGCACAATTATTCTCAACACCTCTGCCCCATAGGGCTGCATCCTCAGCCCCTTACTCTACTCCTTATATACAAGACTGTATTGCCAGATTCTGCTCTAACTTCATCTACAAGTTTGCAGGTGATATAACCATAGTGGGTCATATCTCAAATAATGATGAGTCGGAGTACAGGAAGGAGATAGAGAGCTTAGTGACATGGTGTCATGACAACAAGCTTTCCCTCAATGCCAGCAAAACCAAAGAGCTGGCCATTGACTTCAGAAAGGGGGGCTGTGCACATACTCCTGTCTACATCAACAGTGTTGAGAACTTCAAGTTCCTAGGAGTGAACATCACCAATAACCTGTCCTGATCCAACTACGTAGACATCATGGCCAAGAAAGCTCATTAGCACCTCTGCTTCCTCAGGAGGCTAAAGAAATTTGGCATGTCACTGTCGAAACCCACCAATTTTTATCAATGCACCATAGAATGCATCCTATCTGGATTGGTATGGCAACTTCTCTGCCCATGACCACAAGAAACTGCAGAGTTGAGGACACAGCTCAGCACATCACAGAAACCAACCTCCCCTCCATGAACTCTGTCTATACTTTTTTGCCTCCCACACAACCCAGACATTCTCTCTTCTCCCCTCTCCCATGGGGCAGTAGATAAAAAAGCCTGAAAGCACATACCACCAGGCTCAAGGACAGCTTCTATCCCACTGTTATAAGACTATTGTATAGTTCTCTGGTACGATAAGATGGACTCTTGACCTCACAACCTACGTCATTAATGACCTTGCACCTTATTATCTACCTGCACTGCACTTTCTCTATCGCTGTTACACAGTGCATTCTGTTATTGTTTTACCCTGTTATTGGTTTACCTCAATGCACTGTGTAATGAATTGATCTGGATGAATAGTATGCAAGACAAGTTTTTCGCTGTAACTCAGTATGTGACACTAATAAACTAATTCCAAGGATAAGAAAATGCCTTCAAAGTTCTCTTATAAACAAATGAGGCCATTCTACAAAAAAGTTTGCAAGATCATCAAGTATTTTCCTCAAACAACCTCTTTAGAAACTCATCTTTAGACACTAAGGCCCAACAGATGACCCACAAATGATTGCAAATAGTGGAAAATATAGCTGAGATCATGTTTCCATCACCTTTTATATTGATATGTGCCAATGGATGAACAGGTTCCCCACAGCCTACCTGAAGTCTCATCTCTCTCTCCACCCTCCCAACTGACTGAAGGTCTCCCTATGACACAGGTCAGAAAATTCTCAAGGGAGAGAAAGAGGTCCACTAGAAAGTCTACACTAAGATGTACAAAAGTGGTTTATTCTTTGTGTACACACTGGACTCTCCACTTCCACATCACTAAACATGCATCAACTGCAACAATGAAAAGCAGGCAATAGAATTTACATTAAACTGTCCCATCTTTTTCGAAGCACATGCCACTGCATGACTCCAAAACCCAGATAAATCTACAAGCTGCTGTCACTACAACATGCTAAGACAAATGGCAGTGTGCATACCTACATTTACATTGATGTTAAATTTTAAAGAGAATATCGCAATTTACGATTGTGTGCAGCAAGCAAAGCAAGAACAAGGCGACACTTAATATGTATCGCTGGGTCTAGGCCAAGCAGAAATAAAATACACTTGGATGGATTATCTTTTAAAATATTATAATCTCCAGCGTCTAGATACATCAACTCTGCAGTTTATTGATTTAAAATATGGAACTTTTACTTTAAATTGATTAAGATTTTTGTACCTCATCCATTTCAAATAAGTTTCAATTTTTGCTAAACTTCCTTAAATTCCCATATTATGGCCATCTAAGGACAACAAAACAAAACTAAACATCCATCACAAACTGATAGTCCCAACCCTGTTCTGTGTGTATGTTGGTTCTCATATTATTTTATCCTTTTTCCCCAAATGACCTCTAATAGAAGCACCATCAGCAGCTGGTGCTCTATTGATGGTGACATTCTTCCTACCATCTTTATTTCTTAGTGTCAACATTCATAGCCTTTGAACCTCAAAGTCAGATCTTTATTCAGCTTCCAACTTAGTTCTTCTCTGGAACATTTGCCAACTTAGAACGTGTTTTGCAAAATATGCCATGTTAAATTTGAGGGCATCACTCACCAACAAAAGGCAATTTCACAGCAAAACACCTTTTACATAATTTAACACAAGGTATATCCTTTTGGAATCATATTTTGATCAAGAATGCAGCTCAAGCGTCTGAAATTGTATGTCAACGAAAATGGGCAAAGCGATGGCTAACCACTCGAGAGATTACAGAATGGAATACAGAGAAGGAAATCCCTTCTTTCACATTTGGTCAGAATCAGAATATCACACCTTAAAGACGTTGCATTGCATGGTATGTTCAAACCAGCAAAGAAATAGAACACAGACTGAGGGGAAGTCAACAGAGGTTTGGCAAAATTGCAGGCAGCTGAATACAGGCAACCCCCACATTACCGGGGGGGGGGGGGTTGTATTCCATGATTTTTCCATAATGTAAAACCTTGTCATCTGGTGCACGCAGCAAGAAACAAAAACTTGAAAAAAGTTTTGTTTATTTGTTTTTTAAAAAAAAACCACAAACTCTGTAAGAGCAAATTTTATTCCATACCTCAAATTTTTGGGTGATAATTTGTGAATTCTATAAGGGTGAAGTTTCATTACCCAAATGGCTATAACCTGAGAGTCACAAGCTTTTGGTCATCACTGAGAGGCTAGTCTGTGGGAACTGTTGCCAGGGATAAAAGCAGAAGAAAGAACACAAGAATACAAGAAAATAAGAGCAGGAGTAGGCCATCAGGCCCTTCAAGCCTGTCCCACCATTTAATATGCTCATGGCTGATCTAGGCTGTCCTCAATTCCTCAAAGACAAGAGGAATTCCAATGGCGAGAGGAGGCAGTGGCAGGGAGAAGGCTTCACAACATGGAAGAGTTCAAGGCAGCAACTTCAAGTGATCTGAAAGTGGAAGGGGCCTCCAGTCCTTGTCAGTCGGCGGTGACAGCAAGGCTGGCCCAAATTGGTTGTTGCAGGATGGAGTCAAGGACTCCACAAGGACAGAGTCATGGTTAAGGTAGTCTTTGTCATGTTCCTCCCAATGGGTGTTGATTGCACCTCTGTCCCTGATGACTTCACCCTTGTTCTTGGCTCTCATTGAGGTGCAGCTTTGGGTATTTGGAGCACAGATGGTGTTTTATAGCATTGAAGGTTTACAACATGCACATCATGGCTGCAGCCAGCTGCTGAGCCTCTTGCGTGTTCCCCTTCCACCATCTGTTTGTCCTGGGTTTTCTGCTAGACCTCGACCTTCAAATGCCTTTCAAGTCATTCATTTTCCCTTGAATAAAGGTGGAGCTTCTAAAATAGCAATGCCTTTTGTTTTATTAGCTCCTTGATCTCCCTGTCATTCTCATCCCAGTTCTTCTTGGTAGAGAAGCCAAGAGTCTCTTCACAGGTACCCATTTTGGCAGACAATGCTATGGATTGTCCCACACACTATGGATGCTCTGTAATCTGGGAGTTACCACACTGTCTGTGAGCCACCTGGCAAGAGCTGATTTGAAGAGTTTGAGAGAGCTTCAATATGAATCTTCTTGGAGCAACAATTCTGTTGATGCTGATGTTTTGGAGCCAGGTTGTTGGAGATAATAGAGTGGATTAGGCAGAAGTCAGTCTAGGCTTTGTCTGTACAACATGGGTGATACAAATATGTTTGCAGTCCCTCACTGAACCAGAGGTGTCAGCATGAAATCCTTTGCATGTCCGTCTGATGGAACAGGGTGTCTGTTATGACGAGTCCACGCTCCAAGCATCATGTCAAGAGGAGGATCTCATTGGTATTAGTCTTCCCCACTCCAATGCTTGCTGATCATGACTTGGCAGAGAATTGCATTCCTTCCCATCCTGGTGTTTCAATTACTCAGGAGGATCAGTGCATCGCCCGTTGGGGTGAGGATTATTTCCAAGATTTGAGTAGAAGTCCTCCCTGGCTTCATACAAGGCTTCCAGGACTGGGGTGTTTGCACTGAAGATCATTACTTGTTAATTCCATGTGAGCCAAGGGATCATAGGGCTTTTGGAAATTCTGCAAGGGATGTGAATGAGACACCGGACTAGCTCATGCTTGATGGCAAAGCTCACTCCATTAGGTCTGTGTTCCTCTTTCAGTTGACCCCTCCACAAGGAAGAGCACTCACCACATTGCTCTTTAAACAGGCCATCTCTTGGCCAAGGTCCCTTGCTCAGAGCAGCGATTTTACTATCCAATCATTCAAGTTTCAAATAGGTTGTTGCTGTTGGAATCATTCACGAAGACCCTGACATGAGGGATTCCAAATATCATGTTGTGGAATGGAAGTTGCCCGTGTATGGCGGCTTTCAACATGCAGTAAGCCCATTGCACACGGGCTTCACAGAGCAGGGTCTTGATTCAGTGACAAAAGTGAACTAAGACAGCTAGAGACCAGGCTCTGCAGCACTACTCCAACACCTTCTTTAAATTATTGACAAGCAACCTTACCAGTATGTTCCTGGTCTTTTTAATGGAGGAATGTGAAAGAGGAAACAATATAGATTTTAATCCCCTACTTCAAAATGAATAGGTTATAAAATTGTTCAGCTTCAGCAAATTGCCTCCCTTTGCCACAAATCCATGCTAACTGATGCAAGGAACGACAAACAAACCACACATATACACAAGTTGGTCACTGAAACCCTCTGAACAGGATGCATGCTTCCATTAGCAAGGTTACCATATCTAACTTGGCCACGTTTCCTGGCTTCAAGAAGCTGGCAATTGAACAGAGACAAGCCAGCTGGATTTATAGAAAAATTCCTTTCAAAATATCATTTGTGAGACAGAGGTAGCAGCACAGTTTCCCCAGACCAATCAATAAATCCAAACTCTGCCCTTTATCCAATCATCTCCCCATCACCCACCCACACCATTCTCAACCAACAGGACTACCTACAAGCCCCAACACACCAAAACCATTTTATCCAATGCTATGAGATTTTGAAAATGCCGGAATCTAGAGCAACACGCACACAAAATGCTGGAGGAAATCAGCAGATCAGGCAACAGCTATGGAGGGAAATAAACAGTTGACATTTTGGTTCTGATGAAGGGTCTCAACCCAAAACATCAACTGTTTATTTCCCTCCATAGATTCTGCCTGACCTGCTGACTTCCTCCAGCATTTTGTGTGTTCATCCCATGCTAGCCTATCTCATAGGCAGGCTGGTTTACCAACCTAGAGTAGCTTAGAGAAGGAATGTGGGGAAGAAATTGGGGAAAGCCA
This sequence comes from Rhina ancylostomus, assembly GCA_030265395.1. NCBI lineage: Eukaryota > Metazoa > Chordata > Chondrichthyes > Rhinopristiformes > Rhinidae > Rhina > Rhina ancylostomus. The sequence continues at coordinate 73,576,818 of JARFYF010000002.1, read as the reverse complement.
CAATCGTTGGTTTCCTGCTCACCCTGTTAATTAAGAGGAAGAATGAAATTAGCTGCAGAGGGTGACAGGAGCAGAAAGCAGAGTGAAGAATTAGACATTCAGTTAAGAGTTTCCTCAGTTCAAGCTGTGTCCCACCAGCAACTGAATCTTGTTTTATATTAAACAGGCAAAGAAAGAAATGTACATTTCCACATCAGAGGACCACATTAGGTGCATTGTTTAGAAGTGCAAACTCTGACACGGCTTCTGGATAATTCCCCGTATCTATCACAATTCTTGGCCCTTGGAACAGCTCGTTTTTTAATTATTTAACCATAACGCAAGATTGATAGAAAACTGGAGCCCATTTATTTTTTATATATCAGCCAATTTATTATTAGATTGACTATTTTTCTCTGCCCTGTTTTAAGAATGCCCTTTGAATTTCAGTAACTTCAAATGCACCAGATACATAGAAAATTTGCAATTTATTTCTTGTGAGGCCATCCATGCTTTTAGTTTATGACAAATGATACAGCTGAATTATATGAGTGCTTTACTTTAAAACCAAATGTTAGTCTGCAATTCCAACCTATTCCCCCCCACAAACAGCAAAAGTTAGCATCTTACTTAATTGTACAGCTTAATTTTCCCAGACTGCTTCCCAGAATACCAATAAATTTGTTAGACGAACCCTTCCCTTCTGAAACCACATCAGCTTGAATTTATTACTTGTTAAGTGCTCTTCAACTACTTCCTTTATAAGAGACACAAAGATACGTTTCTTAATGCAGATGTCAAGTTAATAGGCCTATAAATTTCATTAATCATATGTCTGACCACTTTGTAAAGGTTACAACACCAGTTATTTCCAAGAAAGGATAACATAGAAAAATTAAGAAACAAATGAGTCTTGTTTGAGCAGTACTATTCTTATTCATTTAAAAGGGAAAAGGTTAAATGCTTTCATAACAACATGGTCCACATACTCCTCATTAGGAAGGTAAATTTGTAAAACTACATTTAACCAATCAAGGAAAATGGCTGCTTTAGAGCTGAGGTATTCAAACCATGGGTCACATCCCCATTGGAGGGAGTTGGGGAGGGAAGAGGGAGAGGACACTCAGGGCACCAAAAAACACATCATTGCTGAAACTTGATTTCCTTGATGCACGGATACACAGTTGCCTGGCAACTGCCTGTACAGAACGAGCAGAACCTGTTGCTGCACAGCTCTTCCCACAAGGTCAGATGTCTCCAACCGACAGCCATGGTCAATAAAAGTGGGAACATTTCCCCACTACAGCTCAAGTCCATCACTAGGTTTAGAGGCTAGAGGCAGAGTCCTTGTGATCAGTATCAGCCCTGTACCAGCCAAGGGACCCTCTGACCTTGTGGTTACAAAGAGGCCCAAGCTTGAGCTATGCCGACAATAGGCAGTGGCTGGGATCTGAGAGAGAGATTCCCCAGCAAAACCACGGCACGTCAGCCAGGTCAGGTGAGTGCACGTAGAGTGCAGCTGCCCACCAAGGCGTAATGCCCAGTGCAAAACTTCAACAGGGGTGTGCTTTTTTGGATTGCGTATTACTGCCAAAATTACTTTCAATGCATCACAAGACATATTTTTCCAAAAAAAAATCTACTGCAAATAAGCTTCTGAAGGAGCAGCTGCAGATGGCACCTCAGGCTTGAATTCAACACCATTGTGGATGGTTATTAACTGTTCGGGTCGTAATTAGTTGAAATTAGTTTTTATATGCATCTCCAAGCAGTCTTTGAGGGTGTAGGTGGGTTGCGGAAACCTACAATTATAAAGTGGAGGCTTGATTTAAAGTAAAGGAAACAAAAAGTACTTCAGGGAGCACTTTCAGATTTTATGAACAATCTAAAGAGCTCAAGTCAGCAATTCACACCGGTATGGAAGCTGGTGGGCGGGGGGCAGAAGAGATAAAGGCAACCAGAAAGAAACTATTAACTAACGATGGAATGAAGATGGAGTGTAGAATCTCCAGCTCTGCTTAGAGAAGTATTATTATTTGTTGTCATTTTGTTTTGTATATTGTCTATAATAAAGCAGTTCATTTTCCCACTGCAACAAGACCATTGGTGTCAATGAATTTAAACAAAATCCAAATGCTTATCTGCAATTATGCTTTTTTACAATTATAAAGGACATCTGATTAAACAAATAAGCCAGGCAGATGTTAAATAGTGTACATTGTGCCTCACAGACCATAAAAAATGTGTGTATTCAGGGAAAAAAAATCATATGTACTCTTTGTGCAATCACAGATCCTCTCAGGGGACCAATGACAACACCAGAGTTTCAAACAACACACATCCACACAAAAGTTTCTAAATTTCCAATCTCTTTTATTCAAATACATAATTATCAATATATCACAAATATACTACACAGAAAGTTAACTGATTATCCAGTTGAGCAGCATCTCACAGCACGTGCCAAAAGCTTTCCTTCCAGTGGAGTTACAGATTCATTCCAGACCTGTGACATAAGAGCAGAAGAGGCAGCATCTGGAACTCAGGCGGCCTCTAGCTTTAAGTTTGCCTGGAGGATTTCTGAGGTTATGGTCAGTCACTATGTGAAGACAATTGAAATGATACAAGAGAAAAATGTGAACATATTCTTTATATTTGTGTGGAAAGTAAACATTGAATTGTATTCTCGCTATTGAAAAACATCAGGAAAATAAATGAGATTTTTTAGATTAATCTAAGTACTGAGTGAGAATAATGAACCAATTAAACTGATATGGATTTGCTTAGGGAAGCGAAATAGGGATAATCCTGGAAGCTATAGATAGATGAGTCTCACATCAGTGGTAGGGGGAATTACTACAGAGAATTCTTAGCAATAGGATTTATGAGCAACTGGAAAACCATGGCCTAATTAGGGACAGTCAGCATGGCTCTGTGCGGGACAAGTCGTGCCTTATTAACTCAATTGAGTTTTTCAAGGACATAGTGAAGGTGATTGACGAAGGTAGAGTTGTGGATGTTGTCTACATGGATTTTAGTAAGGCATTTGACAAAGTCTCTTGTGGGAGGGCTCATCCAGAAGATTAAGATGCATGGGATCCACAGTGAATTGGCTGTTTGAATTCAGAATTGGCTTGGCCACGGTGGTTGTCAATGGGACTTATTCTGGCTAGAGGTCTGTGACTAGTGGTGTTCTGCAGGGATCCAGACTGCAACCTCTGCAGTTTGTGATATATATATGACCAGCATGAAAACATAGAGAGGTGGGTAAGTATGCAGATGATAGAAAGATTAGTGGTGTTATGGATGGTGTAGAAGACTGGCAAATGAATCAACGGGATATAGATCAGTTGCAGATATGGACAGAGAAATGACAGATGGAGTTTAATCCAGCCAAATATGAAGTGTTGCACTTTGGGACATTAAATGCAAAGAGACAGTACACTGTTAACAGCAAGACCGTCAACAGTGTTGATGTGCAGAGGGATCTTGGACTGAAAGTCCATAGCTCCCTGGTTGATAGAATGGTAAAGGCGGCATATGACAGGCTTGCCTTTTAGTCAAGGAATTGAGTTCAAGAGTCTGAAGATTATGTTGCAGCACAAACTCTAGTTAGGCTGCAACTGGACTATTGCATTCAATTCTGGTCACCCCATTACAGGAAGGACGTGGAGGCTTTAGAGTGTAGAAGAGGTTTATCAGGATGCTGCCTGTATTAAAGGGCATTTGCTAGGAGAGATTGGAAAAACTTAGGTTGTTTTCTCTGGAATGGCAGAAGCTGAGAGGAGATCTTATAGAGGTTTATAAGATTATGGGGGCATAGATAAAGCATACAGCTGGTATATTTTCCCCAGGGTTGACATGTCTAATACCAGAGCGCATGCATTTAAGGTGAGAGTGGGCAAGTTCAATGGTGTGGGGCAAGTTTTTTTTTGAAAACACAGAATGGTGGGTGCCTAGAATGCACCGTCTGGGCTGGTAGTGGAGGCAAATATGATACAGGCGTTCAAGAGGCTCTTGGATAGGCACATGAATGTGCAGGAAATGGAAGGATATGGACATTGTGTAGGCAGAAGGGATCAGTTTAGTTGGGCATT
>JARFYF010000002.1:73495891-73506352 GCA_030265395.1 Rhina ancylostomus | reverse complement strand
TTCAAAATTAAGAAATTAAATGTACTGAAAAATATTTGTGACAGAATTAAAAACATTAAGATTAAGTAAAACTTTAAAAAAGCTGATCTGCATTTACCATTCCGATCAAAGATAACCCATCCCAATCAAACCATGGGGCCACAGTACAGATTCCAACCATAGCTGGATTAATGCTAAAGGGTTGGACGCAAAGTAAATCTGGCCCCTCAGCTCACCACACCTGAGCTCCCAACCCCGAGTCCAGTGGTAGAGTGGGAGATCCACTTCACTGCCGTCTGACCTCTGACACATTCTGTGTTTCAATGCACAGACACAGAAGTCAGAAATAAGCTGACCCGTGCACTGAGGTTACTCGACAGTTCTGTAAGCATTAAAACATAAGGTGGTCCTCTGTATTTGTAAATAAAAAAAATCTGCTTGAAAACTGGTCTAAAGACAGAACATGCAGGAGACAATCATCATATCCGGCAGTATCTGTGAAGAGAAAAATGGAGTTAATGTTTACAGTCGAAGCCCTTTTGCTGGAAATGGATCCTTGACCTGAAATGTTAATTCTAATTTTTTTTGGCACAGATGCTGCTTGACCTGCTGAGTATTTCCAGAAATTCTGTTTTTATTGTGGTCCACTTTATTACCTAATTCATGTTCTGGGAGAGGCTACATCACAAAGAATTTGTAAATATAAGGTAGACCAGACATTCTCAGCAATAGTGGCACTCTTCCACTAAGGAAAACATATTGCACTTCATTTAAGTGGAAAATAACAGTGAACTAATTCACGATCACAAAGAGGTAAGCTAGATGGCAACTTTTGGCATGATAAGGCTGCAGTTAGTTTCAGAAATCTGGAAGTTGCTGTCAGAACTGCCCTGCTCCTCCACAGGGTATATTGTTGCTGTTCCTAACTATACAGTGGTCACTGAAATCAATTTAACAGCATGAACCTCAGGTACTTGTCTATCAATTTTATCCCATCATATGTGGCAAAAAGTGACTAGACTGATACTTTCAAGGATAAGTGAACTCTTAAATGTATAATGTAACAACTACTGCCAAACAACTGACCTCATCCTGAAATTTAAATTTATAAGCATGGAGTCTCATCTCATCAGAAGTTAATCGTGTTGCAGATTTAAAATGTACTCCACAAAATTTTACTTCTTCTGTCTCTTTTATTTTTCTTTCTTAATCCTATCTGCCTTTCCCAACTTGCCTTAGGAACTTGACCTATTTGTAAACAATGTTGAATTAGAAATGACAGGCTGGAAACTGAATGGGACATGATTTGGTGTTCAAAGTGGTGCAAAAGTGCGAGATAAGTCAGCTGGACTGATTTGTTCACTAACGGTGAGCTCTGGGCTTCAGTTGCAGCCCTAAAAACAGTATGCAGTGCAGCTACTCACACAGGCTACCCTGACAACATTGCCAAACTCACTGTCTCTGCTGTAAATCAGGACAAGGGCAGTAGGTGCTTGAGAAAACACCATCCTGACTTGGAAGTATATCACTGATCCTTCATTGCTGGATCTAAATCCTGGAATTCCCTATCTAATTGCATTGAGGAGGTGCCATCACATGAAGGTTTGAGAAAGCAGCTCACCCCTACCTCCTCAATGGCAATTAGGGATGTGAAATAAATGCTGGTCCTGCCAACGATGCTCAAATCCTGAAAATTGATTAAAATAAATGGTGCAAGAACAAAGATCAACTGAATCTGATGCTGGCTAAGCCAAAATACAGAAACCAGGAGCAACAGGGGAAGTGATCAGGATGGGGGGGGGTGTGCACTTCTGTCTTGCAAGCTTCATATTAAGTTTAGCAAAATCAATGAAAGCTTATCCTTGGGGGCCATCTCCACTGGTATCTTTAAGGAGCAATTGATTAGCTTGACTTGTGTCTGAAAATACTGCCTACATTTTGCACAGTGCATCTTGCTGTAAATCAAAATGAAAACTGAAAGGATGGGGTTTAAATAGGCAGCAGAGCTTCAAGCTAATGCACCTATACCAAGTGCTGGGTGCTCCACTACTGAAACACTTCTCAAGCCCACTTTGTGCATGGTTCTGGTTGTAATATTATCAAACACCAAGCAGTCAGAAAGATTATACAAAATAAAATATTCCTGGGTTGAAACCAAAACTGAGAGGTTTCAACTTTCGGGAAAAAGCGAATAGAGTGTGATTGAGTCCTAGCTGGGGTCCATAGATAGACAATAAAATCCAATAAATCCAGAAGCTGGTCTGCTCAGAGAACGATTAAAATGCAAATTTTACCACCACTGGGTGTGTAACTGATTGCTAGTTGATGCTTTTAAAACTGGACAAACAAATAAGTAAATAAACAAACAAATAAACAAATAAGTAATTCTCGCCACTACCTGTAAGGAGTTTATACGTTCTCCCGTGTCTGCGTGGGTTTCCTCTGGGTGCTCCGGTTTCCTCCCACATTCCAAAGACGTACAGGTAGGTTAATATGGGGTTTAAAATAAAAGGGCGGTGTGGACTCATTGGGCCGGAAGGGCCTGTTACCACGCTCTAAATAAAATTTAATATTTAAAAATTTAAAAATGGAATAGAAGGAAATATTGATTGGGTATGATGAAGAATGGAGGGAGAAGGCTCAAACAGAACATAACCATGACGATAGACTTGGATGAATTTGATTAATCTTTCCAACATATTGTAATCTCATTTGTAATTTTCAATTGTGCATTCACAGGAAAAGAAAATACCTTAAAACTCTTGGCTCTATTAACCCAAGCTGGGGGAATCATGGTCTCAAGATCAAAGCTGGGTTGTAGCTTGTAGTCACCCCAGAGCGGTGACCTTGGTTGACTTTTTTCTATGCTAAGCAAGGGTGTTAAGAACAACTGAAATATTCCTGCCGCATTGAAATCCCATTTGTTCTAATAATTTGGAAATGTTCCTTCAGCATTAATTGACGTTGCAATGAAACAGCGAGTTAAATTAAGCCTTTTTAATAAGCTTTCCTTTTATCCCATTAAATTTAATATCAAGTTTTATATGCTGTCATGTTGTGACAAGTGACATCAAATTTTAAAATAGAGAAGTTTCAGGCTATTTCGTTAATTTGTATTAAATTTTTCAGAAGGTTATGGACTTACTGACTTCCTACTAACTCTGAACACAGCACAAATGTGAGACCACAGTGAAGCAATGTGTGTTTTTCATTCAATGTAAGGAGGTTCTGAGGTTTCCTGCATGTAGAGGCAGGCTTCTGTTGCTGACCTAGACATAGATACTGGGCATGGAGCTATAATGACGAGAGTGGAAGAAATTTGAGCCTGAAAGATAGCTACAAAATTTAGAGGCTCCTGAGAAACTCAGAAAAATGTTACTAAAGTGGATAGACTTTTCTGGTGCTAGGTTCTGCTGATGTGTAGTAATTTTTTAAAATTTACACACACATCTGCATGTTAATTTAAAGGATGCATCACCAACAAGTGTGTCTGCGCTGTGTGAACTGCAAAGTCAGCAGCACTTCAAGCAGATTTGGTGCCGGTGTAGACCTCCTCTGATTGGCTGGGATTGTTGTGCAAAGCCATGGGTTCAGGAACAAGGGCAGGTTCTCAGTGCTAGCATAAGGAATTCTTGTGCAGGAGGAGGGAGATTGTGTGCCTGTGAGATGTGTCTTTGTATTCCAGTTGGCACGGAACAGGTGTATGATCTAGGAGAGGGAGCATTCCCATCTGCACTAAAAAGCTAAATATCAATGGCATTCTTGCCAATGTGCAACTGTCTCTTGAGACAGATGGCTTCAAAGCAGATGCTCTGGAAGTAATTATGCCAGCTACTTTTGGCAAAAGTAAAACCCTGAACAACATTCAGCAGTCAGGAAGTAAATCTAACTGCAAAGATCTCAAACATTCACTTGTGTTAAATTTATGTTGTGGCACCTTCTTCTGCCATGCTGGGTTCAATCATCTGAAAAGCTACACAGGATATTATTCAAATATGGAACAGAGGAAAAGGATTAGCTCTCTGCATTTAGCACCTTGTTTTGCAGGTGCTACCTGGATACTTATCCTTGGATAAATTGCCTTTTCATAGGTTTATTTTTCTTTTCCCTAAGTCCAACTCCCTGTCCTTGAATGACATTCTCATTCACTCTTGCATTGCCCCACAGCTAGCTGCCCTTCCCCAAGCACTTTTCACTGTATCTGTCGAAAAAAAATAGCATCTTTGCATTTGTCCACTACCACACTGGGTTTGCCAAGCCCTCTGGTATTGTCATGAAATCTCCAAGAACTACAGATTAATTTCCTGAACACTCTCCAACAAATGGGGAGGAAAATTATGGGGGAATTTTTTAATATATAAGACATGTTTCTACATATTTTAAAATAATTTTTATTTATTAGTCCCAAAAATAATGGCAGTTAGTAAAGACAGAATTGAGAATGGTCTAGTCAGGTAATGAAGTGTCTGTTTTGCCAGTCAATTGCTGAGAAAAGGTAATATTTCTGTGGGATTTTGTTTCCAAGATTCCCCAAAAGGTGAATTCTCCTCATAGTCAGACTTTCTTTGGGATGTTGGGGTAAGGCCCAATCGCTGCACAATCAAGGCTAAAGTATCTTGCTTGGCATAGTGTTTGTGTATTACCAAGAGGCCAGGTTTTAAATGGTACTGGCAGAAACCATTAACTTAGATGCTACAGGTGGAGAATAGAAGAAACCTGAGAAAGACAATCAATGAAAATGCTCTTTAGAACTGTCCTAGATCAGGATTATGGCCTATTGCAATCCAATGATACTGCACAAATGTGTGGATTTTAAAATAACTTCCATAAATAAAGAGCAAGCGCAATTAATTTTGTTGATCAATGGGGAAATGTGAAATCGGTTACGTTCCTATGAATTCTATCTTCCTCAGCTGCATCATGTATTCATTTTCATTTTTGTGCACTGTTGAAGTCTCTCCATAAATTCTCTGCTCTTAAACAACTCAGAGATTAAAACTAGTTCAACATTTCGGGGAGTTTTAGAGATACTATTACGCAAAGAATAATTACAGTAGAAAGGATGATTTTCATTAGTCTACGCTATGATATAAAAATAGCAAGAAAGGCAAAATCTACGGAAACTGCCTTACCAGAAACCTGCATTTGTGGAACAATCCATCAGGAGTCACTTTTGCAAAAGTAATTGAACTATGTTTGGGATTCCCACAATATAGCTTTACACAGAACGACAACATGGAAAGAGATGGTTCTGTCCAATAAGTCCATGTTGGTGGTTATTCCCCACATGATAATTATTACAAACCCCTTTGCCTGCTGAGTGCACATATCCCCCATTCCCATTTTCTTCAACTGTTCTACTGAACCTATTCTTAATAGGTCCCAAATCTCAAAGATCTGCCCTGACATTTTGGTTTGTAAACTTTAAAAATTTGATAGGGGGTTCCATTATTTTGGGGGGGGGTGGTGGTGGGTTTAGGTGGGAATAGGCCAGTTGCAACCCTGATTGACCATGCCCGGGGATCCTTGGGATCTCCCCCTGACACCATCATCTTTAGCTGAGCAGGATGTGCAAGATTCATCATCATTTTGGGGTACAGCATCAGCTATTATAAATTGCTTCCGTTAGTTAAGAGATGGCACATGTACTTTTCAGGGCAATACTCAACCAAACCTATGCAATGTCATTTCCATGATCTGGAGTAAAAGCAGTCTGCATTGTACAGGAGCGTTAGAAATAATAGTGGGTGAAGGTGCAAATTAGTTTGGAATCAGACTGAGTAATAGAGAATCTCTGCACAACACTCATGACTCTAAGGTCAAGGGAAACCTTTGGATGTTTGATGTAAGAGGATAGAGTTGAGCCTCAGTGGATGTGAGTGGCTGTATGAGATCAGACAATGTGAGCTGACCAGTTGAATCCACCAGACAACAGAAGGATATCAGAAGCGTCTCTCAACAAGAAACTTAAAATATTACAGTACAAAGTATTACAAGAGGATAAACTATATTGGCTGGAAATATTAGAGGACATAAATGACTGCTCCAGACTGATGTTGTAATGCTATGTCTGCACCATTTTCAATTGTGGGTCTAGTGGGAAATGGAACTGAGGCCAAGCTTGACTGTTTAGGTGAGTGGCAGGTGGTTATGGCTCAGGAATGGTCAGCTCTTGTTGGGGTTTGTGGTGTGGTCAGAGTATGTGGAGGGTTTTGGGAATGGAGGATGATGGCTTGTGTCAGGGAAATGGGAGGACAGGGAAAGCAAAGATCTGTGCCTTGCTTCAGGGTAGATGAGAGAAGGATTGGGGCTTTTCTATCAACCACAGAATGGCCACAATGGGCAGTATCGCCTCCTTCCATATCCATGTTTTCCCATGTTTCTGTGATTCTCTGATTGAAGAGGGAGCCCAAAATCTGACTAACGAACGTTTGCAAATTGGGGAGGGTGACCAGAATTGTGGGCAATGATCAGTTGAAAACTAGGGAGGGAGGCCATGATGGAAACAGAGGAGGAATGGAAATCAACAGGCTGTGGGTGATCATGGAAGTTGGGTGACTGGAAGGATCAGATGGTCAGGCCTGAGCTTCAGTGGCTCAGGAATGAGATGAAGGAGTAGTGGTGGTGTTGAGGGTGGAGGGTGGGGTGCTGAGGGGCAGAAGGAGGCAAGGTAGGTAAGGTACTTACCTGAATTGGATCCCAATCCAGCACTGAGTTGGGAAAACCTAGTTGTCCTTGGAGTGATCAACAGTGGTCTCTCCCAGAAAGCTTAGTTTCCCTGCATTGTGCATAGCTCCAAAGAGAGTGATGCAGGAAGAACAATGTAATCCTGTGAACCCCTGTTATGGAAACTGCATCAGGGGTACAAAGGTGATTCACTCCAGGAAGTGCCCCATTAAATTTCCAGAGTGACATGAAAAGTCCTAGCAGACATATCTGTTGGGACTCAGCCAGTCAATCTGCAAAACCTTGCACTTCAAAGCTGCTCTTGGTAATGGATATTGACGTTCACCACCTGGAGTGCCTTCTGTGTCCTTGCTATTTTAAGTGTTTCTTCCAAGTGTTGATCAACATGGAACAGCACTGATTCATCAACATAGGTACCAGGAGGAGGTTTCCTTGCCCATGTTTGATCTGATGCCATGAGACTTCAAGGGGACTGGAGCTGATGTTGAGGACTCCAAGGTTTACTGTCTCTCACCTGCAGACTACTGTGCCATCAACTTTGGTTGGTGTGTCCTGTCAATGGAACAAGATACATACACCAAGGACTGCAGTGGAGGGGTCTGGCACATTGTCTATAAGATATGATACTGTGTGTACGACTATATCAGGCTGGTGAGGGACTAGCCTGAGGGACAGCTGTCCCAACCTGGATACCAGTCCCTAAATGTTTGTGAGGAGAATTTTGCAAGGTGAACCAGGCAGGGAGTATATTGGCCATGACTGAATTTGGTGCCTTGTTCAGTGTAGGGTGCTCCATAAAGTTTTATTCCTTCTCTGTTTAAACAGAGTTAAACTAGTATGACTGAGTGGTTTGCTGGCCCACTACTAAAGGGAGTTAAAAGTAAATTACATGGGTGGGTCTGGAGCCACAAGAGGGACACACCAGGTAAAGATGGCAGTTTTGCTCCTCTGAAGTTTACTACTGAACCTCTTTGATTTTTATGACAATCCAGTTGTTTTCCATGGACATAATTAGTATGAAGGGTTGGTGTATTTTGTTTCTCTAAATTATAAACTCAATTTCAATTCTACAGCTGCTGTGCTGAGATATGAACTCGGTTCTCTGAATTGTTAGTCCAGGTCTCTGGATTACTAGCCTGGTAATTTAGTAACTGTTAGCATCACTGCCACAGTTGTCAGTGATTCGGGTTACATAATTTCATTGCTGAAGCCTCCAGAGACTCTCTATGGCCTTGGGGAGAAACTACCTGTCTGCATGTAGTAGAGACATGCTGCTTTGTGTAATGTAAGATCTTTTACACATAAGGTATCTTTGGCTGTGGTTTAAAAAAAACTACCCTTCAGTATCTTAGTGAGCGAATGAGAGAAAGTTATTAAGACAGATATTTCTGCACAGTTTTGGAAAGCAAACCGAAAGAATCACCCAGAACCCCTTGTCTACTTCCTGGCAGCTATCTATTGCTTAGCAGCTAAATAAATTTGAGTGCAGATCTCAAGTATGTTATTACTACCAGGAAAATATGCATGCAAGTTTTGAAAAAATAATAAACTCAACAAAATCTTAAAATCCACATCTTACAGCCAATGCCAATCATATAAAAGTCATAATTTATATTCTCCATACAATTTACTTATATTATAATTTTCTTACTTTATGCTATGCAGAGAAAATGTTATAAAATAATGACAGTGATGATTGACTCCAAATGTGTAATAAAAGTCATTGCAATTTGCTGATTTTCTCTTTCAAAGGGAAAACATGTAGCATTAGGGTAACTTTCCCAAATCACATTTGAATATAAAATATTAACAAAATAGGAAATGATTTAAAATACCTTAGCTGACTGCAGCAGAATAAATGATTCAGGTGCTTAAACATAATATATAATTAAGAATCTTGCTTTGTGTACTTAAATATTTAATGAGGCTTAAACCATGCTGAAGACTTCCTCAGCTGCTAATATTACTAAAGTTCAATGAGACCAATTGATCATGTGTGCAAAGGTACAGGTTGATCCAAACAGCCTTTGTTTCCATCAGGATTGTACATTAACTTTTTATGGGGGTTGACAACTTTTCTCTGTATTGTTAATCTGTGATTGGAAGCCTACATAGAATAGTAGCACTCCTGAGTGTTAAAGATCAGAGAGATTTAGACTGCAAGCACCCCTAGTATCAGAAGCACAGGGCACACTGGTTTATCGATACAACTGGTTTCGCCCTCCCAGAGATTTTTCCCTCTGTTATACTCATCCCTATTCTTTGCTAATTATGAAAACTAACCTTTTTCTCTCTTTCCTAGCTCTGATGAAGGGTCCTGGATGTGAAATATTGACTCTTTTCCCCTTTCCACATATGCTACCCATTCTCCTGTCTGCTTCCAGAATTTGTTGCTTTACTTCAGATTTCCAGCATCTGCAGTTTATTTGATTTCCATTATCTATATAATTGATTTTGTTTCATCTGAAATGAGAGAAGCCTGTCAGACCTGAGCCAGCCTAATAATGATTACATTAAACTCTTTTCTTTCCCTATATTTGTCATTAATTTTCTCTACTGCCCTTACTTAAAGTCATTGACTTGAGCACAGTTCCATGGGCTCCGATGCCCAGTGTTGGCTCAGAGGCATTTTATGCAGATGAGCAATGAACTGCTGAAAAGTGTGCTTTACTTACTAAGGTTTAGGTACTTAATCAAATTATTACAGGTGCAAAAAAAGCCAGAACTAATGAAAAAAAGAAATAATTTTCAATGAAAACTATACACACTGATGATTTTAAACTCCGAGCATAGTCACACACATTAAGATCAACGACTGCAATTCCAGTATTCAGGATCTAGAAATTTGCCTCTAAAAATCAATAAAACACAGGCTCTTCAGATTTTCTGGTCTGGTTAATTTCCTGCAGTTTCCTATTCTCCATAGCTCTATCATAACCTTGACTATCACTTGGCCGGCAAAGTGTCTGTAAAGCCATGTGATGTATAGGAAATGAATGTGATTGCAGAAAAGCCTTGGTTGGCTGGGCTTCTGCCAGTAAGTCTATAAGAAATCGACTAAACAAGTTCACCCTGCAGAAAACTGAAGTGAATAGCACTTCTATTTGTTATTGTTTGTATAAATAAAACATGGCAAGGGGTCAGCCCTGATTGTCGCTAATGTTGCAAAATGGGCTCATGGCAAATTAACGGCCAGTACACTCCGCTAATTTTTCTTTCCAAAAGTCCATGTAATAGAAACTTCAAAACTTATTACTATGAAACACCTTGAAATGTACATTATGATAAGGTACTACAGACTTGTTCATTTGTTCATGCAGTCTAATCTAAAATGAGAATATAATCCAAAAACCAATGCATATATTTCCTTCTTATGACATTTATGGCAATGTTCATTGGTGCCATTTTTTAATAATTAGGATATTTTTCTGTTGACAGATTAACCTTGCGGTCTGTTTCCTGCAGACATGGTGGGATTTTAGAATTAACAATTGTGATACAGTTCTTGCAAATACAGGAAGTCCCTGGGTTACTAACGAGTTCCATTTTTGAGACTGTTCATAACCTGATTTTGTGTGCAACTCGGAACAGTGTCCGAGCATGCACACTAGGTCCGGCGATCGCGGCCACACATGCGCACTTGGTCCGGGGATCGCGGCCACACTGGCCCCCAGCCGCACATGCACTCTTGGCCCAGGGGCTCCCTGACCGCACATACGCGCTTGGCCTGGAGACCCACGAAGGCCCGTCCGTAAGTACAGATGCTGGTAAGTCGGGCGTTCATCAGTTAAGGAC
>JARFYF010000002.1:73391355-73403918 GCA_030265395.1 Rhina ancylostomus | reverse complement strand
GCCTGGCCTGCTGAGTTCCTCCAGCATCATCGTGTTTTTCATCTACATTCCAGCATCTGCAGTCCTTTGTTTCTCTACCAACCTAAATCTACCTTCTACCAGTAGGTCTTTAGTCCAGCAGGTCACAGCTCTTCCAGAACAGTATTAATATGACGATGGTTTTGTAAACTGTGTAATTTGCAACTCTACCACCTGTCCAGGCTGTGAGCTCCACATCCACACACTCTCTAGGTGAAAAGATATTTCCTCATCTCCTCTCCAATCCTACTACAAATTTTGCCACCTAATTTTTGACTCCTCTGCTAAAGAAAAATGGTCTTTTGTATTTACTCCAGTTAGAACTCTCATGATTTTATACACCTTAATTAAGGCTCCTCCATTTCTCTTCAGTTTCAAAGAAAACAACCCAGTTTACCCAATCTTCTCTCATAACTGTAAATTTCCAATCCTAGGAATAAAGTTATAAATCTTCTCTGTACACCGTACAGCTAATTGGTGATCTTGACATTTCTTGCATACCCACTTTATAACACACCCATTTTCTCATTTTTCTCAGCTCTGATGGAAGTTCACTGATCTGAAATGTTAACTTTGTTTCTTTCTCCACAGATACTGCCTAACCTGTTGAGTATCTGCAGCATTTTTTGTTTTTGTTTCAGATTCCCAGCATCTGTCACTTGTTGCTTTCAGATTTCCAGGCTGTCTCAATTTCCTTTTGTTATTCTTCAGTCCTACCCAACCTGTCGAGGAATTTGGGGCTGCAGCTAGGGAAATTTTCTTGATCTGCCTTTCACGTATTATGATAGTGAAGCTCAGCAAACTGTTTGGGGAACATGGAGTGTAGAGGAGTGTTTGATTTTCCAGCTGCTATCTGTGTGAATAGTGAATACTGGCTATTGCCAGATTACAACTGCTCAACTAATGGACACCCCTTACAAACAAACAAACTCCGATAATATTATTAAATTCAAAAGTCCGATATATGTACATACATTCATTCCTACAAATGGCAGAACCAGTTTCCTCTCTCACTCCACTTTTAGTATTTGTTCTTTCTTATTAGACTTGTGTGTGTTTTTGATGCCATTCATTACAATATTGCCGAGGGATGGTTACCATGGTGAGTGACTTAATTGTATTTTCAGACTTATGGGCAGAATTGACAACGGTGGCTGTAAAAATGGAACCCATTAGTTACCCAGCAACCATCTGTATAATACTCTTACAATAGAATTAGCAAGGTCTTACACGTTAACATTATGGCAATTTTTAAATTTTAGTCTTGGCTGACAAAATGCAAGTTAAAGTGTGAATACTCAGGACTGAAATCTCCAGCCATCAGTTGTGTTTGAGATAAATAGTGATCCCTCAGCTCCTAGTTAGGAAGAGTTCAAACTAAAACTATGAACCTGAAATCACATATTTATAATACCAAATGCTACTTAATGAAATGGGTATGCTGATCTTGAGTATATTACTGTGCTCCAGATGGTAGTTTTGTCTATAGTTCAAGTTTTCAGTCATTTCTCAACGCAAAATTGACAGCAAAGCAGAGGGCATAAAGTTAACCTGTGCCATGCTTGCACATCTCTTAGTTATTGTCACTGAGAAAGATCAGGGAATAGGTCTCTTTTTAGCCTTGGAGTGTTGCAGTTATGGAGGTACTAAAAGATCAGACTGATGGACTGTGGAGGGGAAGTGTGGTGAGCAAGACTAACAAAAGCCATTCAATATTTTCTTCAATTAATTTAGATGGAAGAAAATTGATTAGGTCTTTTTTAACATCTGTGACTTTTTTTCATGCTCTATTTTTCACTCTGCTTACAGTACAGGCAATGTTTTCAGTCTGAGCAGTAAAAATTAAATCTACTCAATATGACAATCTCTTCCTCTCATTGACCAACTCCCAATATTTTTCCTGTTAGGGTTGCATTTTTTTCCAACTTGTTATTCACCGATCGTCTTCAGTAAGAAATCTTCCTCCTAAATAGGAGGGACGAGGGCTCCAAGACCAAGATGTTTAATAAATCAAGAGGAACTGAGGGAATGGTAGCACAGGAAATTGAGGAGGAAATTGATAAGCAATGTGTGACAGGCTTGGACAGGAAATGTAAACAAAGTATGCAGCACAGAGCCAATCTAGAGTTAATATAAACTGTAAAGGAATCAAAGCTTAATGGTCTTTATTGAATGTACATAGCATTTGCAATAAGATTGATGAGTTGACAGCACAGACTAACACATGAGTATGAATTATTAACTATAACTCGAGATGTGACTGCAAGATGACCAGTGTCAGGTGCTCAATATTTCAGGTTATACAATCTTCCAAAAGAACAGGCCAAATGAGAGATGTGGGATAGCATTGGTAATCAAGAAAGATATCAGAGCAACATTGAGTCATGGTATTGAGGCAGTAAGTAATAATGTAGAGTCAGTTTGTGTTGAAAACATGAGTAGCAGAGGAAAGAAGACACAGGTGGGGGAAATCTAGAGCCCACAAAATGTGACGTCTCAGAAGGACAGAGCATAAATGGGGAAATATCAAAGGCAAATTTGAAGGGAATGACAAATTGGCACAGAAGATTTTAAATCTACATGCTGATTGGATGAAGAAAACTGTCAAGGGTATCGTAGAATAAGAATTTGTGGAGTGCATCTGAGATTGCTTCTTACATTGGTACATTATGGAACCTACCCAGGAAAAGGCTATTTTAGATTTGATCATGAGTAATGAGATCTTATGGTTAAATATCCTCAAGGAGGCAGTGACCATAATATGATAGAATTCCAGATGCAGCTTGCACACCACAAGACCAAAGCCCCTGCCTTCAACTTAAATAAGGGCAATTATAGTGGCAGGAAGGTGGATTTGTCAAAGGTGGAATGGGGAGAAAAATGGTAAGAGACAGGTCAGTAGATGAACAGTGGCAACGATTCAAACAGCTGGTCACCTACACTGTGCAGACACAAAAGATGCCCAATCTGCAGTTAACAGAGGAGGACAAGGACAATGTTAAATAGAAAAGCAATGCCATACACAGTAGCAAGGGCTGGTGGTAGGCCAGAAGACTGGGAAGCTTTTAGGATACAGCAACAAATCAGTAAAAAAAACTCATAAGGGAGAAAATTGATTGACAGAAAACTTGCATGTAATATCAAAACAAACAGTAAGGGTCTCTATAGATATATAAATAAGATAAAGGTGGCTAAGATCAGGGTGGGACTCTAAGGAATGAAGCTATGAATCAATTTTCTGCATCATGAAGGACATGACAAATATCCCCAAGAGAACAGATGGACTAATTTCAAACAGCATGGAGGAACTTGTAAAAATCCCACTCACAAGGGATAAAGTATTAGGAAACTCATGGGGCTAAAGGCGGACAGCTCACTGGGATCCAATGGCCTGCACCCAAAGGTTTTAAAGGGAGTGGCTACAGTGAGAGTGGGCCCATTGGTTGAAATTTTTCCAACCTTGGTAAATTCCTGGAGGAGACCAGAAGATTGGAAAACGGCCAATGTGACTCCAAGAAGGAAAGAAGACAGAAGGTAGGGAAGTCAAGGTCAGTCAGTTTAACATCTATTGTTGGCAAGGTGCTAGAGTCAATAATCAAAGAGGAAATAAGTAATCATTTAGGAAAGCTGAATATAATCAAACCTGGAAACATGGTTTTATGAAAAATAATGTTTGACAAATTTACTTGAATTCTTTGAGTACGTAAACAGGGAAAGTTGATAGAGGGGAACTTGTAGATGTAGTGTATTTAGATTTACAAAAGGCATTTGAGAAGGTGCCACAGAAGACCCTGATATATAAGTTAAGAGCCCGGGATTTTGGCGGAAGTGTGTTAGCATAGATTGAAGAATGGCTGTCACATGGAGAATAAACACTTGGAGTAAATGGGTCCTTTTCATGCTGAAGGGATATAACCAGTGAAGTACCCCAGGGATCATTTCTTGGCCTTCAATTGCTTCCTATTTATTTTGATGACTGGGAGGAGAGACTGAAATGTAAGATTTCCAAGTGTGCCGATGATACAAAAATAGATGGAAGGATATGTTTTAATGAGGACATTGTGATTCTGCAACAGGATATAGATATATTGAGTGACTGAATGAAAAACTGGCAAATTGAGTTTAATGTGGGGAAATGTGAGATTATGGTGGATTATTATCTAACTGGGAGGAGACTGCAAATGAATGAAATTCAGAGGGTTTTAAGTGTTCTAGCACACAGGTCTAACAAGCAGTTAAAAAGGGAAGTTTTGTTACAGTTCTAGAAGATGTTGGTGAAGCTATACCTGGAGTATTGGGCCCAATTTTGGGCCTGTCACTTAAAAAAGAACACACTGGCATTGGAGGTAGTCCAAAAGAGGTTCATCAGACTAATTCCTGGGAAGAAAGGATTGTTCTATCAAGAGAGGCTACACCTCTCTTGAAGTTTTGAATATGATCACCCTCATTCTTCTAACATACAAGATCCTGAGGGGGCCTGACAGGGTAGATGTTGAGATGTTCCCACTGGTGGGAGAGTCATGGGCTGGGAGACATAGCTACAAAATAAGAGGCATTTGAAATGGAAGTAAATAGAATTTTTTTCTCTCAGATGCTAATGAATCTCTGGAAACTCTGTCCCCAAGGGTGTGGAGGCCAAATTATTAGATATATCTGAGGTAGGGATTGAGGTAGAGATTGAGGATTCTGTGGAAATGGGACAGGAGTTGAGGCTAGCGTAGATCAGCCATGATCATACTGAATGGCAGAGCAGGCTTGAGGAGCTTGGTGACTTAATCCTGCTCCTATTTTCTTGTATTCTTGTGTTCATTGTCCCAACCTTATATCAAGACACTGCAACAAGATAGGGATGCTACATCATTTGATTTAAAGAATATGATTGCTAAGAGATTCCCAGTTCAAAGATGGAACATGTTAAGATCATGCTGATGTAAAAACATTTTGGGCTCCAGAAGTTTCAATCTTCATTTGAGAGTCCATACTTCTAATTAGTGTGCTACTGCTCCTGTGATTTTCTACCTACAAGATGACCTTTAGTTTTAATTTGTATACAATATACTGGGAGTATTGTTTATTTTAAGCATCTGGGCCAAAAGTACATGGGTTCTAAAGCAGGCAGGTGAATGTTACTCCCATTATCTCTCCACCCCATATCCCTCCCCCAACATAAGCTCAAATGATGAACTTTGTATCTTGGTTTCACCTCAGGCCACAAGAATCCAGCAATATTAATTTTTCCAAAACATCCTAAACAGCAAATAAAACTGCAAGGCAAACATTGCTATATCACAGAATGAAATGAAGAGAAACTATTTCAATGTGATCACAGAATCAGACAGCACAGAAATAGGCTCTATGGCCCACTTTGTCCATTCCAACTGTGATGCCGACCTACATTAATCCCATTTTCCTGCATCAGGCCTGTATCCCCTTACAACGTTCCTCTCTTATTACTTGTCCAAATGCCTTTTAAGCATTGTAATTGTATGTTTTTCACCAGCTCCTCTGGAAACTCTTTCCAGATATTCACCACTTTGTATATGAAAAACTTACCCCTCCAATCTCCTTGAACCTGTGCCCTTCAGTTTTGGACTACCTGGCCCTGCGAAAAAGATTTTGACTGTCTTTCCTATCTGTGCCCCTCAAATTAATAAACCTCTATAAGGTTACTCGTCAGCCTTTGACGTCCAGTGAGAATAACCCAGCCCACCCAATCTTTCTTTAGCCCTCCATTCCAAGCAACAGCCTGGTGAATCTCTTCTGCACTCTCCCCATTGCGGCCACATCACTTCCTAAAGTCATAGTGATCTTTGCCATTTTTTCTTCAGGCTGATTCTTTCTCTTCTCAACCCATAATTTCAATTGGAACAAACAAATGTTGTAATATTCAACAGATTTCTAATTATAAAGGGCCTCCTCACTGACCTACACCTATCAATCCTCTCAGTGTTTGCATATTCTTTTCCATTCCAAGCATCTGAGCTAAATAAATGGAAAGGGCTGTTGCCATAGGCATTAGGAAAAGCACAGTTCCCTATTTCAGTTTAACAAACGTTAAATTCGCTTTAGTCTCATGTTCAATTCTTTCTGCTCCAGTTTTATTCTCATTAAACATGCTGATGAAATCAAACAAATAACTGCTGGTGAGTCAAACAGAAAGAAATTCCAATATTTCCACATACCTTTATCTACCTCACACTGTACTTTCCAATTTTTTTTGGGTAGGGAGATATGTATTACATTAAGTTAAAGAGTTGCATACCATTTTAATCAGATTCCGCATTATAGCTCTTTGCACACGGCTGCTATTACTTAATTTCTGATTCAAACTCCCACACAAATATAGCCAGAAGACTTATTGCATTATTAATGAACAGCAGCATTCCCTATGCCATTTTTCCTCATGCACAACATTTCCCTATAGTCTTACAAAACTCCTCTTAAATTGACAGCTCTGGGTCTTGATGTTTCCCATTTTATTTTTACCTGGATCTTCCCTGCAACTGCAGATCTGATTCAACCCTCACTCTGGATAATTTATTGCTAATCTAATGGTTGCTTTTTTGTTCTTTTTTTAAAAAAATAATGAACATAATCTGCATAAAAAGTTTCAATTTTTTCACTGAAATAACAATTGGAGTCTATTCATAAAGTATTAATAGATTGGGATTTTTTTGTATATATATATATATATATATATATATATATTTAGAATAGAAGCCATTCTAGGAAAAGATTTAGTCATTAGTGCTGAACTGTAGAAATAGTGTTCCAGAAATCTCAGTATTTATTAAGGATTAAAATAGATGCAAGCAAAATTGGTTTTATCTACTGCTTATTAATTCATCTTAATCTACAAACTGAAATCTGGAGAAATTTTTAATTTTAGAGAATTTGCTACTATAGTTTAGCAGAAATCACTCCCAGAGAATATTGATATTTACCTGCATCAAAAAAAAACATTTTCTAAATACTCACCTGGCAGCATTGAAAGATTGCAGCGAGACCCCTCTTTATAGACATGATGCTGTTTACTACAGTAATGCTTGAAGATTTGGACAGGTGCCTAAGTCATCAGGACTTATAGGTTTAATAAGCATGTTGTGCAGGGAAATTCATTCAGTTAGCCATCCATGTCATGCTGCATGTCTTAAATGACAGATGCTCTCAGGCGAACACATCTCAGTATTTGGATTCCTGGGTCACAGCAGGAGCAACAACAAGCCAGCTATGATTTCAATTAAACGGCAGGCTTTACAACTGTCTAGAGTGCTATTGATTGCACATTTGTGACTCTCAAACCACCATCCATTATGAGGACATGTGTCAGAAAATGGTATTAAGCCAGATATATGCAGATACACTGTGATACCGTGTATTGAAATCATTCTTCCAGTCTCACTTGGCAACTGAGGGTCTGTGACCCTCTTGTCCCTCTGCCTCTCCTGGATAGACCTAATAAGCAGTTGATTCTTCTTCATTGGCCTTGGCATGATGCATTTTTGTGCCACTTCAGATCATTCCAACCTTGCTTGATATCTATGTTGGATCTCATTTCCTGGATGTCCGTAATGATTTAAGCAATCTCCTAAGGATAGCCAAAGCATTGGTCCAGAATACTGGCAAAATCAAAAATTTACATTCATGTTTGATAATTGTACCTTTCTACTGTTATATTAGTAATTGTAATAAAGATGAAATATCTGATTGGGTACCTTCCTTTAAAATTCAGAAATAGTAAAAGAACTTTAATACATGGAATAAAAATGTAAATTAACACTAGCATTTCAAATCAAATGAAAAGCAATTTATCTCCTACAGACTTGTTTTAAAAAGGGATTTTATTATTCTGTGAACAGTATCCACCAGTAAATTTAATTAAGGCTTCTGCTTTTAGTGTTGTTCGTCTCTCTCCTCCTCCACAGGATGACACATTCCAAAATTGGGATCAATGCTGAAATGCTACAGCTCTGGTGAGATACATATGGCATCTATCTCCACTTGGCACAGGATATGCTTTAAGTTTTCTCTGTAGACCCAAGCAGCATCAATGCACAACATACCTTCAGATGTCTGGATTACCCTGATACAGTTGAATGAAAATGGATCAGAGAGGAGACACTAAGATTGGAGATGGTGACATGTGCTGGCTGCATTGTGTGGTGCTTTGTAAAAACATGTGTGAAGTTCTCATTATGTCAAGTATTACAGTATTTATAACTAATAAGGTTTCTAATTGTGGAAGTTCCTTCTTACTTTGCACTGAAGCATGCAGAGCAGATTTACTTACACTTGACTTCACCTACTGCTTTGATCTATTTCCTTTTGTTTTTATGTATTAAGATCCAATGCATTCAATATGATCATGGTTGATCTATGCTGGCCTCAACTCCTTTCTGCCGGTACCCCATAATGTTCCATTCCTTGATCTTTTAAATATTTATAGATCTCCTCCTCAAATATATCTAATGATCTGGCCTCCACCACCCTCAGGGGCCGAGAATTCCAGAGATTCAATACATTCTGAGAGAAGAAATTTCTATGTACCTAAGTTTTACATAGCTGACCACTTATTTTGAAATTATGTCCCCTTGTTTATGACTCTCCAATTGGTGAAAATACCTTATCCTGTCAAGTCTTCTTAGGATCTCATACATTTGAACAGGGTCACTCTCGTTTATCTAAGCTCCAAGGACGACAGAGACAAACTGTGTAGCCAGAGACAAACTTGATAGGATAACTCTCATCCCAGGAATTAGCCTGATGGAACTCCTTTGGACTGCAATGCTACTTTAATCTCCTTTGGACTGCTTCCAATGCTACTAACACACTTGGATCCAATCTAATAAAACTCTGGCTTAAGCAAAGGCCATAAGCAGGCAGTAGTCTTCTAAATCAATGCTATTTTTAGCTTCCTGTTGTATAGGCCCTCCCCACCATCCAGTCCACCCTAGTTTAATTGCTCCTGTCCTTTGCTCTCTTCTCCAACATTTTTTGTTTCCTTTACAAGAGTGAGTCATTCAAGACACAACAACTCTAATACAAATCTCTTTGTCAGAATGAATCTTCCTGGATTAACACATGTAGCCAGCAGCTACAATAAGCACCAACCTGACTGCTCTGGCAATTTAATCTTGACCATATAGCAGAAAAGATTTTGCACTGTGTTTGACTCAAGTCTCAGTGATAAGAATTCCGCATTGTGGCAGATTTTTTTTAACTGTGAATAGGTGTTATTCCTTAAGGGCTAAGCTAAAGCTGTCAACAAATCCATTCCTCCGTTCATTTCCTTGCAATTTTTTCCTGTCAAATTCATCAGGTGTCCCTGAGAAACTATCATCCTTGGGAAATGAAAGATATTTTCTTATCAGAAAACAAGCAACTGTCACATTTTGTTGATACTTCCCTAATTTATGTAACAATTTCATATATAATATAAACACACAAAAGTAGCTTTCCCCAAATATAACATATACTTAAGTATTATTTCATAGTATTAATTGTTTTGATTTTTGACATGATTATTGTTTTCATCCAATATTCCAACTTGCAGAAGCTTATAAAGATGCATCAAACTGAATTCAACATACATTACATATGTAGTGAGTTCTGCATGATCCCTGGTCTGGACAAAGAGTCCAACTGCAGGATCACAACAAAATGGCTCCAAATCTTTACTTGTTTACTATGGGTGAGCTGCAGATAGTAGCAGTTGGGTCCCTAAGGGGAGGTCATTGGCTTCAGGGATGAGTGCAGGAGTGGAAATGACTAATAGCTGGGAGTAGTCTGCAGTTATAATATGGAGGTCTCTTTGCAGCTCTACGTTCAGTTAAATCTTTTGCTAACAGTATCTTTTGGCGACGGTCTCCAGAGATTCCTCAGAGTGGTTGGAATTCATGTGATGTGGTTGTTCCTGACACAGGAGAGAGATTGCATGTTCAGAATAAACTAATTTCCCTTTGGGTGCATAAACAGAGCTTAGGCTTCTTATTGGTATATCCAGGGCCAAAGTTTTGTTATCAGTAGATGCAAGTAAAGAGTCCAGGAGAATGACCTTCCAAATGAGACCTCTTTGCTCCTGTTTTTAGTCCAGAAAATAAGCATAATGTGGTCAGCTTCAACCCCATTATGTTTTAACAGTATCACCAATTATCATTGATATTGTGCTTTTAAGATGTTGTTATACTGACATTTAGACTTGGTCAGATATAATGTCTGAACAAAGTGTCGGAAATGCTTACAAAGCAGAATACAATATAAGCTGCAACCTCAAGCCTGTTTCATTTTGGGATCTTCTAACAAATTTTCTTTGCAAAACATTATTTATTACTGTTCTACAATATTGTAAATTACTTTTCTTACCATCATACCCTTTGGGAGATGCATCCCTGGTCTGAACTTTAGGAGCAATAGCTCGTTTTCCAAAAACTTGGTTGTCATAGTTGTTATATTCAAATGTAGTCTTAGAATATTTCTCCAGCTCTTTTGCCAGGTTAGATCGAGGTGTGGTGGTGGAAACATTGTGTCTGTAGCCATATTGTGGGATCTCAAGCTGCTTAACAAAACACATAGGCCTAAAATGAAAGAGATATGTAAATTACTAGGACCTGTGTTTCTTACATACTTGCTGAAGAATTTACACTTTGTTCACAGGATAAGATATAAACAATTCAAAATATAAGGACAAATTTTCCACTTCAGTGTTCCAGTGTGGATCAGCCCCCACTGGGACCACATATTGGGAAATTATGCATCTGTAGCCTATGATTTGTTGTCCATAATTAATGTTC
Organism: Rhina ancylostomus; assembly: GCA_030265395.1. Taxonomy (NCBI): domain Eukaryota; kingdom Metazoa; phylum Chordata; class Chondrichthyes; order Rhinopristiformes; family Rhinidae; genus Rhina; species Rhina ancylostomus. Next base: position 73,393,110 of record JARFYF010000002.1, on the reverse strand, counting down.
CTGCCAGGCAGGCTTCTGCACTGGGGACCCTGGAGCAGAAAATTTACCCTATCATATTCACACTCCCCTAGAATATAAACTGTTTGTAATTAGTAAAAAAAATTGAGCCCATAATTATGATTGTATGCAAACTTTTCAAATGACAAAACATTGTTTTAACAGAAATCACTTGAATAGTGGAAAAAAAGTGCAAACTTACAAGACATTTCTGAATCAAGATTTTTTTAAAACAATTAAAAATTGGCATTACAAACCATCTCTTTGATGTCTTATTTTGGAATATCACGATTTTCAAAGTCAAATATTAACCAGGCAAGAACCACCATTGAGCTAATGATCTGTCCGAAGTCAAGTCTATCTGGGGTGATATTGAGGCACAAGACATAGCTGTTACACCCAGAATTAGGGAGAAGAAAAATCAGATGCAGATTCTACTCCTGATCTGTATTATCTTGATGTAGATGATGGTCAAATTTAGCTGTGATGCCTCTAGCAAACACTCTGCTCACACCTGCTATAGAGTCACGTATGAATAATGGGAAAGATATCCAAGGATTGCTAAAATTCACAGGCCATACTGTTTTTTGAAAGTAGTGGGGGAAAAAATGCAAGAAACAAATGGGAAAAGTATTTGTTGCACAATGTTACTGCTGTAATTTGAATACAATTTTCAAAAAAAAAAACCAAATAAAACCAGAAACAAAAGTTTAAAGTAATATTTCATGAAAATCTGGCAGTTGTCAAACTGTAAGGTGCTTTTTTACTGTAACTAATATCAGTCATACATATAACTTGATGCTCCATTGCCTTGCAAAGTCTCAATGTCATCTTAAGAATACTACCCATATATTTCTAGTTCCCAGTTGAGACTGCTAATTTAGACCAATTATTGCCATTTTCTCTGCCATTTCCATGTGGGAGGAGACATGTTTAACATTAATGGACTTCTATACAGTGAAGATGTTCATCCTGTTGGTCAAGATAAATTTGAACAGTGATTACAAATATTCAGTCCTCTTAATTACCCAATATCCTAGAGTATTCCATTTAAACTATCATTTCATCTCACTGGAGGCATCATTTGGATAGATTTAGCTTTTGGACAGCCATTCCAGCAGAAGGGTCAGGGCAGTTTTGCAACCGCTTGCTTATTTCAGCACTGAGCTACTGGCCTTCTGGTGCAGCTCACCAGACTTCAACCTTGAGAAGGTCAGCCTGCGGGGATGTTGGCAGAGGTCTGAGCTGCTGCCTTGGGGAGGGAGAAGGAGAGAATGTTACTGCAAGGGGTCATGTTGGGATGGCAAAGACTATCAGATTTCTTCTGTGGGGCCAGGCAGAGTTCAATCTTCCACACTAACATATCCTTTCATTTCATCTGGGTATTTCATGTGTCCTATTAAAACACAATTAAGGCAGTGGGAGGCTCATTTACATTGGTAAAAGACTGGTGAGCTGATTCTAACAAAAGCTTTGCCTACACAGGGAGAGGGGCGAGCAGAGAGGTGGGGAGAATGGAGGAAGGAAAGGAGAAAGAATGGAGGGGAAATGAAGAGACAAGAGTGAGAGAGAAACTGAGAGGAAATTGGTGACGGAGTTGGGGGATTGGACAGAGGAGAGTGGAGGGGAGAAAGGGGGAGAGGGGTGTGGAGGGATACAAAGGGAGGGAAGCATTGAGGGCAAACAGGAGGGAGAGGAGTCAGAGATGGAAGATCACAAGTCAGGAAGGGAGATGGAGGCAGAGACAGAGGGGGAAAC
>JARFYF010000002.1:73342078-73352523 GCA_030265395.1 Rhina ancylostomus | reverse complement strand
AGATAGATCTTAGAGCAGGATAAAATGTCGGCACAGCATCGTGGGCTGAAGGGCCTGTACTGTGCTGTAATGTTCTACATTCTATGAACCAAGTAAAGGAGGGATGATGGGCAGATGGAACAAGTTTGGGCAAATGGGGATAGGAGACTCAGTTGGAGTAGTGTGTGGGTGGTAAGCAGATGGAATCAGGTGGGGCAGGGGAACAAAACTGAGTGGTGAAGTGATGAGGGGGGGGGTTGCTAGGGGTAAATGAGGCTCAGCTAAAAATAAAGCTGTAGTTGCTGGAAATATGAAATATAAACAGGGAATGGTGTAACTAGTCAGCAAGTTGAGCAGTGACTCTGGAGAGACAAACAGAGCTAATGTTTCAAGCTGTTGAGTTTTGATGAAAGGTCTTTGATCTGAAACATTATTTTTTCTCTCTCACCACAGATGCTGCCTACCCCAATGAAGTTTTCTAGAATTCTCTATTTCTTTGCAGCACAAAATAATTTGGCTTTGCTACATTGGAAAAAAGTCTTTGAGATTTTGGCTGGAAGATTACTGTCAATGTTATGTTAAGATGCCGATTAGGAAGATGTCTGCCTCTTGTTATAACTTCCTGTAATAGTGTTTGAACATGACAGGTGTACAAAAGTTCCATTCTCTGGAGTGTCCCAATCCATCCAGTAATAATTGAGATAATTGTGATAAAAATATGTTTAAAAGAACTGCTCAAAACTCAGTCGGTCTTTAAAACCTTCTCTTTATATATCCCTTAAGGATTCCGTAATCCTTCAGTTAAAGTCACACAATCATTCAAACACAGTATGCAAGGTTAAAAACAACATAACACATTAGAGAAGCAAGTGTTCCAATACCGACAGGGTCTGATAGATGCAATTTTTCATCATTTATACAGCAAGGCAAATTGGAGAGGCTGTGGTAGCTTCCGCCTTTGCCCCTCCTGAGATGGGGCATGGTATCATGGGTGTAGTAATCTGGTATTGCAGATCTCTTGCATATTGTGGAATGTTCGTGGGCTTCTTCACATTGATTTAAATAGGATAAATATTTAGCAGATTCCCTAATGGGTTATTGATCTGTTTCATCATAATACTGTGCAGGTGGTGTAGATGCAAACTTAACCTGCGATATTTCCATTATCAACCATATCTGCTGTTGCTTTGATTGAAAACCAAGAATGCTACTGCCATGGTCAAACTATTTCTCTGTGGAATAAGTCAAATATAGTTCTGTAAATTTGGTCTCTCTACTTTAAATCTTCTAGTTTATTCTCCCCACCCCTACCTCCCAGGAGCCTTATCTCCATAATGTCTCTATAACTATGACCTGTTATTTTTATTTTCTCTTTCTGATGCAGGATGCTAAAAAATTCCCTGAGCCATGTCTTACAACTTTGACCTGAATGAGAAGGAAACATAGGTGATTCCATTTACTGAGCTACTGGGCTTTGTATAATATTAATTACACCTCCATTATAGACTGAAAACTGGAGCTTCATGATTAGGCACCAGTGGGTGATGTTACAGAGTACTGGGATCAATGTAAAGTTCTATCAATTACCGTGAGACATTCCCTATTCTTTATTTGCAATAAAGATGGAAACGGACATTGAGATGATGACATAAACTGAGAGTGTCAGTTTTCCCCCTATTTTGATCCATTCTATTGACAGAGGGCAGGGGGAAAGAGTAGATTAACATTCAGCAGCAACATAAGATCAGATTGACCATCCATAATACTCTATTTTCCAGTCTTTTAACAGAAGGGGCAATCTGGTGAAGTGTATAAATGAGAGTTGATAATTATCACCTCCATCATCAAAAGTTAAAATTACCCCCAGTAATTAATTTTGCTGAAAGGTCTGGAGTCACTTTTCTCAACTCCTCTTAAAGACAGTTGCAGCAATTTTCTCTGGGGAAGGCAAATCAGAAATAGCTCAATCATTGATCTGGAGTTAGTGCTACAATGGGACAACAACACCAATGACGTGATTTATGTTCAAAATGGAGAATGCTGTAATTGATAAAACAACGGATTCAGTACTCCTACTGAACAGGCAAACAGTCAGGAAGCAAAGGTCCCACCCACCTCACTAACTGTGATCAAGCTTTTACATGATTTTGTGCTGTGATCATCTTTAACACGGCACCTGGTTTAAGGACACTTCAAACAGACAAGCTGTAAATTGTTGATAAATTATGAAATTCCATAGTCATGGGAAGTCAATGAATTCAAAATTTGGATTATTAAGTAAATCACTGCAGCTTTACAGAAAGCAGTGACTAATTAAGAAATGAATTTAAATACAATTTATAATGGAAATCACATAACAATTTTATTTATAAAATTTGTAGCTCATATATTTTTGGTTTCCAAACTTAGAAGTTTAATTACAGGCAGAACAGCAAGAATTTTCAACTTTTGGTAAGTGTTCTGTTAATGAATCAGGCAGAACAAAGTCATTGGTTTGGTTAATTCCTTCAGTGTTACACCTTCCACTGGTTGATCAATGTACTTTTCCATGAAATGACTAGTTGAGTGCCTGTCAAGCTATGAAGCATAAAATTCACACAATTGCAGGTAAATCCTAACTGGCATAAGGTTTCTGTCAGAAACACAATAAACTTACTGAAATATAAAAAATACAAAATTGCAATCCAAAGTTGTATTCCTTAAAAGGTGCAATTACAGCTCTTCATACAGCACACCAATGGCTGTTTCAGTCACAGATTGCTGCTGCAAACTCCAACAGCAGCCAAGAGAGGACTGGACCTGCAATGCGCTAGTGTTGGGGTAAGTGGATTTGAGGTGATAGAAATCAGGCTGTCATGTGTGAGAGGATCAGTGGATCAGGCTGAATGAGAGATTCAGGCATTCAGGTTATCAGACCTTCAGCTGTTCGAAGAGTCAAAGAGTGGATGAGAAGAGTCTCAGGAATTTCCTGAGTAGGGTCCCAACCTGGAATAATTATGAAATTATGGTTGTCCTGAGAGTGCCCAAAAATGGAAGACTAGAGATAAATTTCTCCTGAAAAAGGAGTGTTACAATGCGAATTATGCTATTTGACCTTTGACCAGAAATACCCAGTCAAATTTCTGAATTGATACAATTTGACCCACAACCACTCTATAGAAACAAAAACCACTTTTCACACTCATGGTACTGAAAGAAACAGGGCTAAGTTGTCCATATTTCTATGTCTTTGTAACTACCATCTCTATTTGTTGAGGCTAAGATTTACACCCTCTTTTTTGTAAAGTGGAAAACATTCCCCAGTTCTAAAGTTCTACTTTTAGCTATGTTGCCATGGGGAAATGAGAAGCAAAACCTGTCAATGCCACATTGATTAATTTCTTTCATAAAGTAATTTGATAAGTATCTGACTGGCAATGGGATTAGTGGTTTTAGAGATAGGAATAGATTGAAAGATCTGTTACACCACAATATATACCAACACTTTTCATTGCTTCCCCTACCTGCTTTTATTTTTTGGAAGAGTTTTAAGAAAATAATCTTTTCAATATTTTAAAAAAGTTTTTCAATGTCAATCTTATGCTGTTCTTCATGGATTGAGTGACCCAACTTGTATTCACATTTTTGCCAAACGTAAATCAAAGTGAAATAGTTTCTAGAGTGACCTTGATATTTCCCACAAGTCTGAATTTCTGACCTTCTGTTAAATTACCACTAAGTTACTGTAGTTCTAAACATCATCCTTACACATTGCATTATACAAGAATGTGAATGAACTATACTGTCTTCGAAAATTCTGACGTGATCTGCAGTCGGTAGTGTGAAATAATCATGGACCATTGGTGCATAAAATATAGCCCATGGATTACACACAGCTCAAAGAATGGGTTTATACAGCACTTTATTATTCACTCCCCTCACTGCATTCACTGCCCCACAACCCCATGAGATCTGCTTCTTTATCACCTCATTGTCTGCCTAAGCTGACCACACTGCTACCCTGGCCATCTTGCTTCTGTCCCCTGAGTTTTGTGGTTGGCCCATGTATCCCAAGGTCCTAATGGTGTTAACTCTCCAGTCTCGATTGGTTATAGAATGAATTTTTACTTCAGTGGTCCAATCAGGCAGAGGTTCTAGCAAAGGCAAACGGTGGATCACAGCATGCAGCCTGCCTGATTGGCACTAAAAAACCTCAGTTGTTTGGACTATTCAAGTAAAAACCCTTTCTCCTCAGAAGTCACGGTGAAACCTAAGTGAAGTTCAAGATCATTGCCAAGGTGGGAAACAGCATCAGATTCATGGTGAAGGAGTAGCAAGAGAAGGTGGTGAGTAGAAAAGCAAGAAATACGGAATTTGCATCTTTACACATGGCTGAGTATATCAGTGTCTGCTTATATATATGATCAAAATAATGCATGCATAACCAGATACCGACATCTGGGCCTCTCAGAAATGGACTGTAAATCTCATCCTCCCTGCTAAAAATTACTGCCTCACTGCAAAAAGCTCTCTTCTTACAAATGAAACCATAACTTCAATGGAAATTTAACCAAGATAGCGAACAACTCCTACCTGATATTCATCAAGTTAATAAAATAAAATGGTGTTTTATCAGTCTCACTTTTCCTCAACTGCACATTTGAAAATTGCTGATAGCAACTACAGTATTCTCCATTAATTTTTGGCTAGTTACATTTACCTAGTACCTTTTTAAAGTTAATACTCACAAATATAATTATAAAATTTAAAATTATAAGGGAAACCAAGCAAATATCTAAAAGCAGCTTCAGATATTGATAATTGAAAGAAATGATAATACTCCAAATATAACTCAGACAGGGGGCAGAACTGCTCTAGTTGCTGGGTGAAGCAACAAAATAATGTGTTTCTGAAAATTTCCTCCATTCCAATTTTAGTGAAATCAGAAACACCTTCATTTAAGCAAATCTAATTTGTCCTTAATTATGGATTAGACTAGATCTTCAAGACCCTATTAACAATACACCTCTGTATATTGATCAGAACAATGTATCCCTGACACAAATAATATGGAAGCTGAATGTGAATTGGCTCAGCACTGGAGGAGGGCAAAAGTGGTACAAGGCCATTTTCTGTAAAAATTAGAGAAATCCCATGGCAAAGGAACAAATACAAATAATTCACTTTGGATTGATGTGAAGCTTTGTTACATTAATATAGCTCTTTATTGCATGATGAAAAGTATAACTTTGCTGAAAGTGGTTCTCAGAAATTAACACACATCTTCCCTACCTTAGCACACGATCTGAACCCTGGTTAGATTTTGTTGCCTCACTGTTATGATGCTTTTCTTGAGCTTTAGCCAGTTTCTCTGCAGCAGCAATGGGACATCCGGAGAGACTGTGGGAACAGAGAAGTAATTAAACACTCATGCAGCAGTAGGAATGGCAACACAAAGCCAAGCATTAGGAAATTAAAACATATGGCTGATTTCATCTGAGCTGTTGCAAATTTCAGGGAAGAAGTAATTAAATAGTCTAGATTTTGTCAATACATCAAAATCTTAGAGTATAAATAAAAGTACATTTAAAAAAATCAAATAGGCTTGCTTCTGATCCCTGTATATTTACATAGCCATACAATTTTTGGCTGAGTTATTATAAGATAACTCCTAGGTTTTCCCAATGTACCATAAAGATTTTTTCACAACAATTCATGATGTATTTCGGGGTTTTGTGAAAAATCAGCCTGATAGCAATATTTTGAATAACATTCATTACCTGAAGGAAAGGTTTTAGAAAATTGCTGGCCATGTTAGGAACCGATTGATTTAGAAAGAAAGTGAGGTGAAAGATAAAGTGAGTGGAAAGGATTGATAAAAGATCCTAGCCAAGCCAGGAGAAATGTTTATTGTGCACTAGCTAAACAGATGTATGAGAATGAAATTCTTAACAGAAAATGTGTTCCCATTATAAAGCTCAATTTCATGATTAAACATTAAATGCGTTGCAGGGTACAATGTTTCCTGCTGCATCCTTTATGCTGAGGGAAAAGGTGGATGAAGGAGCTGGGGAAAATGGGGCAAGGTTTTGGATGTGGTTAGCCAGGATTCAGTAGTGGTAATCTGAGAATGGACCAGCATTCTGAAGATTTATTTGATTATTTCTGGAATCCAACCATGGCCATGCAGAACTGACTAATAAGTAATTAAATGACTGGAGTCAATTCTTCAACAGCATATTATATCTGTGATCTGTGGAAGAAGTGATCTCAATAAGCCCAGTGTTCTTCCTCATTCCAATCCCGTGCTTTTAAAACTGTCTAGGTGAGTGATCATCCAATTCAGCAAAAAATTATAGTTTTTTTAAAAAAGTGTTCCAGTAAATTACCTCTTTGGTGCATGGAATATTGTTCCAGTGCTATTTCCTCCCACACAAATGCACTAACAGGGTAATCTGCCTGTACTCCATTCTGTGAAATGTGTACTAAGCCTCCTCTACTGATTTTAAGTACTGATTTCAAGGGAGGGAAATGGCTGTGTGCTTGCTGAACAATATTTAATTTGGCAAAATATTAATTTGGGATTCCTGCAATTTTTTCAGTTGTCTACTGCTAACAAGTAAGTGTTTCTATTATTTTGTATGTTAATGATTAGCTCATGATGTTCTGAGCAGGGAATGACAAATACTTGAATCTACAGAGCTAGCTCTTCTGTGCCTTTTGTTCTGCTGTTACTAAAGTAAAATAATACCCTTGCTTACCTTCTATGAGAATTCCTGTTGCTATTTACATGGCCTCGCCCAGTGCAGCCTGGTGTAGGACACTTAAGCACATTTTCATGCATGGCAAGAACTTGACAGAAAAAAGATTGGAAGCGATTAGTAAAGAATGATCATAGAAGAAAAACACAGGCAAGAGAGGGAATAAGTTCAGAACCCTAACCCAATTTGATTAAATTTGGTTTAATAGACAGAAGACCATATTTGTAGTTCCAATAGGTATCTTCTTTATTTTAAAAGAACAGCATCAGGCTGAAGCATGCTGAAAGACAGAAGAGGTCTCATTCATTCTGAAAAATGTCATTCCTAATTAAGTTAGCTCACTATGAAATGATTTTCTGAAAGTTGCCAGAATATACGTATAATAAAGGAGAATGGTTTATTTTAAAGCACAAATTGTTATTTGAAATCAGTTGAAATAATATAATCTATGACTACAACTGATATAATTATAAAGTGGCATCAAAAGGAAATGAATTATGATCAATATCATCCCTCAGGTGGCTACTAATGAATACCTTAAGGACATATTATGTTTAATAGCTATAGATGACAGCCTTCTTCATTCTTTGAGCATTATCGTGCCACTTGGATAAGCCCAAGTGATCAACAGGGAAAATAAAAAGCAAAACCATTACAGATAATTTGAAGATTTTTAATATCACCACTGCATGTGTGCGACTATCCTTCATTATATTCAAGATATGCCTCTATTGGGCACTTAGTTCTGTTGCAGAGGAAGTAAAGCACTTCACAACTAAACAAAAGTTAATAGAGTATAAAAAATTTGAACACTGATAATCAGATGGATATAAATAGTTCATTGGGTGCACAGAGCATGGTACATGCTTTAAATGATAAAAGTGATCACATTTGGTAAGTAATTTTCCCATGGGCCCTCCTGACCCTTCACCCTAACTTCAACAGAAGTCCTTACAGAAAAGGAGTATAAGGTGATTTCCCATGGCTTGCACTGATCTTATGCAAATAGAAATGAGTAGTGGGGAATTCATGGGAAATTCTATCCCATTGTCCTTTTTTTACCTCAGTTTTTTCCTCTCATGAGGATTGTAACTGATACAGTTCAATAAGCATGAGTGACTTGCGACAATTCATCTACTTGTCCATTCTTCACAAATGAGCCTTGATTATACACATCATGCCAACTTTAGGCACACCTTTTATGCCCAACTGTGGTCAGTGAATTTGGTGCACACCTGGTACATTCCTGGTCTGTATGGCTCAGATTCATGAATAAATGTAGAGGCGACCACACCTCCCACCTCCCCGGTGTTATGTCCAAATGGGTAACGGAAATTCATCCTTATAGAATTTAGAAATCACTGCCCAGAAATATAAAATATGGAATAAAATTCACTCTCACAGAATTTATGTAAATAAATAAGTAAATAAATCAACATGAATTTTTTTTCAACTCGCATTTCCTGACACATGCTCAGATGACATGGCTTTGCATTACAGAAGATTGAGATTTGGCCCATTTTCCAGGAATGCAACACATACCTATAACACAGAGGTTAGCAGTATTACCATAAAAGCATTATGTTTTTTTCACATCAGTTGTGCCTTCTGGCAGGATTTCAATGCAGTTGCTTCACCCATGAAGAAATAGGACACATCAGGTAATTTCTAAAATCTTCATTAACTATAGAACCGTTAAGTAGTCACAACAGGTCTGAATCATGTGTGTCCAAACTTCTATCTGTTATCCACACAATCACGCATCCATAACGTTTACGTGTTTGTTCCCAGTAAATTGAGTTATGACGAGAACTAATACCACTGGACTTGGATGTGCTTGGAACTTCCTTCCAATTCCTCAAACACTTAAAAGTTCAAAAGTGCCAGCAAATAAATAACATGCACAAATATTACCTGGTCTTTGAATGCTGATTTTCTTGGACAAAGGACTGCATGAAGTCTCAGGATTAAAGGTTGAACTTCTCAAGCTAAATATACTACTTTGGAAATATATAGTGATCACTCCATATCCAGAAGCTTTTTGTTACCTTGCACATTCAAAAGCCAGAACCCACTAACCTACTACCCCTGCCTTGAATTACTGCCTGCAGTCTATGTCTGTACTTTCCTAGTCTGGATGTGTAAGATCAACTTCACTGGCCCTCAGCTTCCAAGACTTCAGTCAGGTGGCTTGATCAATGACAGGACCTCTGGCAGCACAGTGAAGTAGCCCCACTCCAAAATCTTTTGGCAATTCAACAAGCCCTGCATCAGAGCTTGGGCTATAAAAGTTGCACATGATTTTTAATATTATTTGAATACCTCTGACATTCAGACCTGTATATTCACTTAATATTGAAGCAAATGTGAAAGATTATAACTTAGTACAAAAACTAATAATATAAAAATTTAACTAAAACACAAACACGTAGTTAACTTGCCTTCTCCTTTGCCTCCTAATGTTAAGAAATGGCATTGGATCCAAGAGATGAATCCATAGTGCAATGTTGGGGAATCTCAGCAATATTAGGTTCCATGTGGAGTTTACTAGCAGAATAAACTGACAACTTTCGTCTTCTGAATCTGTCCACAGAAGTCTGGGACTTGCTGGCATTTACATGGCTGAAGGCTGGTGCTTCCATTCAGAACTGAGAGCAGCAGTCAGCAAGTTTCAGCCAATTATTGTGGAGATTAACCCAAGAAACACTGACAGAATGGAGAGAATGATTAATTATTCAAGAAGGCCCCTTTCCTCTGCCATTTGGTTGACCACATTGTCCTACAAGTGGATCCATGGTTTGATTTACAGGAGTTCCTGACTTCTAAACTTATAATGCCATCAATGAAATGAAAATAGCACATCATTTCTGTTAACCATGTTGGAGACATAGCAAAATAAAAAATAATTTGCCTCCAGGGATAAGAGGTACTGGAAACTATTTTGTGAGCAATTAAAGGGATAAAAATATTCTTTTGGTATGTTATTCAAAGATGGGTTGATCTGCCATAAGGTGGAATTTGCAGATCCTTTCTCTTGATGCCAGTGTCTGCAGTATACCTCCAAGAAATTGGGTGCTGTGAATTAAATGTTAGATGAGATTGCTCAAAGAAATCATCAACAATGGAAGTGAATGATTTTGTGTGAGGCAACACCAAGGATGATTAACTAAATGTGTAGGTAAATAATGATGATTACAATCAGATTCATTAATATCTAGCTATTGTGCAAGACATTAACACTGGATAACTTCACTCATACCATCAAAACATTGGAATATTGACCTTTAGCTATTGTCTGTGCCAACCAATTCTTGAATGGGGCTGATTGTAGTAATCAACTGGTAGGGCTCAAGTATTTACTCCTGGCATCATGATATAGAATGAGCTGAATACTGGTAGTTGATGGTGATGAGGTATTAGCCAAAGCAAAACAAAAACCTTGTGACTTTAGGGCAGAGAAAGCATTGTTTTTACATAGTTGAATATTATGGACCTCAACAAAGATGAAAATTTGTTCTGATAATTTATATGAAAATATCAAAACTGGCCAAAATAAAATTATTGCAAAAGAAATTACTAGTCTCTCATTAGTTTTGTCTTAAATCCATAAAGGTTAGCATAACACTATTACAGCACCAGTGACCCAGGTTCAATTACCACCACTGTATGTAATGAGTCTGCACATTCTTCCTGGGTTTCCTCCCATGTTCCAAAGATGTACGGGTT
>JARFYF010000002.1:73320829-73331197 GCA_030265395.1 Rhina ancylostomus | reverse complement strand
TACAGAAATTTAGAGCCTATGTTAAACGTGGCTCTGAATTAAATAGCAGTGTTGCACAACTAAAATAAGTCTTAATTGTACTGCCAGTTATAGATAAAATTATTGACTCTCCAAATATGCTGGCCATTTATTTATTTTTTATTTTGTATTCTCTGTTCCTTTGTTTTTTCTTCAATTATTTTGAGTTTATTTTCTTCCTTTTTGATGCTCTATTGATTTGTAATTTTATCTTTGTTATTCAGTTTGCAATTTTTCATGATGCTACAGTATCTTGTTTGGTGTTTTGGTATGCCATTTCAAAGATTAGTAGAATATTTGCTTGTGCCAATGATCAGGAAATCTTGGACAGATGTTGAAAGGCAGGATATACACACTTGTGATTTCCTTTACCAACCAACCCTCAATTCCTAACTTCCAGAGACCTCAGTCGTGTCAAGGGCTGGGTCTGATTTCCACATGGTGGTGAGTTGCCCACCACAAACCAGTGCTACAATAGCTTATGAGCTCCATTCTGGCATCACCATGGACAAAACTGGGCACTATGTCTGCTCACAGATTAGTAGGGGGTGGAAAGGGAGTGGAGAGGGAGGGGACACAAATTGCAATGGTGAGGACTAGCCTGGTCCAACATCACACTATGAAAAAATTGTCAACTTGGAATGGCAAAGTGATACCCAGAAATTTTCATGGACTCTTTTTGGATTGGCCAGCTAATCCCTCAAGCTCCCGAAAACTGCAGTTGTAATTGGAATCCAAACTTGTAAATTTAAGAGGTAGCAAACTCTCAACAGATGTGTTTTGCAAGTTGTCAAATTTTGCTTTCTATTGACTTTAGCAGAAAGACTAGCTATTTCCTGCTTTAAACCCCAAAACTGAAAGTTCCATCCCTCAAAGCAGATTATGTATGTGTCTTGTGGCAATAGTGCAACATGCATTCATTTTAAATTCACTATTTTTTCTTTCCACAAATAAATATTTTTAAAAGGTTTTAGCACTGCAGTAAGTTTGATATTCATCTGTGCTATTTTCTCCAGTTGCTTATAAATTATTTGATTGTAAGAGAGAGATAATATAAAGAGTGAAACTGGGCTTTGCCAGTAGCACTCAATTATTCAGAACAAAATGGTAGCTTGGTTGACACTATGTTGGATTTTGTTATCCATGTAAGTCAATAGGGCTGATTCACTGGTATAAACCATCTTTCCCGCCCCCATGTCCCCTTTCCTCCCCCACTCCTAACTCCATCTATGTGCACAATTCCCTGTATTTTGTTCTGTGATTTATCAAGGAACAAAAGAAAACACATGGTTTCACCTTGGTGATAAATGAAGAGGTCGGTACTGCATCAAAAGTGATAGGAAATGACATTCTGCAGAGAGATATGGCAAGCTACATATTTTAGGTAATTACAAATACGTTTACCTTGCACTTTGAACTTCCTTTTCACTTACTTTCTGGGGGAACCCTGTCTTTGTGTGGACAGCCTGACAAACTGCGATGATGAGGGTAAAGGCCTGTGACGTGTCCAGTTCCATCACATCCTGGCGTGGGGCACTTGCTTTCTTTCTTTTCGGGCCGCGATGAATCTATGGAAATGAGAGAAGTTGTTTTACAAAATAAATTACACCACAGTTAGAGAGCTTGGCAAAAATTTGTATCCCATCATCCAGGAAGTGGAATCCACATTGGTTTACAGAAAACAGTGTTGCCCTCATGTTGCCAACCTGATCATATTGAGAGGCCCAAACTTCCAAGCAAATTTTCACTTTTGGCATTTGCCAATCAGATGCCTGGAATATGCCTTGAAGTCACAATTGAAGAGGGCATATAACAGGCCGCAGTTCTACCAACATATTGTCCAAAATTAAACTGGTCAGCCTTGTTACCATGCAGCAACTGAGAACTTCATCTGGTGCTCTCAGCAACCCCTTCAGTTAGAGTGGGTAGGGAACTGGGACCAGTAGGAAGTAATTCTTTGAAGCTGGGTAGACATGGATTGGCAATGCTGCTTTTTGAGCAAAAGAGTATAAGACTTACATTTCGGAAAAGCTTGTAGCAATAAACTTATTAACTGTTGTTTAAGGAACTCCATGCCAGGGAACAATAGTGCAAGTTTAAAATAAACCTTGATAACTTCTGAAATCATTTTTGTTTTAGGTGTTAAAGTGGAAGAGGTTCAAACTACACATTTTTGGTAAAGAGATTAATTCCACTTAAGAATGTGGATAAAAGGCTGAATGAATAGAAAATAGTTGTGAAACCAGAGCTTGAATGCCTTTAAGTTAGAAGGTTAGGGTGCTCTAATTGGAAATTAAAATGTGATTCAATAGAGACAAAGAAAGAACTTTTACTTACATAGATCTTTAAAGAAATAAAGCACCCTCCAGTTCCTCACAAGATATCTATTAAACAAAATTTGGCTCTACACCATATAAGAATATATAGGGTAGGTCACAAGTAAATTTTAAGGACCACCTTTTAGGGTGAAATGAGACTGAGGGAGAGAACTACCTTGCCTTATTTACATCTATCTTCACGATAGATGTTAAAACTGCTTTATGAATAATAGCAGGGAAGTCAGATACAAAGTGTAATGAACTTCATGGATGTCAATCAAGAAAAAGTTCTAGAGGAAGTAATGGATTTTAAGAAAACAACATATCCCTTATTCAAATGGCTGACATCCATGAGATCTAGAACTGTTGGCTACAGAATTTTAGAATGGTCCCAGTGGATTGAAAAATAGCAAATGCAATATTAGTATTCAAGAAACCCAAACACCCAGGAGAAACCCATGGAATCAAAGTGGACGTGCAAACTTCAAACAGAAATCACCCAAGGTCAGGATTGAACCCTGTTTACTCTCAGAGAGATTTGGGTGTGCTTATAAAAAATTACAGGAAATTAGCAAGCAATTAATGTGAATGACTATCTTGGTGATAATATAAGAATGTTTTACACCATTAATTCTTATGACAATGGGCCCATATTCTATGGAGTTCGGAAGAATAGGAGGTGATCTCATTGAACTATAAAATTCCAAAGATGTCAGATAGGTGGGATGCTCAGAGGAAGTTTTCTCTTCAGCTGGAGAGTCGGGAACTATGGGCAAAGTTTCAAGATAAGGGATCAGATATTTAGGATTGAGATCAAGAGGAATTTCTTCATCTGAAAGGTGGTGAATCTCACAAATTTTCTTAACAGAGGATAATGGATGCTTAATTGTTGAGTATACTAAAATATCAATAGATTTTTGGATTCTATGAGAAATAATTAAGTATGGAGAATGAAAGTTGAGGAAGATCAGTAATGACCTTGTTCAACAGCAGTGTCGTCTCAAAGGGTCATGTGGCCTTCTCCTTATTTTATTTCTTATGTTCTGATGGTGGCAAGATTAAGATTGTGCTGTGCACATGGCCAGAATTGGAGGAGTGAAGAGGATTTTCGTACTGATGGAGGTAACAGAGAAAAGGAGGGCTGATATCATTGAATGCTTCAAAGTCAAAAACAAAATTTAAGATTGAGGCTTTGCTGGACTTGCAGCCAATGAAGTTTTGCAAGCACAGTGGTCATGAGTAAATGAGACTTGGTAAGAATGAGTTCACGGTCAGAACAGCTTTGGATGATTTTGTTAATAGAAGACCGAAAATGGAAAGGAAGCCAGATATTTGCAATAAAAAAAACAAATATGGTGCATGTAGGAAATCCAAAACTTAAATAGCAAATGCTGAAACTATTCATAAAGCCAGGCAGACCCTGAGAAAAAGAAAATTCTAGTTTTTCACATCAATGACTTTTCATTGGGTTTAGTCAATACTATTGGCAACAAATCGAATCCATGGCTGGGGTGAGCTGAGTTATGGGCAGTGCTGGGTAATGTTAGAGATGAAACTAGTTGGTCTTGGTGGGTTATTGCATCAGCAGAGGGAGTCCAGAGTACAGGGACATTCCATTACGATTCAGCCCTTAAGGAATGGAATTAGGAATTATGCTTTCATGAAAAAGGTTCATGGAAATCTGGGATCCTCTATTCCGAAAGCCTCCTGCTACTGAATTAATTGGAACTATCTGGACTGAGCTCTGTACTGTTGCAAGGTAAAAGATACAAAGCATATGAAATAAACCAAACAAATGGATTTGAGATGCCATCAATAACACTCTAATTAAATAGTGGGAGGCTGGAGTAATGGAATGTCCAACCCTTGCCTCCACATTGCAAGGTTCCAGACATGAACATGTCCAGCTTCAATGGTGGTCTCTTCCAAATGACTTTTAAGAGTTTGGTGAGACTTGAAAAAAGGCAAGACCACTGTTGGTTTGTTATTCCCTGTCAATGCCCTCAGCCCTCACCCACCCACCACCTGGTCCGTTAGTGCAATCAAAAAACGTTCCCAACTAAGCTGGCATGGTGCCATGGGACCCCAGCTCGCTGATAACATGGTAATAAAATATGAACCTTAAAGATGAGCAGAATTATTGTTGATATCATCATTCCAAACAGTTTGCTGGGGCGTGTTGAAACCAAAAGCATATAATGTTCGCATTCACCAGGATATCACAAATATTTAATAAATAATTAATCAATTCATAATTGTAGTCTTTTACATAAAACTGAGCAGCTGTGGAAGACCCAGGGTCCTCTTATAAGTTAATTAAGGAAAGAGCTGGATGAGACGTTTCTTAAAAAATATAATGCCTTTCAGGACCTCAGGACCTCTCAATGAGCTTTGCAACCAGTAGTATACTTATGATATATAATCACCACTGCAATGTAGGAAGTGTGGCAGCCAATTTGGGCACAGCAGCATGCCAATAACTGGTGATATTAGTTGATGGACACTGGGTATAACACCCCTGCTCTTCTTCAAAACAGTGCGAGCAGGTTTTTTACATCCATCTATCAACTAAACATTTGATATGATAGATGTCACCACTGATAGCATAGTACACATTCAATATTACATTGGAATATCAGTCTAATATTTATTCTCAAGTCCCTGGAGGCTGACATTTTGACACAGTGGCATGTTGGCTATAAACGGAACCAAACCAACTGAATATTCCTTTATTTTCTTGAGAATTAATATTCTGTTAATGCACGGGTTCTCAGCTGGGATAGTAAGTGTTCATTCAGAGAATACCTTCATGCGAGAGCAGAATCTGTTACTCCATGGGAATAAAATCAATTTTTCTAGGCACTGGTTATAATGCAAAATAAATCACAGTTAATGTAATCTCCTGGACTAACTTCAGGAGAGGAATTTTCTGATATTTCTGTTAATTGGTAGTTTCTTTTTCTTTTAATCGGAGTTATGCTACTTTCAGAAGATCTTTGAGTGAGTTGGGATTATTTTATTATTCAACATATGATTTGTAGCTGGAGCTTCCTTTGCGCATCTCCAAAGAAAATGATGCTGAGCAGTTGAAAATCAGTTTAGCACAGAGTCCTGCAATTTTGCAAATAATTCTGGGTATCTTAGCGCTCTTGAGAAATTTGATTCTGGACTTTTCAGAAGTACTTTCATTTGTGCTATCATCTTTTTCAAAATGAAACTTTTCCAGATGATATCAACATTTGTACAACACCCAATATTCATCTCCAATGTGATTTTCAACCTCTCTGCTCTGATAAAAGACTATTCCTATCTGCTTATCCTTCAGGACCAGGCAGAGCAGACACACAATAAGTATATTGTAGGCTTCTACAAAGTGCAGGCTCACATACAGTAATAGTGTTATTCCTTGGTGGCCTCCATGGCAACCTCTTGCCAGGAACTCTTGGCTGTATCTTTGGTTCTCTTGCACAAAACAAGAAGTGCCTCCTGCAGGCATTGTTCTTCATCAGCCTGTCTAAGTCCCTCTGATCCCCTGGGGAACTCTCTCACTCCATCCCCAAGCCTTCCGTCATTGCAACATCACTTCTGGTATTTGTCCCAATTATATAGCGATAGGCCTCTTTGAGCCATCTGCCAAGGTCATTGCTGCTAAGCTAAATGCTTGCAGTTGCAAGATCTTGCAATGGACCAACAGAGTAATAACACACTGACATTACTGCATTAGTTTTAGCCTTAGACAGAGAAACCTGACTATGCTGTTCTGGCAACCCACTCTGTTTATGGGATTTCCATAAAACAGTAGTAGGATGGCACACAACACAGTTATAATACCAAGAGAATGGTAACTTCTTTTTATGTATGTCGGTAGAACAGTTGGATAAATCAGTATAGCTTTTCCATATCAGACAGTAGTGCCTGATAATTTTGTCATTACTATTGTTATCCAAGGAAATACTTTGTATATAATATAGTTTTAGAAATAATTATATTATTTATAACATATTTACATGCTAAATTACTATATTATATATAATATATTACTTTTATACTATATTATTTATATAATATAATAACTATATTATTTAAATACTTATTGGTTGGGTTAAAATATTTGTTTACAGATTATCACCCTTGCTATAACCTGCAATACATTTGTTGGGTGATACTGATCAAGTTTCTTTTTAAAGCCACAAATAAAATTTGAATCGATTACCAAGACCATGGTATCTTGCCCACCAATGTGGGAACAGCAGCAAAGGAGGAAGATAAGGGGTTATCATATTTCAAGGAATTAAGAATTTTGTATGGATCCTGTGATCCTTTGCTCACTGTCCACATTCTGTCGTTTGATTACTTCTGGGTCTCTTCATTCTTTTCTCCATGGAGAACAACTTGTAACATTACCACCCAATCCACCAGCTGAGAGAGCAGTTAAAATTGCCCCCATTACTTACCTGTCTTAACGTGACTGGGAACTGATGGTCACTAATCCTCTGACTTGTTTGGTTCTGGGCTGCAATTTTAACAGGGGTGCCTAAGTGCGAAACAGTCATTTGCTGTTAGGCTAACAAGGTAGAACTGTGGTGAGAAGAGAGCCAATAGGGTAACTTTTTCTTGTTTAAAAAAGAGCAGTGGTAGCTGGACTTCCCTTCTTGCTAACGCCCCAGTCGCTAATCTCTTTTCTGGAGCAAGGGCTGTCTTCCTGACTCACAATGTTGCATACCTGCTGAAAACCTGGGCTGTGAGCTGGGGCTTAATTTCCTCAGGACAGTTTTGTAATCTAATGAACTGAATGCTTTTCGTTCTTCTCTGAAATACAGAATGTGAAGTACAAATTAATGTTCTCTGGTTATGAAGAGCAGGAATGCTCCCTCAAGGTCCACAAGAATACTGTTTGTTTTGCAGCCTGTGAAGATTATGCCTCCCATCCCTCTTCTTACTAGTTTGGCAGACAGCTCAGCATCAGAACCTCCTAATATCAGGCTAGACCAGAGGTCTGCATGTACTCATACCGTGCTATTTAAAATCTATTCCCAATTCTATGGATCTGACAAATAATGTGAGCAGCTAAAGTTCTGGAGATAACCAATGGAACCTCCTCAACAAAACCTGTCTCCTGTACCCCCTTTAAATTCACCAGGACCATGTCTCCTGCACTCCATTTAAGCTCACTGGCACTCTGTTTACCATACTCCCTTTGAATTTACTGGGTTTTCTGGAAAATTTATCACTGCACTCTGTAATGTCTAAACAAAGTGAGTTAAAAGTGTTTTCAAATATTAATTGGAATAATATTCAATAGTCCATAAAATCTATCAGTCCGGCATACCAAAGTCCCAAGAGTGCAAGATAAACAATATTTCACCATATTGCTCCAATTTATAAATGCTACATTTTATGTTTAGTGCTCAAATAAAAACAAATTTATATCCCACCTGCAATGAAAGCAACATACAAGGGTTTTTAAAAACATAGAAGTTCTAAACTGAATTACCAGAATTATGCATTACTTTTAACTATAATTGGACACCATTCTAATAGTTAATAGCTGACCACCCACTCAATTTTCCAGTTTATCTGGGGCAGGCTGCAGAGGGAAATGACATACAGATCCATGATAAGGTACATTTACACAGTTTTGTACATGACCTACTTTCTGCTGTCATTCCTGAAAATCACCTGACCATCTGCCATTTATTATCTCATACAAAGGAATCAGTGCTAAAGTGAGCGCATCGTACACTCAATTTCATTTTATAATCTTCCTGGTTTTATATATATATGGTGTTATTAAGTGTCATAGAAAATGTGAATGAGAATTAAGGATGTTACATTTCTCTTTGTTGTTTGTATTTGCTGTCAACTACTTTGCCCTCTCCCTTAATTCTGTTTTCTGAGGGGCTGTCAATTGCTCTCACTTGTACTTGATGGCAAGGAATTAAATAAGTACAAATTGAGTGGGTTCCTTAATGGAGCAGTAATCTGCTCTGCAAGATTACTGTTGATGAAAGGAAAAATATATCTTACAGTAATTTTGTGGGAGCTCCTCACCACCTTTCATTCTTAGAAGAGTATTAGAAGGATGCCAGGCTGAGCTCATGCCACAGAACAGAAGCACAAGAAATTCTACCTGCCTTTGGCTGAACAACAATGAACTGGAGAGGCACAGAGTCACTCAGCACAGAAACAGGTCCATTGTTCCACAAGTCCGCGCCAACCGTTAAGCACCCAAATACATTAATGCTACACTAATTACATTTTATTCTCTCCACATTTCCATCAACTCCCCACAGTTTCACTCATCTATACACTAGAGTACAATTTTACAGTGGCCTACCAACCCGCATACCTTTGGGACGTGGGAGGAAACCAGAGCGCCAGGAGGAAACTCATGCGGTCACAGGGAGAACATGCAAATCATACGGCACTGGAGGTCAGGATTGAACCTGGGTCGCTGGAGCTGTGAGGGAGCAGCTCTACGAGCTGCACCACTGTGCTTGTAGAGGCATATTTAGTTTCAATGTGCAGGCTCAGTCCAGGCTGCAACCAGGAACATATGGTTAGCTAAACAGCAGTTCACAGATGTTCTGAAGCAAATTACTGGTGGCTTTATTATACTAGAAATATAGCACAGAGTAGACAATTTCCCATTGTCTGAGGAGGCACAGATTTGACCCACTTTCCTATTTGTGGGCAACCACAGAGTGGAGGGTGAATAAATATTTGTCTTCCTCAGAATTCCTTTGATTCAGATACTGAGAAATTCATCCCCCATTCCTAGCACAGATCATATTGTGTTGACTTAAGTGGAATAAATCTGGCAACAGGGATCAATGGACCTTTGCTACTATATGATGTGCTGAGCACTACTGATAGAGGATGAATTTCTAGGCATTTTAGTTTAATAGTGTTTGACCCATGAAGGGAGGCCTCTGGCTGGACTCGTGGAGTTTATCTGCCAGACCCACTTGCTGCCTGTGCATTCTCACAGGAATTCCATGGAAGCCCACAGAGTCATTAGGCTGATCACTGAGCACATCATTGAGATGTTAAAGGTAATACGGATATGGAAATAGGTGGCAATACAGGCAAGAAAGGATTTGTGAAAATCAAAATGCAGATGCGGAAAGTCTGAAACAGAAACAGAAAATGCTGGAAGCATCTAGCAAGTCAAGCAGCATCTGTGGAAAGAGAAATAGTTAATGTTTCAGACCCAGTACTGTGTCTCTTTCTACAAACGTTGCGTGACTTGCTGAGAATTTCCAATGTTTTCTGTTTTACCCAAGGTTTATGGGGGTGTGCCTCAGATTGCATAATTTGGCCTTCTTGAGCCTGCAAGATTCAAAGACACCAGACTGAAGAGCACAACCCAAGGACATATTCTGCTCAGTACATCCTAACAGAACTAATGCATGTCTGCTAAGAGTAGAAAGCAGTTGAGACAAAAGCTGCCACTTTTTAAACATTTGAATGTGCAGAGTTTTTCTTAAAATTCTTCATTAGTTAAGTTAGGATCTCTAATCAGGTTCCTCTAATCAGAGCCATCGGGTAAAGTTCCAATTTCTAGTCACTTCTTTGACATCAAGGCCCCTGGGGCATCTACAGAATTGCAGTCCACTTGACAATTTATATAAATCTCCAGGATAAATAGCAGGGTCATCTTTCTTTGCTGAAAGGTTCGAATTTCATGCCACTGTACTTCTAGCAGTGAGCAGTATTCTAGTAATTGTGTACAGGGGCACAATACCACCATACTTCCCATTGGTGCCAATGAAGTCATAGGCCTAAGCTTGTATTTCTCCATGCTCTTCGATGCATCAGCAGAATGCCTCGCTGCCATATTCCACTGAGAACCTCTAAAACGTGGGTTGTTTTCATTTGATGGAAACTAAGTCTGCAGACTGACCTGCTGTGAGTTGGGCCTCTTATGATTGCATTAGGCAGCCTATCTAGGTGTTCCTTCAGCATACATACAAATACAGAAAAGAGCCGTCTTAGAACTCACTTGTACTAGCTTCTAGAATTAAAGTGC
>JARFYF010000002.1:73211495-73225935 GCA_030265395.1 Rhina ancylostomus | reverse complement strand
TAGTGGTACAGCTTCCTCCTGTCATATTGACTGATGTCAATATTCTATGAAGTGAAATCCTTTCTTGCACCTAATCAACCTTGTATAAATTACACACTTGTATATTAGACACATAATCAAGCTCTACATCTGTTTATAACAATGGCAATTAGCATGTAGCACATGTAACAGCCTTGAAGTCTTGCTTTACAATTTAGCTACTAACTCCTGATACTACTTGAGTACTGCCATCTCCCTTTTGCCCTGTGTCATTGGTTCTGATAGATTCAATTGAATCTTTCCCCTCCCTTGATAAATCCATGCTGTTGGTGCATTGAAATATCCCTACCCTTACATGTGCTAGTCAACACACTCTTCAGAACTCTTAACCTCAGCCACATAGATATTCCCAATCCAAATTTCCTTTACAACTTTGTTTCTTTGCTGCCCCTCTTCCCTTCCTACTCCATGGCCCTTGATCAGCATTGTGGCAGGCACCCCACATTTTATCTCCTTATCCCCCTAGGTAGATAGGGCGGAACTTTAATTTCCAATGGCACTGGAAACATGGTGACTTGCCAGTGGCTGGACTTGAATTCTGCTGCAGTGTGCTTGATGGAGCAGAATTAATATAGGTGATCCATTAACTTATTTACTCTGAGCTCTCTGATGAATGGGGAAAGGGCACACAGTGATGAACAGGATGCATCGATTTCAAATAAGCATTCAATGGAGGAGTGGTTGGACTGTGAAAACACCAAGGCTGCCCCAGATTCACTGATACTTTGGGCATCATGTTGGGGGTTGAAGGCTCTGCAGAGGAATCGTCTTTCCTGGTGACAGTAGGAAGAAGTTTACAACTCACAACTGACCAGAAATCTGCAGAAAGGGTATAATCCCTGTCTCCAGGATACAATAATGCTAGCAGCTTCACTTCATCTGTCAGAAAAGGTAAGCATAAAGGCATATTCATGTACTGAGCTCCAGCTCCTTCACTCTGCCTTCTTAATTGGCTTCATTCACTGAGAGAACCTTCATCCATCCTCTCAACAATTCCTCAGGGGAGATCACTCAGTCCAACAGGGCCCTGTCACAAGACCCCAAGAGTGGCTATAAATCAGGAAGTAGAAAAGAGAGAGGAACTCAGGAAAACTACAATCACCAAGGAAATGGTACTGAGCAAATTGTTAGAGATGCAGGATGCAGACCTTTTTTTAAAAAAGCCCAGTGAAATAGCTGATGCATTGATTTTAATTTTAAATGTCTTAGGTTCAAGGAAGTTTCCATTGAATTAGAAAACAGCAAATGTGACTCTTTAAAAAGGCAGGCAGATAGAAAGCAGGAAACTACAGAGCTGCCATTTTTTTTTTGAATGGCTGGGACTGGTCTGCGGTGCCTTATTGCTCATGAGTTCAGACTATTACACCTTCACCAGCCAGATCAGCAAATACAACTGCCCTCTCATTCTAGCTGGTACCAGAGATGGCAAAGCTGATGTACATCTAAGCTCTCAAGAACAAAGCATCTGCTAATTGCATTATACACTCATACATCCATCATGGTTCCAATGTTTTAAGAATACTGAGCCTGTTTATATACCCTTGTATGGCCCCCTGTGAGCTTCGTCTCTGGCATGAGCCTCTTTCTCTCAGGGAACTGCAGGTGGGCCAGTCACGGCCTGTTGTTAATCCTGAAGCTTCTGTGGTTCATAATATCATAGAAACTTAAAGCATGGGAGGACCCATTGAGCTCATCATATCCATGCCAGACAAAAATTGTCTTTGGATTAATCCCATTTGCCAGCTCCTACCTTACAGGTTAGGCCTCTTCTAGTATTTCTAAATGTTGTTGGGGTTTCCTGGGAGACCAGCCTCACAGATGGCGAGTTCTGAACCTTTACCATTGAATGAGTATAATAGATCTCTTCTAACCTCTTGCTTATCCTACCACCAATTAACTCTGTGGTTAATAAAAGGAAATAGTTCCTCACTTTACCTTGAATAGGTCTCTTGTAACTTGGTCACCCTCCTTTAGCTGCCATAGTATTGTTGCAGGAGCTACACAGCTTCACATCCTGGTGGAGACCTGTTAACTGCAGGAAACAAGTAAGTAGGACCAAACGTATGAGTTCTGAAAGATAATGATAACTCCTAAACCTCAAATTTCTCCCGAAATTTGTTAAGCAAGTAACCAACACAACTACTTTGAAGAAAGCCTTTCATTCTTACTCAGGAGAGGAACAATGAAGCCTCAAAATATTTGTTGCCAGATTGCACTCTGCTACTCAGACCCTGCCAAGCGCCATTCGGTTCCAACCAGGGTTTCACTAGAGAATTTCAAAGCTATCAAATAATCCATGCTTTCTGGTTTACATTCAAACACAGCAGTTAATTCAAATATTCATTAAAAGTGGATTTATCAGCCCACCCTGCTGCCTGATGTGCTCCAGTAAAATCCTAAAGCTGCAGATGCCCAGATAGGTGGTTGTTTTTGCCATCCAAATCCCTATGTGCAATGAAACCCACCTGCTCTCAAGGGTTAAAGTCCGCCACACTGATTATATCTGTTGGACAGCACTTGTGTATGCAGGAGCACCACCTCCATCTCCCACTATCCTGCTGTCAATCACACTCTCTCCTTCCTGCCATCCATGCTTTCCTCCAGGGTCTGATTGTACTCGTGAAGAACATATTTAGCAATCCTTCCTTTATTTAATGATCAGAGTGCCTCTCAAGGCAGTGACCCATCCTGCAGATATGGCAATACAGGTCAGTCAGTCTCTCTGTACACAGGCATGGCGACTAAATGATAATGTTAATGCAAATCACAGTGCTTACACACAGAGCTGGAAATTCATTGGTGCCCAGAACTGCTTGAGGGTCGTGAACATGCAGGGAAGGGAAGATTAGATTTGGTTGAAGGATTTACCTTGATTGTAACTCATTGGACTTGTATTTTGCTTATTAAACTCCAATTTATTATTTATATATACTATATTTTTGAATTTCTTTAATTTTATCACTGAAAATTTAATTATTTATTCTGATTATTTATATTTACTTATTTTTCCCTCGTTTTAAATTATTTAGCATTTCTTCCCCTTCTGCATTGAAAGTTACTGTCACCAAATTTCCAATGTGATTCTATCAATCCATTTAGCAGATTCCTCCAACTCTACTCCTAGCTCTAACAGTTCAGAATACAACTAATCCAGTTTGCCCATGTGATGTACTCATTTGGGAACATGGTGCATTTCTCTTGCAAACATTTGGGAGTGGTGGTCACATTGATTTACATCTTTTTAACACTCATGTTAATTTAAAATGTAGCTCCTCTCCATCGTCTACACTTTTGACCAGCTCCACTTAGCCCAGAATCAAATGTGATTCACGATGATTCAGCTACGATTTCCCACACACTGGCCTTCCTCTGTCTTCTACAGTGCCAGTAACCACTGTAACAATAAAATTACCCTTCTATACATATAACCCATCAGATTTTCAGCTATCAGCCATAGATTGTGCACAGCCATAGTGTTTGCCTTGATGGCTAATTCATGGTCATGTTTAAAAATCTGTAATTATTATGTGAAAATGTCATACTTGATAAAGCAATAAGGTTAGAGTTTATGTATTCTAAATTAGAGCCTGATGTTTAGCAAAAAACAAGTAACATTGCTGCTGTAATCACTTTTGTCCTGTTAGATATTTTTATATCTATTGAAATTTAGGGGCATGGTAATAACAAATATTCATTTATTAGTCAGTCATGTTTGACAGCTTATTTCATGCATGCTTACAGCTTTTCTTGACAAGTGAATTTGCATAATGCATTATTATGTCTAAATGGAAAAATAAAAGCCTCTATGTGGTCTGTAAATGGCAACTGCTTGTCAGCTTCATATAATATTCAGCAACTAATGGATCCAAATACAGTAACAAGTGAATCTTGATAATTAACCTTCTGAGCACAGAATTTTCATTGCAGTTGTATTTTATCACTTCCAAAACAATTTTCAGTGCATTGCCTGTCTTTGCATTACAAAGAGAAATAAAAGCAACATGGGAGTTCATACAATGTTCTTGGTCTAATGTGAAATCTTGCAGTTCCTATAAAACGCAATTAAATACTATATGATTTTTAAGGTAATTGTTAGCTTACAACAGACTAAGACAGTTTATAATTGATTTTGGAAATCCTTGAGCAATTTGCAAGCAGTTTAATCCCAAAAATTAACATCTACGATTCTTCTGAGATCCAATCAGCTTGTTTATATTTTTGTATAAAATGAATAATTTGCTAACATTACTAACACCAAGTGTAGATCTAAAATGTTGCAGGACCTTACTGAACATCGGGTCCTTGGACAGATTACATTTAATATTAGCTGATTTATTTTCCATTGCTCACAAGGGTGTGCTAGGTAATGGAATATTTCACTTTGGATATAAAAGTCAATATCAAGTACCTCCAAATGAAAGAGAACATGATTAGATCCAGAGTACAACACTATTAATTTCAGTTTAAACCTATATCTTGATCCTGGCCTCTGAAGTGGATCTCTTAGTGCATCCGGGTGACAATTCTTTTGTATATTTCTTGTACCGTGAAAGGCAGCACCCACCTGGATTTGGTCAGTACCTAACCAGATTCTGCACAGGATATGTTCAGTCAGCTGAAACCTGTAATTCTATCTCTCTGCAGTGAATTCAAATCCAGACACATAAAATAAATTACACATTATGATACAAAAATGAATTTGCTGCACTTCCCATAATATAAGGTAATTCCGTTCAAATGTCATTTTACCATTCATATTCAATATATCTCAGGTAATTCACGTCCATAACAAAAGTGTAAAACTTAATTTGGTCCTCAGCCTACAATGAGTTAAAGTCTTAAAATTCATGTAACAGTTCACTTGACATTGAGATGCAGTACATCTCCAAAGGATTCACTATAGCTTGCTATTAAATTGTTCCTATTCTCTGAGAAGAGCCATTTCTCTTCATTACCTGGCAATTCCCTATAGAGCTTTCATTTTCCAATATGTCATTTCAAAGTAACTGCTTCCCACTAATTTTTTTTTGTTATTTTAATTCCACTCTTTCAAAGGCCCTCACGTTTCCCTAGAAACTGAAAAGGTTGTGCAATTTTGTAGTTGAACGTGTACTGCCAGGGACTGATGTTGATAGGGGTATGGGATAGAGAGGAAGAGCTGATGGTTGTAGGCCAGGGATCATGAAGTCAGGTCAGCAATCGGCTGGGTGGGAATGATTGCTGCAAGAAACATCAGGGCTTGGAGTTGGGAGAGGCAACTGATAAAAGGTCAGTCGGATAGGGTTCCTCCATTGGATAGCTGGAATGGACGCCTGGGCCAACTGCAGTAACCATGTTAGGGATGAATGTAGTCTTGAGGGATAGGGGAATAAAGCCTGCACCTTGTGATCAGGGAGAAAAACAACTGAGGGAGGGGAGGTTCTCTACCACTTGGTGATCTCTATTAGAAAGCATTTAGGAAGGCAATTTGTTGGCTTTATTTTTTGCAAGAGGAGTTGAACATAAGAGTAAAGGTGCGTTGCTACAATTATATAGGGCCGCGAGATTGCAGCTGGAATATCATGTGCAGGCCTGTCTCCACACCTACAGAAAGATATACTCATGATAAAGGGAATGAAACAGAAGTTCACTAGATTGATCCCTGTAGAGAGAGATTAAGCAGACTGGAAATCTAGAGTTTAGAAGTATGGGAGATGATCTCATTGGAAAGTAGAAATTCTTATGGGACTTGATAAGCGGGAATGATGTTTCTCCTAGTTAGGTGTTTAGAAGCATGGTCATAATCTGAAAATGAAAAGTTGATCATTCATAAGATAGATGAGAAGAAATTTCTTCATCCAGAGGGTAGTGAAGTTGTAGAATTTTCTACCCAAGAGGACTCTGGAGGATCAGATATTGAATATGTTCAAAACAGAGATTGAAAGAGACACAAGAAAGGCTGCAGATGCTGGAAATCTGGAGTATTTCATGCATTCTGTTTTGATTGATAGTTCTTTGGATATTAGAACATAAGCAGTATGTGGCCCTTCGGCCCACAATGTTGTGCCGACCCTTAAACCTTGCCTAAGACTATCTAACCCCTTCCTCCCACATATCCCTCTATTTTAAATTGCTCCATATGCCTATTTAGTAACCTGTTGAATTTGACCAATGTACCTGCCTCCAGCACCATCCCAGGCAGCACATTCCATGCCCCAACCACTCTCTGGGTAAAAAACCTTCCTCTGATATCTCCCTTAAACTTCCCACCCATTAATTTAAAGCCATGTCCTCTTGTATTGAGCATTAGTGCCCTGGAGAAGAGGTGCTGTCTGTCCATTCAATCTATTCCTCTTAATATTTTGTACACCTCTATCATGTCTCCTCTCATCCTCCTTCTCTCCAAAGAGTAAATCCCTAGCTCCCTTCCTCTGTCCTCATATTGCATACTCTCTAAGCCAGGCAGCATCCTGTAAATCTCCTCAGCACCCTTTCCAGTGCTTCTACATCCTTCCTATAATGAGGTGACCAGAACTGGAGACAGTACTCTAAGTGTGGTCTAACCAAAGTCTTATAGAGGTACATCATTACCTCGTGGTTCTTAAACTTGATCCCTCGACTTCTGAAAGCTAACGGCCCATAAGCTTTCTTAACTACCCTATCCACCAATGAGGCAACTTTCAATGATCTGTGGATATGGACCCCCAGATCTCTCTGCTCCTCCACATTACCAAGAATCCTGCCATTAACTTGATCCCCTTAAAAAATAGAAACAAGGATAAATAGAAATGTTTTATGACCAAATGCAGATTTAAGTCAGTTTTCAGTATAATACAAAAGTGTAGGAATATTTAAATTTAAGTTATTAAGCATTTGGAGGACATGAGAAACTGAGGTCCAATTAGCATGGATTTTTAGAGAAAAATTCCTTGGTCAAAGGTGTGGGTTATATAAATTATTATTAAGCATAATATAAGCAACCATTTAAGAAATGTGTGTGTGGAGCAGAGGGATCTGGGGGTTCATATCCGCAGAACACTGAAAGTTGCCTCACAGGTGGATAGGGTAGTTAAGAAAGTTTATGGGATGTTAGCTGTCATAAGTCAAGGGATCGCGTTTAAGAGCCGCGAGCTAATGATGCAGCTCTATACAAATCTGGTTTAAGATGTTGCCATGGTAAATAAAGATATTCTGGCCAAAATTAATAACATAGATGAGAAGAAATGGTTAGACAACAGAATGCACAGGATAGAGTTAAAATGTTTCGGACTGACAAAAAGAAAGCCCCAATATTTACAGATGTGGGGCGAGAAAACAAATGCATGTTTGTGGGTGGGAGCGCTGGAAGCCCTGCTGATGCAAAATCCTGCTGAATTTAAAGGCAAGACCTCAGTATCATTTTTTTCTACTCCATTCCCATCCATCAACCAGTCAGATTGACAGGCCGACTAGATGTTGGACAGTAGGCCAATAGATGATAGATGCATCCAATAATTGATGAGAACTGTCCCTGGCAGTTGGCAAAGATTGTACATTTGGCAAAATGTGTATCTGGCAGGGATATCAGACTGTCAGTTGGGAGGAAGCAGGGACAGGTAGACATAGCTGCTTTGTAAGACAGGAACAAGTGAAGATCTGGAGAGAGTATCGTTTTCTCTGGACTATAAAAGACAACTACCCACTAAGTCAGTTGCAGCATCCTCAAACACTACCCACTATCCATCCACTCCTTTATCTGCTGGGTTACCTGAATTCTGGGAAACCTGTGCAGTAGGCATTAACCTCAAGTCAGTGTCAAGATATCAAGAACTAAGCCTCAGCTTCATATTATGCATCCTCTCCAGAACAGGTTACCTAACTACCCAAGAGCCAATGCATTTGGGGCTTGTTGGCATCAAGTTTTGCAAATAATAGGGTTCACCCCCAATTGTCCCCCAATTTTACATGAAGTGGCAGATAGGAGGGGTGAAGGATAGGCAAAAGGAGCAGTTGAAATTTCCACTCATATTGCTTCATAGAAGCCTGTATTGGGGGCCACTCTTATTTACCAAGTGCATCAATGATCTGGACATATGAATGACAGATTATTATTGACATATAATGATGACACCAAGTTGGGAGGATGATAAGTTGTTGAAGAGAGCTCTGAAAGACTGAACGAAAACAAAAATAAGTTTGCTGTAGATCAGTGATGAAAACATCAGCAATACATTTCAAAAATGCGAAAATGAAGAGTAAAAGCAACTTAAACAGCAGGATATTTAATGAAGTAGAGGAGCCTCAATAAACAGATATGCAGTCCTTTCCAAATGACAAAAAAAACAGAATCCGTAGCTCTATACATGCATATAGATGTGTAAGGAGGTAATATTGAACCTATACAAAATGCTAGTTAAACAGTACTGGGTGGGGGTGGGGTGCAGTGGTGTGGGGAGGGGGGGAATGTCCACTCTTTGGTGCATCACATTTCAGGAAGGATACAAAATCACAGAAACACACAACACAGAAAGGACCCATCATGCATGTGCCGTCTCTTTGAAAGGTCTATGAAATTAGTCCCACCTCCCTGCTCCTTCCCTATAGCCATGCAAATTTTTCATATAAAAGCAATGGAATTGTAGGTTCATTAGATGTTGCCAGGGAGTTGCACAGAGGGTGGTTAGGACGTGGACTTAAATTTCACAAATCATTGCTGAAGCAGACCACATCATTATTTTTAGGAGAATTAGATAACTGTTTTGAAAAAAAGAAACAATAAAGGTTACAGAGGTGGGAAAAATCAAGAGAGTGGGACAGGAGTAGGTGGCACATGTAGAGAATAATCCCTGTTAAATTGCCTTTGTTCTAACATTCAATGATTATGTAATTTGTTCTTTTCCCAGATTCAAAAGTATCGGTTGTTCTGTTTCCAAAAACCAGAGATTGATTATTAATCCCTTCTTGCAGCATAACATTTACTCTCTCCCGAACAGTTCCAAAAGTTGTATTATAAGAAATCATATTCACCTTTTCCACCAGTCTCATTATCACCAGGGCTTCAAAGTGCACTGGCACACTTAACTCATTAATTGTCACATTCTGGCTGTGATGTGATAGGCTCTTTTTTACTGGGCAACAACGAATATCCATGCAAAAAGTGGTCATAACTACATGCCCCCTTTCCTCCCGTGAAAAGAATCATCAAATTCTAACAACTATCCAAAATCTTATGTTTTCAGGTAATAAAGCGCTAATCTGACCATCTGTTTCTTGACCTATCACAAAACTATTCTGTATGCATGTCTGTCAGCAAGTTGAAACATAAGATTCTGACAAGCATGCAACATACAATGGCATAAAGACACACCACTCAAAAGCATGCACAATCGTAGGTACTGTACATAGTACAGCATGTTAATGTCTCCCAAATAAATACACATACCAGCATGCACTTGTGGCAACTGGTACATACAAATATATCCATACTGTCACACACAAGCATGCAAATAAAATAGTAACTGATTGCCTTTTGTGCTTTTTATATCTCTTCAATAGATTTAGCTTTTGTTTCTGTTTGAGATCTGTATTTACAATTGCTCTATGTTACTTTTTCATTTGCATCACGCCTAACATTCTAATTTATTTATGCATTTTATCTGTTAACATTTTATTCTATTAATTTTTATGTGCAATTTTAAGTTTTCATTTTTTGTACTTTAGTGTTAACATTAAAATGAAGAACAAGAAGAAATGTTTTAATTTATTATTTCATTTAATTTCTGCCAAGTCCGTTCTAATGTTGCGCCTTTACAATTAAATGAGCAGCAGGGCAGAGAATGGAAAATGAGCAGGAGCTATCAGCACAGGAGTAGAGCGCAGTTTAAA
This sequence comes from Rhina ancylostomus, assembly GCA_030265395.1. Lineage (NCBI taxonomy): Eukaryota > Metazoa > Chordata > Chondrichthyes > Rhinopristiformes > Rhinidae > Rhina > Rhina ancylostomus. The sequence goes on along the minus strand of JARFYF010000002.1, from coordinate 73,216,053 downwards.
CTTAGTGACTGAGGATAGTGAAATACAGAGAAGAATGAAGATTGAAGAAGATATGAATAACAGTAAAGAAGGTAGATGTGAAAGCAGAAAAAAAATAGGATAAGCAATCAGAAAAGCTTAGAATCAAATAAAATCAGGCCAGTAAAACTGAAAGACTGAGAAAAAGAATGAAAGGAGAAAACAAGGACACAATGAATTAGGGAAAGGGCAAAATGAAGAGGTCTAACATCCTATTACATTATGAACAGCCACATAATATACAATGCAAACCAAATTAGCTTCAATAGTTCAAAAAGTGAAAGAAAAGTGCTGGATTCACAAAATCACAACTACTAATGACTGCTCTATTCATTTTCTTTCATCTGAAAAATGAGGCCAATAAATCACAATAACTTTAGGATCTGCTGACATCTTAGGTTCGACCACCTGTAGGACCTGTCTCTAAATCAGCAGGCCCAAACTGATGTAATAAAAATCTTTCCTCCCACAAAGATCTAACTGAAATGAGGCATCCTGTAAGGTTTCTGCAGCTCAAAGCTGTACATAATGCTAAAATAGCAAGTTTCATCAGTGACCTAGGTGATGATGGCTGTGGGAAAAGGAAGTGACTTGTTGAACAAGTACAGAGTGCAGCTGTGAGGTAGAGTGCAGGAAGTTTCACTTCATGTGTCCTTCTTGTGAGTCCTTTGTGTTAATGTTGGCTTCAAAAAAGGAAACATTTTCTAATTTCCAGCAGGATTTCTTTCAGTTTGATGGGCACACCATTACCTTACCTCACAAGAGAAAACATTTCGGCAAACTCATCATTGAGAGAAAATAATTCATAGGACTTTCTACTAATCCTGAATTTCCATGTTTCTGCCATCCTCATTGTGGTAATGTACTGAGGCTACACAGAGACATGTTAAGAGGACAAATCTACATATTAGCTTCCTTCAGAAGAAACTAATGTGGAGGCTGTTTATTGGAGGTTTTATGCAAAATTGTCATCAACTGTAACCCACACCAGTGGATTTTCTACTGCTAAACCAATATTAGAGATTAGGAAAGCTGGAACATGCTTTAAGTTGTTATTGGCATGGTCCAAATCACTCTGCTCAACTTTCACCAAAAACGTCATTCCACAACCTTTAATTCCATTCAACTCATTGACTGCTTGACAAGGTAGGATCTCAACATGTTATTTAAATCTGAGCTGATCTTAAAATCAAAATCCACCCTCCCTTACCAAAACTGTCTCAGCAATTTTCATCTCCAATTCATCAATTGTGACTGAAATACTTAAATGATTTCTCCAAGGGCTCTTATATTTGCACTTCCCAAGTTGCAAGTATTTCAAAATTTTCTTGGCAAGTACGCATTAAATCTTCCCCACCAACACTTGCCATCCCCAAGATATCAGTTTTGTATTCTTTACCATATGGATAACCATAACTGAAGCCTCACCACCCACTCACTCCCACTTATGAAACCCACTTCAGCCCTTAATTCAATCACAGACAGTCCACTCCTCTCATTATTGTCCACTTTGCAACCACCCTTTTCCAATTTCACCCTTGAGAAAGCAGTCTTCAGATTTTGGATACACACCATGGATAATAGAACTAAACCTTTTTAATTTGACACCTCCCATTGCTCTAATTCAATGACTTTCATCAAACCAATCACTTTGATCTTTCCTTTGTTCTCACATTGAAACCCCTTTCCTTCTGCTCTGAAGCACCTGGGGATGATTTAATACATTACAGGCATATTAATAGTGTAAGTTTTTGATACAATGAGTCCTAAGGCAGAAATCTTCAAATGTTATTTTTTTTGCAGATTCATTTAAAAGACATGAGATAAAAATAAATTTTACAAATAATGGAAAATTGAAATCAGAAATGGACATCAGGTGATTCAGCATTTTGGGGACAATCCTTCAAACCCATCAGTATTTTTCCAATTCAAAAGATGGATGGTACCATTCAAAATATTCTACTTCAAGCAAGACACTGTACAACCAAGAGATAGTTTATATAAAAAGTGCATTTTTAAAATTTTTGTTGCATATTTTGGCTATTTTTTTTGCTTGAAATCATGAAGTTGGTATTAACTCAAAATGTATAAAGAGGAGCTGTTGTAAAATCATTCACAAGGATAGGAACTGTCTGGCAACAGATATGATTGTACTGCACTCCATTATAAAGGCAAAGAGGACTGCCAGAAATACCTAGTTGAAATCCAGCTTTTCTAATCACATTTACTAATTTCAGATCTGTCACTCTAAAGACACAGTTTGATTAAACAACCAAGAACTTCTGCCTAGGTTGATTGAGAATTCATGAAGCATGCCTTAAGTCCAGTGTTTACTTGAGAAACATGCAGTGATGTTTTGAAAAAAAAATCAGATAGTATTAAGGAGCTATCGTGAGACAACATAACATTATCAGGTCACGTAAAATATATTCCAGATTGTTGACTCAATCATTATATTTCTCACTGTGGGCGGAATTTCATCAACATCATAACAGTCAGTACTAGTGGGGTATTAATCTGTCTCCTGCCTCAAACACAACCTGTGATATTACACAGAATCAGAAGGGATGAAATTGGACATGGACAAGGAGGAGGAAAAAGCAGTACTGCATCAATCGCCTGTTGTACACTCAGCCTGATATTCAGTTACATTGCCTTCAAAAGAATTGAACAACAGGCATGTCCTGCTAATGTAACCAAGTGTAATTACAGTGCTATGCATCACTGCCAATGTCAATTTCAACCCTGTGGTATCTTGTGACACAGAAGTTTTGCCTTTTCTGGCTCTTTAAAAATGTCATCCAATTGTCCCATTGCCCTACTTTTTCCTTCTGGCCCTGCACATATTTCTTTATCAATAATGAATCCAATTCCCTTTTGGAAGTTGCTTCCTCCATCTTTTCAGACAATATAGTCCGGATCACAACAGCTTGCTGCTTAAAGATACTTAATTTTGACTCATTGCTCAATTGATTCATAGAGTCATCCAGCATGAAAACAGGCCATTTGGCCCATCACGTCCATGCCAACCAGTCGAGACCCACTTGGCCCATAGCTTTCTATAGGTTCATAGAATTCAAGTGCTCATCTGCAGACTTCCTAAATGCAGTCTGTGATTTCTGACCTCTGTCACTCTCTTAGGTACTGTATTCCAGATACTCATCACACTCTGGGTGAAAAAGGTCACCCTCAGATCACCCCTTACTCTAAATCCAAGTCCTCTCATTTTATCTATCTCTGAAATGGGATATAGTTTCTTGTAATCTACCCTATCTATACCTCTCATACTTTTATATACAATCACATCCCCACTTAACTTGCCTCGCTCCAGGGAAAACAGACCCAGCCTCTCCGGGCTCTCCTCATAACAGAACTGCTCCATTGCAGGCAACATCCCAATGAATTGCCTCTGCACCCGCTCCAGCGCTATCACATCTTTGCAATAGTGCAGTGACCAGAACTACATGCAGTACTCCAGCTGAGGTCTGACCAATGTTTTAGAAAGTTGGAGCATAACCTCGCTGCTCTTGTACTCAGTGCCCTGACTGATGAAGGCCAGTATCTCATATGCCTTCTTAACTACCTGCACTGACACCTTCAAGGATCTTTGGATTTCTACATCAAGGTCCCTCTGTTCCTCAATACTCCCGAGGACCTTAACATTCATGTCGTCCCAAAACGCATTAGTCCTCCCTGATTAGTCCTTCCCAAAATGCATTACCTCACATTTATCAGGATAGAACTCCATCTGCCATTTCTCAGCCCATTTCACCATCAATCTATATCATCCTGTAGCCTAAAACTACCCTCCACATCATCAATAACTCTGTCAATCTTCATGTCATCTGCATACTTATTGATCATACCTCCTAAATCCACATCCAAATCATTCACGTATGTTACAAACAGCAAAAGTCCCAGAATTGATCCCCATGGAAAACTAACAGTCACAGACATCCAGTCACAGAACTCCTATTGCCTAGTCAGTTTTGGATCTAAGTTAGCACATTACCTGGGCCCTAAATGCTTGGATAAATCTCCCATATGGTACCTTGTAAAAGGCCTTAATGAATCTTGTCCCTCAGAATGTTTTCCAATAACTTCCCTACTACTGGTGTTAGGTTCACAGGTCTATAATTATGAGGCTTTTCTCTGCTGTCATTCTTGAAAAGATGGATTTTGCAATCTTTCAGTCATCTGGTATCTCCCATGGACAGAGATGATTTAAAAATCTCAGACAGAGCACCAGTAGTCTCTTCCCTTGCCTCTCATATAGCTGCCTGAGATAAATCTCATCTGGCCCTGGATATTTATCCACCTTTAAACCCCCTAAGGCATCATGTGCCTCCCCCTTATTTATGAAGCCAATGTCTCTATCAAGTCAAGGATTCAGCACATTTCTTTCACTTCTTGATCAACTTGTTCTGCCTCCTTTAATAACTTGTATGCGTGAACCTTCAGGTCTCTCAGATCCTGCACCCTCTTCAAAAATTAAACCATTTGTATGCCTATCTTTTCTTTCAAAATACACAGTGTTACA
>JARFYF010000002.1:73153311-73172226 GCA_030265395.1 Rhina ancylostomus | reverse complement strand
TATATATACACACACACACACCTAACTATTCAAGAAATTGATGGCAATTTGGCTGCATTTTCTTGACCCCTGCAGCTGGAACACTGTGGCCTGTTGTAGAAACCCACCACTACCTTTGTTCACGCTGAACAGAGCAGGGATCTCTCCCAGTCTGCATTGCCCAGAGCTACATCAAGTGATATAATTTTGTAGTGTGGTATTGGTGGTAATACTGCACTTTTGGAAGTGCCATCTTGCCAATGGAACATTAAACCAAAGATCTGCCTACCTTCTCAGATACTGTTATATTGTTAAAAAAAAGTTGTTCTCCCAGTTGTCCTGACTAATATTTATCCCTTAACTAATTCCACTTCATCATAATCACATTGGAGTTTAGGCAAGTTTGCTCTGCACAAATCAGCTTCAACTTTTCTAATCACTTTAAAGATTCTTCGCAGAAATCTAGAAAATAGGTCATTCAGCCTATCAGCCTGCTCTGCTTCAACATAATTAATATCAGAACCCTGTTCCCACCTTCTCCTTATATCCGTGATCTTGGCAGCACTGAGAAATTTATATACTCCTTTTGTGAATATACCGAATGATGGTCTCCATTGCCTTCTGTGTTGGAGAATTCCATTGGTTCACTGCACTCTGGGTGAAGAGGTTTCTCTTCATCTCAGTTCTAAATTGCATATCCCATATCATGAGGCTGTAGAACCTCATTTACAGACTTTCCATCCTTCAGAAACATTCCCTTAGTGTCTAGTCTGCTTGGTCCCATTAGAACTTCATAGATTTCTATAAGGTCCCCGTTCATTCTTCTGAACACTCGTCAATGAAGGCCCAATTTCTCCTCACAACTCAGTTCTGCTATCCCAGGAATTTGTCTAGTAAACCTTTGTGGTACTACATAAACATCTTGCCTCAGATGAGACCAAAGTTAACCAAAATATTCCAGATGAGGTCTCACCAAGACCCTGTACCGTAGCAGCAAGACATCCTTGCTCCTGCACTCAAATCTCCTGTGATGAAGGCCAACATACCACTTGCCTTCCTAACTGCTTGCTGCACTTGAATTCTTGCTTTCAGCTCATCTTGCACCTTTCCTTCTCCCAATCTATCACTATTCAGATAATGACATGTCTTTGTATGTTTAGAACCAAAGTGGATAATCTTATTTATTTATGTTAAGTTCATCTGCTATGCATTTCCCTAGTCACCCAAATTACCTAAACCATTTTAGGGCCTCTTTGTATCCACATCACAGCTCACACCCTTGTCCTGCCAGCCATGCGTCATCTGCAAACTTGAATTCATTGACAATAAAAAACGTTGGTATATTAGGAAAGTGCAGGGCAGCAAGACTAATTTTGGATGCCTCATCAAAAGGTTGGATTAGGTATGATCTGTGAAATAGTGTTCTACAGTTTTATGGAAGATAATTATAAAACTTACAGTGAACTCTGCTGTGTCAATTTTAAATTATGTAGAATATGGAGATATTTTTTATTTGTAGTGCTCATAAACATCACAGATATCATGAGAAAGTGAGTCTGGTTGCTCATCTGCAAGTTAGTGTTGGACTCCAATTTGCTTAGAAAATATATTGCACAAATATATGGAGAAATAATTAAAGTAAAATAAATATATAAAATTATCTTCTGAGACAAAGGTATTCTCATTTACTCGGCTGGGATAGCTAAACAGTTGAGAATACAGTGGAGGATTGGTGGCAGTGGTGGTGGCAAAACCTGTAACTCTGGGTTTCCCTCCATTCTGCAGAGTTCCAGCTCAAGCTCAGGGAGATGGGTCTGGGCAGAGGGGATACATCCAATCTCCAAGCCCAGTTGGAGGGTCAGAGGGAAAGCAACCCTGTTCTTCCTGGCCCACAAACCGTGCAGTAATGAATTGTATGGGCACTTGCATCTCTCCAAAGCTGTTATCGCTTTGCTGCAGCTGTCAGGCTTCTGGCCTCATTAAAATATTAAATTGCAAACATTCCGGCTGAGAGTGGGTTGGCTGCTCATGCATTATTTCACCTCCAAAATAACCTGGAAGATGGTAGTTTGAAGTTGACTCTCCCTAGTTCAAATTTTTTTCACAATTTAATTTTCAGCCCACACCCAGCAGCGTACACTCAACCATATTAAAATTCCCCTCATTAGTACTGAAGCTACAAATCTCCGATAGTGCACAATAGATGCCAGATATATAGTCAATGTTTCAGACTTTCATACAGTTTAATGAAAGAATAGAAATAGGGATTCCATTACTGGTTTCTTTTTGCATAAATATAAATGAGGTAAATCTCAGTCCTCTAATTACTGACCTACCCTCATCTCTATTTGGCAGTTTGAAGAACTCTTTCATTTATTGTATACTCTGTTTCTCTTTCTGTCTGCATCTGAAGTAACCCTTTAACCATTCAATATGTAACCAGAGTGGATCAAACTCTTAGGAAAATGCAAAATCTAAGCTAAACACTGGGAGATGTGTGATCATGACCTTTAGTGACCCATAAACAGATTTGTTCACTTGATGATAATGACAAATATTGTGAGGAACCTCCTAGCACTAACTATTCAGAATAACTGCTGAACAATGGCTACATGGGTAAGTTAGTGGAGAGCAGTCCACAGCTCTAGAACTTTGGCACAACATGTCTATGCTTCAAAAGGAAAAGTTAAAAACCACATCACAAGAATTGCTTAACAACAGTTTTTGCTGACATAAACAATGGTAATGTAATTCTTCACATTGCCTTGGAGGGAAGTTTAGCAGGAACCCCATCTCAACGCATTAATCATTGTTCTGCTGCACACCCATTAGAATAATGCTGGGGATTGGGAGAATCTCCAAGGAATTCCCCAGCCAATGTCACCAATGTAACACCAGCACTCCTGGTAGGAACCATGAGAACTTGATGCTTTAGAGGAGGCTAAAACATGCCTATTCCAGAAATCAAGCAAACCCCAAAATTCCCTGCAACCATGGCAATACATTTTAAATGCTGAGAGGAACATTGAAAATAGCCTCATCTGGGATTGTCAACAGATGAACTTTGTAGGCAGTCAGCCGCTTAATGGAAAGTTTGAATCAGAATCATTAAAACATATACTAATGAGATTGTCATTATGTTGTTAATTTAAACAAATGAGTTTATGTTGTTTATGATGCTGTAACAATATGTGATTCTTTTCTTCCCCCTCTTCTGTAGGTATTAACTGTGCATTGGTGTATGGCTCAATCAATGTTGTCCACTATTTCATACCTTACTTAAGTAGTCATTGCTTACACAAGTTTTGATAGAAAGTATCAACTGGCCATTAACCATTGGGGGTAACATACCGAAATTTAATTTTGTCTTCCCTGGGTATTGAAAAAGTTGTTGGGCAATCATCAGACTTGCCAGTCCTATTTAGGTCCTCCCTTTATGCAAGAGACATCAAGCCCAATTGTATAGTCGCTATTTTCCTCTAGTCTGAAAAAAATACTGCACCAGAAATCTATGACTGAAAACCCAGTCCATAGAATTATGTACTGACTTGGTGATTTCATTTAGTTGCACAGGGAACTATTGTACATGAACTTTATAAATAGTGGCTCAATGTGTTGCTGGTATCCTTTGGAAGTAAATCTGCATGGTCTTCAGAAGCCCTTGCAATTTTCATGGAAAACATGTTAAAACCAATTTCCAATCATGTCTATCAAAATCACGCTTAAACCTGAAGTTTTGAAAAGATAAAATAGTCAAGTTTAATTATTTGCAATCTGAACGGACAAATAATAGAAGCAAGACTTGATTAGGACAAGAGGTAAGAAATTAAAAGCTCTGATTTCCTGGGCAGTATTTCAAAAATACTGATTTGGAGAATAAAATGTATTGTCATGGAATCATACAGCAAGGAAACAGGTCAGTTAGCCCACCAAGTCTGTGCCAACCATCACGCACCCATTAGACTAAACTATTCTATTATATTCCTATTAACTCCTCCCCAGATTCTCCCTCTCACCAACATACTAGAGTCAATTTGCAGTGGCCAATAAACCTACCAATCAGCCTGTTTTTGGGACATGGGAAGAAACAGGAACGCAAATGGGAAACACATGTGGTCACAGGGAGAACATGCAAACTCCGCACAGGCAACATAAAAGGTCAAGATTGAACCAGGTTTGCTGGAGCTGTGAAGCAGCAGCTCTTCCCACTGTGCCACTGTATCATCCAAGTGTCATAAGTGCAGCTTAAGAAAGATCAGGAGAATCACCAATCTCTCCCTTATATTCATTGTTTTGCAGGTGGTATATTATTTGCTGTAAGCATTTCAGTTAAGGTTCTGCCACACTAATCAGAGCTTGTTGGTTGGATCAAAGTAAAACAACAAATGAAATCTGAGAAGGTAGTCAATGAACAAAAGAGAGAAAAGTATGCTGCAAAATCTGCAGCCTAAAATAACTAATGTTCTTAACATATTGTCCATTAAGTAGTATAACATGCCTACAGAACAGCAACTGCTCCTATTCACTATGAATAATTCCAAAGATCTGCCAGTGACTGATTCTAATAACACTCTATGGATAAAATGGAGGTGAACAAAATTGCTGTGTTGAGAGAGGTTGGTGATTACAAGCAAGAGAGTGATGTCATGTCAGAAAAATCTTTCCTATCTTTTTTCCAGATCATTTCTCCCTCAACTTTAATTCTTCCTCAATGATGACTCTTCTTGTCCCTCTACTCTTTTGATTCCAATTCTTATTACATAACCATGTCATGCAGGCTATTGTGAATCAACTCATTCAAACATAGGCATATTGCTGGGAAACTACAGACAGACCAATATTGGAACTTCAAATTAAGATGACAATGACGTGGCTGACTTTCACAAGTCTATTAGTATTCCTCTGCTTCTTAGGTTCACTGAGATTGTTGGGAGATGCCATCCATTGGAAGTTTACATCCCAGACATCATTTGGACTTTCCCAAGTGGATATATGTCTCAATCTCAAAGTTTGGCAGAAGCCATCAGCAAAACAGAAATAAACTTGCATAATCCATGATCAGACCTGCAACATAAATTCTGAAGGTCTTCCATTTCAGTTGCTGCCATCCATTGGCAATGTACAGAATGGCTTCTACTTAAGAGGATATTAGTGGCTTGCTCACCACAGATATCCACTTCAGACAGAGAAGATGGGAATGTAGTCTTCAGCAGTCCTGAAGGAGCCTGAGGCAAGAAAGTTCAAAGAGGTTGGTGACATTCATAGTTCACCACAAATGGCAGTCACTTGTTCCAGTAAGGAGCACATCATGCAGCAGGAAGCTGCACAGATTGGTACATAGCCTGCCAGCTCAATGATTTCCCCTCTGAAATTGATTTGAATTGTGGTGTTAACTTAACCATAGACCTGTGAAATAGGCATGACCTTCAAAAAGCAGTACCCCCAACTTGCTTTCCTTGTTGTAGGGCTGATGCTGCTTCTGTCACCAACCCAACATCATACCCCTTCCAACTACTGCCACTATTCTCACATTCAAATAAACTCTCTGGGCACATGCCCACCTCAGAAGTCATTTTAATTACTCTGAAAACATTCAGAAACAGTCACTTCAATGTAAGAATGGAATGGTAAGGAAGCGTTGTAAATCTTATTGTCTCCCCTGCTTCATTCCTGCTGGTTAGGGAGGGTTTCAATCATGATGTAGAGTGCTCAGCTTCAGTTTACCGCACTTCCTGCTGCTCAATGAAATCAATGCAGCCTGTCCCAGCCACAGACATTGAGACATAAATAGATTTAAAATGGTTTTTACTCATTTGTAAATAAAACTTTTGTTTGGGGATTCCCATTGAAGTTATTAATATAGTTCAATGACCCTTCATGTTACTTTGGCTCCAGAATGATAACAACGACTGGGGTGAGTTGGGATCTGAACACCTCATGCAAAACAACCTCATCATTTGTAAAAGTCATTCATATTTTGAAAACAGAAAATAAATAGTAATGTGGCATCCAGCAACAGTACAGACAGCATCATACAAAGAACAGTCACAATGACAAAGAGGAACAAGAGAAGTACTAATTAACTTATGAAGTTGAAATTGAGACAGAGAGTCACTCATGTAACTTACACATGTGGAAATTTTAAAAAATAACTTCCTAGCTTTATAATATAAATAATTTTATCTTTCTTAGCATCTAAAAAACACAAAAAAGTGGGGCTTCTTACTGTTTGCATCAATGAAGTCAATATCATATTTGCAAAATAACATACATTACAGCATATTCACATGGATCTATTATACATTTTTATTCAGTTCAATACAGATTTGTAAATAAAAGGATGTGGCTTATTTGGAAATATACAGATATTATTCAAGGCACATAGAACTAATGGTCTATATCTGACACTTTTATGGAATTAAAATGAAAGCAAACTACATTTAAAGAAAGAGATCAACATTTAATATAGCCTATGAATTGGCAAGAAAAGTTTCAGTGACTGGTGAATATATTTAATCCATTCAAATAGCTATAGTATGCAGTAATTTCAAAGTGAAGCTTTTCCCTTACAAAAGAATCAAAGCATCAACATGAACTCACTTCTAGAACGAGAAATAGGAATATATAGATTAGCAGAAAGGTAATACTAATAAAATTATTTTTTAAAATTTCTTCAATTTATAGTTGCAAGTTTGGTGAAAAGGTATTACTGTTCACAAGGCTTAAGTGAGTTAGCTACTCTTAAACTAAAGAAAATACTTTGCATCGTTCTGACAACATTCAAAGAAACCACTGTGCTAGGAACTTTCTCAGTTGGGAATAATGCTGAGGATAAATTTTGAATGAATTATGTTGTGCACTTTTGATCTTTTTCCTTACAGTTTAAATACAAGCCTTGGTATCCGTAACAAAAGAAGATGCAGTCTCTTTAGCAATATGCAGAGGCTGTTTGATTCCTTTCACAATACAGATATCTAACACATCCAGTTTTTATATACTGTATTTGGAAGTTCAAGTACAAAAGCTGTTCAATATCTCCTTCACACAACTGTTTTACACATAATGAGACTTATTATTTACATCCCCTAGATTTTCCCTGTCATCATATTTCTGCAATTTTGTAACCTTGTAAGTTAGGAATGTTCATGATAAGAGATGTTTCAACCAAGAATATATTTGCTTCTGTTTTGGTGCATCAGCTTCCTTCTTGGCTTCATACGGGTTCATGTTGCTAATCCATTTATTTATAGCCAATGAGGAAGATGTACTAAATAGCAGTATTTGTAATTCAATGGACGTTTAATTTGACACATACAGGATTACTTTAAATGCAACAACATATTTTAAAATAGAGATAATTCTACATAACTAATTGTCACTAACAGAACCAGCTACACCATTACTATGTAGGGAAAACAGTGATTCAATAACTATTCTATTAGTCAGATCATAAATTTATGGAAATGTTGGTTCCAAACTGTATTTTGTTTTAAACGAGCTGCAGTGTAGTTAAGCAGGCTTTCCATTTTTGATAGGCAGTCCTTTAACTACAGGATTCTTAAATTAATTCCATCAAACTAAAGTTAGCTTATTTTACATCCTGTATATTTAAAATAATTAAATACATACATATGAAGAAAGATCAATCAGCTCAGTTCTATATACAAATAGATCTTCTCACTTTCACTACTCAGTGTTTCAGCAAAAGTTTGCCAGCAAGGTTCACAACCTGCTGCCTCACAATACTCCATTTTACTGCCACGGTTATTGGTCCTATTTTTGACCCATGTTTGTTTTGTATGTTTTTAGTGAGTCCAAATATACACCACCAATTATCAAAATCACAGATCAAATCATAATTACAATATAAAGCAGCATCCCTGAATATTCAGAAAATGTAAAATAATCTCCTGAATTGAAAAACATTGGTTTCTTTCTTTTCTATCCTTCACCAAAGCAGGAATGCTGCGACTCCTAGAATGTTGTGTGTATTCACACATGTAGTTCGTAAATGCTAAAACTTATTTAACTGATGCTTTACATTTTTAAAAATGCAGTTCAAGAACCCAGCAGCCTCAATTTTAAAACTTACAACTTTCTTTAATTTTCCAAGTAACAACTTTTAAATTGACATTCGATGCATACTTTAAATCAGAGCTATGCCATTTCAAAAAAGACTGAAAAAAATTACCTCACTGGGATCTTCAGTGAAACACCAGACATAAAGAAGTCAGAAAGCCGGGACTTCCTTTGCACTGCAGTCAGATTTGCACTCCTAACTAGGCCTGAGACGACCAGAGAAACATCTCAAAAGCAAAGAAAAAATACCCAGCCCTCCATACTGCAGTGCATTGCCTAGAGGACTGTTAGCCTTACCCCACAACAATAAACTTCAGCAATGGCCCTGATTTCCACCACCCCTCAATACTTTTCCCATTTCTCTAATTGCACGTTTTACCTGGACGTCTGCCTTTTATCAAAACTCCCGAAGACCACCACTGTTCATCTGTATGCTAATAGCAATGCCACATGGACAAAAGTGATAATAGTCCTGGTGGAAATATCAACAGGCCAAGACAGAAACTGTAAATTCATACATAAAAAGAACAATAAAATGAGGAAAAAGGAATAAGCCTACATATTCTGCAAAGGCTGCTGAATCAAACACAACCTCAGCTTAAGGGCATCAGACAGACAAGAGACTGCAGAAAGCCTAGCTATGTAGCATGCATCGAATATGAGCTCCCTTAAGAGACAATCCTTCTGCAGCAATTTAAAATCACTAGCATATTGCTGACTTACCTCTTCCTCAGCCACAGTCTTAGATCAGGCAAAGTTGTATTCCATCCAAATCAAAATGTGTGGCTGAAATTTCATGGATATCAGAACAATGGAAGCAAACGTGACAAGTGTTTCCTAACACTGTCATCAATTCTGTGGTCGATTCTACTAGACCATGGTTTGAGGTTGTATACCTTGTGCTACTAATACAGTACCCATGGGTCCTTGAATCTCTGGAGCTGTCTGTGTCTAGTATTGTGTGCATTGCTGTATATAATGTAATACAGGGGAAGGCTGAATGTAAGATCTGACCAAAAAGGAATACTCATTATGCTCTTAATTTAAAATTAAAACTTCAAAAATTTTCAAACACTTTTTCATAAAATAGTACACAAATCTATTTTTTTTAAATCATGAAACTGCAAAAAGAAAATTAGAGTTTAGAGCTTTAGAGACCATTGCAGATTACAGCAATAATATATGGGTGATCTGCTTCAGATCATTACTTTTCAAATTGGTTGAAGTCTGTGAGTTATTAGTTTAAATCCTTGAGCACTAAATTTCCTTTGCACCTTAAAACACATGTGCTACTTCCTATTGTCAACTAAATGATTAATCTAAACCTATTGTTATATCATATTGGAAGTCCAATATTCCCAACTGTGAACAGTACAAAAATATTGCTTCCTTAGAACAATGCAAACCATTATGCTGAGCATCAAATGTTTAACATTTAAAATTTTCTCATAACTTTTTTTACTGATAATAGGAATTTCTGAAATATCTAATAAAGCAGCATTTTAATTCAAAATCACCAGTGAGATACAATTCAGAAATAATTCACAGAGTTCTACTAATATGTTAGAATTTTCATTAACCATATCAGTTATTCAATATAATTCTCCTTATATTGGATTTCAAAGTTTGAATAGAAAAGTTGGACAAATAATTTAATCGTTTTCAATTAAGAATTCAAAGAAAAGCATACTAAACTCAGGTAGGACTTTGTAAAATATTTTGTACAACTACAAAGGCAATGTATATGCTGGATATATTTTAAGTTCCCAAAACAACGAACTAACAAATCAACATGAAGATAACTAAGATAAAGCAAAAGAGTGATTCTCAGTCTGCCTGTCAGCCGGTAGGGGGTCAATCAGAGCTCAGAGTACCAGTTATGGACAGCTCCTGGTGCTGACAGAAAACTCGGTAACATATCCTAAAGGAAGCTAACCTTCAAAATAACCAGCAAATAGATTGATGCCGAAGTAAAAAAAAACAGTAATTACAGAATTCTTGCAGCAAAGCAGGATATGGTGAAAACCAAATGTTAACTTACAAAAAAAAAGGCACCATAGGTTGGGAAAAAAATACCAGTGAAGAATTGCACCATAATTTCTATTTTATCCTGACCCTTTCAATACCATCTTCACTACAAAACTTCTAATTATCTGAATAACTATTCTGCCGCTGCAGTGTACTTATGTTTGAAAGTGCTGAGTAGCTCCACAAAGTAGACCAATAAAAGATCTTTAAAGTAATAATGGATTTGTAAAGAAGACTCTGCAAGTTATGATGATCTATGTTAATATGAGACAATTTAAAAGAAAAAATGCAGTATAAATAACGCTGTTTTTCCAGGTTCTGGCAAACCTCCAGGGTATTTTAAATATGTTTACCTTGATTCAGAAGCATCAAAACTTTACAGCACATAAACTAATTTTGTGAAAATCCAAGTAGGACAATTTTAACAATTTTGGCATCTAGGTCAAGGTTGATCTTTTTCATAATTGGCCTAAATCCACCAATTCTATTTTCTTTTCCATATCTGTAAATTATGGGAAGCCATATATAGATATATATAAATATATATCTATATTTTCAAACAGCAAAATATATATATAAATTTATTTTGCTGTTTGAAAATATTACAATTGCATTGCTGATGTTAAGTTAAGCCTTTGAAACGATGGTGCATGCAGACTTAACAACTTCCACTCACTTTCAAGCCTCTGTCCTGACTTTGTGTTAGTTGCATCAGTCCAACAAATAACAGATCAGTGGCTAACTTTCACTAGAAGATTTGCAGGCAGATGACTGAGTATAGAATCAGAGAGGTCAGCATCTATAACTGTCATTAGTAACCAACAAACACAACTAAAGTCTGAACCAGTTGATTCAATAGATGAACTAAAAGGGCACTGTGCAGCAAATTCTCAGAGTGCACATTTATAATTATGTTCTTTTTAAATCATCACCCAGATATAAATCTGTACTAGATCACTGACTGCAGTGCCTATGTTATTCCTTCTTTTCTTAACAAACGCAGTTGTTAAAACACAGCACAGATCACAACTAGAAAGAAATGAATGTCATCAAATCGATATTAGAAATATTTGAACATTAGCAGTCTACTTAGAAAAACTGGGAACAGCAAAAAGAGAGAACCAAACTACACCCACCACAATAAGCAAAACACTGACTTCAATCAGACTGCAGGGAACAGCACTCTTCGCTGTGCAGAAGCTTAGGTAAAAATGTCGCCTTGGCAAGGATGACAAATGCAGCACGATAGGCTACCAGGCCTAAGGGATCTGTTATACTTCCACATACATCCACTAATGCACACACTCCCACTCATCCTCTCGATAGGCTTTTTTCACATCTTTTTACCAGCTTCAAATCCCCGGCATATGACCTTCTGTTAAATAGATAAAAAAAACGCTTATCAGTCATGCAAATGAGGCTGAATTCATTTTCCACAACAGATGGCCTCATAGATAATGATGATGGAACACAGAAAATTGAATGTCTCTTGCTATGTGGCCATGGCAACCAAGAGCAGAATAATATCAATAATAAGAGGTACTGCATAATAAGGTTGTCAGTTCTGAAAATCACACATTTTGACTAAAGCAGGTATAACGGGCAAGTTAATTTTTATATTTGAATTTTCTGCTTTTATGAGTGACGATGAATTTTAATACAAAGTATCACCTTGGTTGCTGAAGCAGAGTGCAGTATCCTTTTCTAACCTTTGCTGAGAACTGCTTTTTTTTTGGCTTTTGATCTGGATGGTGTCAGGGAGGTGGTCACTGTATCAGGGTGGGTTTTGATTTAAATGCTAGTTTTTAATCCGTGCTTGCTGCAGTCTGGCTGATATGGAATGCTGCAATGATGCAACGATGGCTTGCCTCAGGCTTCCACCCTGGCTCTCAAGGGGCCGTCCTGCAAAATGAATCAGCAGACGTCCTGATCAAACTGATTAAAATGAAAATGGCAAGGCACACGTCTGGGCGGAACTACCCGCGCTTCACTGCCTGACTGGCAAGCGCGCTCACAGCACCTCCACAAATGGCTGATTGACTCTCACATCCAACAGCTCGAAAAAGAGGTCTGCAGTTTCTACCCCTTTCCCAGACCAAATAAAAAGCCAAGCCGACAGCAAAGTGCTAGTTATTATAAAAAAAAGGTGACTTTTCTCCTCGGCTGTGTCTGCCATTTGATGGGTTGGTTGCTAGCCCTTGTGCATTTTAATTCAGAAATCAATAGAGCTGCTCTAATGGAAGCTCCACTTTCCGAGCAGCTGCAGACACCAGTGCTCAAAACAACTAATGACGTCTGTGGAGGTTTTCAGCTGATTGGGCACCGCATCGGATGTTCTGTGAACCAAGGAATAGAAATCATTTACAGTCTGTTTAAAAAAAAATGGCAGCTTGGATATTTCAGTGCAGGGAAGAGTGAAGCTGAACCCCTACACGTTCAGCTTGTACCACTGAGAGGCACAATCTCCTGAAGCTGACGTGATCACCAGAGTCCACAAGCTGTTGCCCTCACACTGTCAGACAGTGGCCTGATCTCACTTGATAAGTGAAATGAGGACAGCAGTAATCCTTTCAGAAAACAAAAGGATTCCACATGTCTGCTATGAAATCAAAATAGTGGCAGTAGAGGTCCTGTCCATTAATATTTATTTACGTCAGGTTAACATTATACTTGTATATTCCAGAAATGCACTTAACTGTATTTCATAGACTGATATCGAAAATTGCCCTTTCCCTATCTTAGAAAATTATTTCTCACAAATAACATCTGAATGCTGCCATTGTATTTTCAGCAAAACTCTGCTTAAATGTCTATAAGCAAAAAACATGCAGAGCTATGCGAAAGGGCTGTGGAGGGGAATGGGCTGAATTGCTCCTACCCTGAGCCAGGACAAACTCGACAGGGTGAATGGCCTCCTTCTGTGCCGTGATCATTCTGTGATTTTGTAAAATGATTTATGCCATACAGATATAATTGTTATAAATTTAATTTATGGTCTGTGGATTTAGTTCTTTCCTCTTAGCACTGCAGGTATATTTGTGGAATTTTGTCCGGTGAAGGACTGAAGGACGTCAAAATCAAAATGATGCATCATTTATTTCAGTGTGGAATGTTAACATTTCTCACATGTTGGATGAATATTCAGCATTGGACCAATATGTACAAACTACTGCAAAGAAAATAACAAGTCCTGGCTCAGTGGTAGCATTCTGAAGCAGATCAGAAGGTCATAGATTTAAATCCTTTCCTGATATTTGAGAACAAATTCAAGGTTGGCATTTTCAGTGCAACTCTGAGGCTGTGCTGGACTGTTAAAGGTAGGGTCTTTCAAACATGTCATGAAGTCGAGATCCTGACTGTCTTCTCAAAAATCCCCTCTCACTATTCAAACAACACAGGAATTCTGCCTGGTATCCAAGGATTTCCGGATGGTCATCAAGCATCTCAAGTCTATTCCCCCATTTATTGCGACATGGCCCATCTGCACTCAGACTCCAAATATCTGCCTTCATATTGTTGTCCATTAAAATTATTGATTGAGTTGGCATCTGTTCTTTTTATGGGTGGGAATTCCATACATCTATCACTTTTTGCATATGTGAGTAATTCTTAACTTCTTTTGCATAGTGGCAATTTATGAAGCTACATCCTGATCATCCCCACCTCCCAATTTAGAGGGAAGACTGAGGTGGGTAATGTTTCTCTTTATCTGGCCAATCAACTCCTTTCAAACCCCTATAACTCTCAATCAAATTACTCCCTAACCTTCTTTATTCAAGGCAATATATCCATGGTTTCGGGAGTCACTCCTTTTAATGCAATACCTGTAATTCTGATATCCCAGAGCTCGGACAACATTTTGTTCATTGCAAAATGCACACAATGGACCAAACAACCTCATGTTACTCTGTAAATTGCTATGATACTGGTGAACTTATGTTATGAAGGCTGACACATGTAGTAGAGAACAATGTACAATACTCCACATGTTGTCAAACTAGGGCTTTTAGAACTAAAACAAAACTTGCTCACTTTTATATTCTAGCTTTCCTTGTCACATTCCTCAACTAGCATAACTAAACTAGATGATCTGGTTATTATCAGAATGCTTTTTGTGGGAACGTGCTGAGTGAAAACTTAGTCCAACATTTCCTACATTCTCGGATTGACTAGGCTTAAAAATACCCTTTATTGTTTATAAAGCATTTGGATATTCTGAGATCATAACAGGGAAATTTAATTGTGTTTTTTTTCTTTCTTTTGTTATTCAACCATGCACAATTCTATCATAAAAGATGAAGAACCCACAGTCCAGGCCAATGGCTATTCATTCAAATGAATAAAGTAAAAATACTTTTAACTAATACTATCTTATGCTGTGTTGATTACACAGCTCCATTTCTATAGGCAGCCATGTCCTTGAAAACACAACTTTAATGAGCAATACCTGAGATGTGGGGAGCCACTTTATGTAGCCAACGTAACACTGGTCGTTCTAAATATAATTCTCTATTGTGTCTTGATCATTAGGTTCTTGAGTTCTCAAGCAGCTAAGCCAAGATTGCGAAAAGCAATTTTCAAAATGTTACAATTGGACCTTGACATGGGGTAAAGCCCAATATTTACAAGTTGCAAAGACTAATTTTGAGCAACAAATCACTTACAAAATCCAGGAGCTAAGGCACAGCATAAATGGATAACTTGGTTCTTAAACGTCTCTGGAGGATTTTGCTGTTGCCGCACATATTATTGACATGTTATTTAAAAAAAATAAAAAATTGCAATGGTGGTGATTTGTTAAGAATGTTAGCGAGGGGTGAGAAGAACCTTGAATCCACACACAGAGCTGTAATGCTGAATCAAAGGGTCTTTCACACCAATGGAAAGCACATGATAATATGCCTCCCCATTGTCAAATGTTGAATTTAATGTTAAATTACTTTGCATGTATGATACATGTATAAATGTAGCAACTCACTGGCAGAAATAAGTGTGTTCTTAAGTTGAAGCTATCATGAACAATAGGAACAGGATCTGAACAAGTATTTGCCGTTAGCTGTGGTTTACTCAACCTCTGACTAGAAAGTCATGGGATCACTTCCCACTTCAGAGACTTGAACACAAAATCCTGCTGACATGCCATCAAAACAGTGAAGGAATGCTGCATATCAGAGGTGCTGTTTTTCAAATGAGATGTTAAGCCAAGGCCTTGATTACCTGTTATAAAGCAAAAGTCTGCAGATGCTGCTGATCTGAAATAAAAATAGAAAATGTGAGAAATACTCAGCAGGTAGGCAGCATCCGTGGAGAGAGAGAGTTAATATATGAGGTCAAATACCTTTCATCAGACCTTATTCACTTTGTTTCTCCCTCCACAGATGCCAGACCGACTGAACATCCTATCTATCTTCCTTAGATGAGTACAATGGATCCCATGGCAGTATTTAGGAGATAGAAGGGTGTCAACCCTTTGTGTCCTAGCCAATAGTTACACCTCAGCCAATATCATTAAGGACAGATTAAAACACTGCTACTTATGGGAAATTGCTATAGATATATCAGTTGAAGTATTTCCCACAATACATCAGAAACTGAGCTTCAGAAGCACCTCATTGGTTGTGAAGTAATTTGTCATGCCCAGAAATCATGGTGGACATTATATAAATGTTTTTTTAAAAACTTTAGCATGCAGATTTCTCAAAATATGCTATACTAGCAAAACTTGAATGGGGGTCCAATTATAGATCAGATTTTAAAGTCCATAGTTGTATAAGACTGAACACTGAAAACAGTGAATATCTAATGTCTTTCTAACTGGGATCGAGGTCCCATATATCATCTTAATCAATCTCAGTTAGATGCCACTTCAACAGTTGTGCACTTGTAACATTTTCAATTATCCTTTTTATTCAACTTTAAAAAATTCCCTGAACATATTTTAAGTGAATACAGAAAATGAGTACAAATGCAAAATACCAAAATTATCACATGACTCAAATTAGTAGCAATCAGACATTGGCCAGGATGAAGCCAGACAGGGACAAAAAGTAAACAACAATGGTATGGCTGCACCATGCTTCCTGCATTATCCTTTCACTACTAAACATACAAGCATCTGAATAATCATAGCAGCTGTTCTGAAAAAATCATTATTTCATTGCTTGTAATAGTAAGATTCAGAACATCTAAAATATGTGCAGAATAAATCCAGAACTAGCTGAATAGAAATATGTAAGTTCAAATTTTCATTCACTGTTACATCTAACCATATTTTCAAAAGGGCTGCATTGTTCAATTCCTAATGCTATTTTTTTTCAATCCTGACTTTACTCACTGCATCAAATTCCCCATTCAACTTCACCTTGAATTAACAAAAAAAATATGTGGGGCTGTGAATGGTTTTCACCCTGTCGTTGATGTGAAGCTGTAAAAACACATTTATTCTCACATATTACAATCTACCGTTACACACCCTGCTGCCTGTATGGTAAAAGGTATTTCCAGCATATTCAAGAGAGAATCCATTTCCGATGCTTTCTCTTGCTGTGGTTTGGTATTACACCAAACATCCACAAGTCAATACAACCACCCCCTACCCACGCCTCGAGGGTTTATGCAGGTTCTTAAGGGAATCCTGAGTTCTGATATCAGATTTCTTGCAAGTTATCAGCCTTTTTAATCACTGCAGACATTTCAGTTCCCTGGCCCTTTTGTATCAGCACCGGGAAATACACAAAAGGAGGGAAAGCCTTTATTTATTAGGTCTTTTTCCTACACATTCCCTACAGACATGCACTCTTCACATTTGTGATTCATATATAGAATAAACAGCGAGGAGTGGCCCTGTATGCAAACAGTATAAAATAGGAAATCATTGGACCACGTCATCCTTGAGTCTAAAGGACGAATAGGTCATGCAGCCTGCCAATGCAAATTGATTTTTGTATGAATCTCCACTCCCTGTCATCTATTCCACTTTAATGAAACAGTGCAATCATATTGATAATTTACAGATATCACAGTATTGTAGTATTTTTGTTCCATTCTATGTAAATTATCATGTGAATTAAAAGATCTGTGTCTTACAATCATAAACAGCAATACCAGCGTCTGTATGAATCCTGCACAGATGGAATATTAAAAGCTGCAAAAGGCACGTTACCTTCCATGAAAAAGAATGAAAATCTGTGAGAGTCCCACTGGTCTCCCACTTCAAATCTGGCAGGAGGCCAATTGAACCATTGGGAAATGGCAGCAATGCAGGTTACACCAGGTTCCTGCCACTTCCAGGATTTTCTAGCCGAGTCTTTAAAGGAAGGAATGTCATGCTGAATAACTCCAGTGTCGCTGCTTGCAGAGGGAATTCGGAAGTGGAGGGGCATTGTCTAACTTGTCTTTATTGCTCATTTGTGACACATCATAGTACCAGAAAGCAGTGTGCCAAGGTCATGGGGTTAGAATGGCAGAAGAGCAGAAGGCAGGGTATGTGAAGGAAGATAAATGCCTTGAATTCCCCAAATCACATGTACATTTTTGAAAAAAAATCCTGATCAGCTACTTTACAGAGAAATTCAGAGAAAAATGATTTATGTCTGGAAGAGTCCAGGTAGCACCCAAATGCATTGTTTTTGTATCTTTGATTCTTGGGATGTGAGCATTGATGTCGTGGCCAGTATTTATTAGACTTCTCTTGCTGCCCTGAGAAGAAAACTGTTAGCCACACCTTTACAAACCACTGCAATCAGTGCAGCATTTTTAATCCACGATTTGTTTAATGACTGGTTTAAAATTCCACCAGAGGGAAGTTATGAGTCAAAGTTAATGATGTGCAACTAGAGTTACGCAGGACCAGAGCAAATGAAAACATGTTTCTTCCCCAAGGTAGACGAGTCACAATTAGGGCTTTTACAATAATTAAATTACTTTGAGGTAATCTTTTCCAGTGATGCTATCTGTTTTATTTATTCCTATGACTGAAATTCGAAAATTGCCATGGGGAAATGTACATTGAGTGTACACCTCTGCATTGATAGTCACGAGCCCTGGATGACTAGTCCTGCAACAAGAGTGACACGCACGTGTCTGTTTTTCAGATGGATACAACAAGCAAACATCTGAGATATACCCATAATATTACCATAGACAAATCACAGTAACTCTGAGGGCATCACACCCAGAAAACATCAAGGGCCAAACTACATTGATGACATTTTTCCTTCACAAGGAAAAATGTGTGGACATGTCACAATGTTCTCTTTTTTTTGCACAAATTATATCTGGCTACTTAAGAACAAAGAAAAAGCTTCTGACAAAATTACAATAATGTCCGTACCTTGTTAAAGTCGCCTGGACTTTATACATATTCAGTTATTGAGTGGCCAGCAAATGGATGACAGAGAGAGATTGGAGCAAGGTGCATTGAACAGATTTGTTTATGTAGTCATGGTCAGTGATGACCACAGAGGGATTACTCAATCTGCAAGTCAACGTAAACCGAAGAACTCATTTGCACCTTTAAGTTTAGCCACCACTTTTACAGCTGCATTAGGGAAAACCACAACAAATAATCCTGTATTTTAAAATATGTGCTTAGACAGAAGCAAATAAAGGTTTCCAAATATTTGAGTAACTATTCCTGAACTGACTGTGGACCAAGGTAAAATGAGTAAAAGCCAGGTGAAAGGTAACAACCGCGGCCCCCCAGCCCCCCAATACCCAGTTTCATTCCCCTTTCCTAAGTGGTTTCATCAGCCCATCACCCACATATTTAACACAGTGGGTCTCCTGTCCTCTCTCCCAACCATCCTTCCCTTATTTGGTCCCATTTAT
>JARFYF010000002.1:73037462-73049306 GCA_030265395.1 Rhina ancylostomus | reverse complement strand
ACACGCTGGGCTGTATCCACAACACTCTGCAGTTTCTTGTGGTCCTGGGCAGAGCAGTTACCATACCAAGCCGTGATGCATCCACATAGGATGTTTTCTATGGTGCATCGATAAAAGTTGCTGAGCATCAACAGATGTAAACAGGAGTCAGCCAGTGGAGTGTCAGAATGCTTGGAAACTCAGCTATTTACACTTAATTTCAATTGGCTGAAGCTCCACTTCCCTGTATACTGGGACTGGTTCTGTGGAGTCACCGAGGGGATAGCAGACATGACATGCTTTACAAAGTAAAGAGCAAAAAAGTCTGTAAATCTGAAATAAACTCAGAGAATGCAGGTCAAGGAGCATCAGTTGTTCTCTCCACAGATTCAGTTGGGTATCCTTGGCATTTTCAGTTTTCACTTCATTCATTGCAGGACATTTTTCAGAGCTGTTTTAATGTAGTCTTTGTATTAACATATTATTTTCAATTTTCCCACCCAAATAGTTGAGCAGACAGAGAGAAACAAAGGACTGCAGATGCTGGAATAGTGTTTTACATTCAGTTGTGTAGACATGGTGCCTAACCATGAAAACTCAATTTTACTTCCACCTTTCAAAGTACTATTTTTATGTTGGTTGCACAAGATAAAGAGGGTAGGATGGTTTGCCAAATGCCTCCACTGATCAGAAATATTTGGAACAATCGAGAAAGATTTAATTTTTTAAAAATAACATTAGTAAAAACTGAAAAATAATTAATTCATTTAAAACCCATATTCAGCTCTTACAAGTTAATTAGAAACATTAATATTAATGTCAGAAGGTGAGGGAACATAACAGGTCTTGACAAGGTGGATGTGGAGAAATTGGTTCCTCTTGTGGGAAAATCTAGAACGTGGGGAGAGGGGGGTCACTGTTTAAAAATAAGGTGTCACCCATTTAAGGCAGATAAGGCAAATTTCATCCTCTAGAGTGTTTTGAGTCTTTAGATCTTCCTCAAAGGGTGGAGGAAGCAGTCTTTGAATATCTTTAAGATAACATTAGATAGATTCTTGTTGAGTAAAGGGGTGAAAGGCATATGTTACCTGCAGCTGTTGGTGACCACCACCCTCAGCTTTTTTATTGGATAAGCTTCTCAGACTGGCCGGGCCTCAGAGTCTAAGGATTCATGTGGTGACAGATTGTTACAGCATGACTGCTGGATCTGATAGGCATACGTTACTTGTGGCCATCAGTGACCACCAGAGCTTTCTCTTGAATCCCTCCAAAGGAAAATTTACGGGGTCTCAGCTCAGGCCCGAGATATCAGAGGAATTTTTCTCCATGGTGGCCAATTATATTGGTTCATATCCTGCAAATAGCTTGCCAATGACTCCATTCAGAAGTTGGCTAGCTTCAATGTGAGCACCAGCATGTTCTGGACTTGTGTGATTACGTATAGCAGTGCAACAATCAAGAACCCACTGGAGGTTAGTTGTGACTTCCACCCTGCCCTCAGACCAGACTCCTTACCAGTTCCTCAGATGTTTTGTGACATACTGAGCTGAGGCTTGGAATAACATTGACTTTATCCCAGCCACGGATGGTGCTTCGAATGGGGATCACTGACCGACACTAAAAAATGAAGGTGTGTTTTTCTTTAATTTATTTTAATTATGAACATGTGAACATATGACTGAGGAGCAGCAAAAGGCCACTCAAGCCCTCAGGCCTGCTCCACCATTAAATAACATCATGGCCGATCTGATTGCAGTCTCAACTCCACCGTTTGAGAAAACGCCGAGTACGGTGGTCACTTTTGTCTGCAGATAATGTATGCCTACCAGATCCAGCGGCCATGCGGTACATGTCTGTCACCACATGAATCCTCAGACTATGGGGTCTTACCAGTCTGGGAAGCTAATCCTTTGTGGCCAACATCTCTTGTGAGCTTGAACCTTCTGCTGATCCCTTCTCTCCTGTGCAGCTGCAGTTATATGAGGAGCAGCCTGCTCCTGTGTCCTTGCTGCAGATTATCTTGCTCTCTTTGTGTCCCAAAGAATCACTGCAGAAGCAGAACATGTGATTCAGACACAAGGAGCCAAAAAGATGGCACCTCCAAACATCGGAAAGTGAAAAATAATGTTAACAAATTTATCTCTAACTCCATCAAAACTTTCCAATAAAATTACTCCAAATTCTTCTATGTAACCTTGCATACAACTTGCTTGGTGGAACCTTTTCAAAGAGTGATGCAATGAGGATGCAAAATTTATGGTCAGATTGTCCTGCCAATTCCTTAGCTCCTGTCCAATGCACCAGTGCTCTCACTGGTGAGAGCACTGCTGAGCTCAAGAAACATCAACAAACACAAGCACAGTTAATGAGTGATTACCAATGCCAACCAAAGGGCAGGGGGGTGGGGGGTTCCCAGTATGTAACTCAACACAGTTAGATGATATACAGCAATTGGCAGACTGGCATCAAATTTCTGGCAAGTTGTCATTTTTAGAGCATTTAACCGCTCTGTATATTCCCAAGCCCAACCACTCTCTGAAACTAAAATCACTACTAATGACTTGGGTGAAGGGACAGAATATTACATATCCAGGTTTACTTGGATGATAAAAAAAAGTGAAGAGAATACAAGAGCTATCTGCAAGTTTAGTGCGTATGCAAGGATATGGCAGATAGAAAATAATATTGCAATTTGAGATTATCCAGTTCAGTAGAAAGACTGGCAAAACAAATTACTATTTGAGAAGGTGAATTTTACAAGTTAGAAGCTGGTACAGGAGTTGAAGCTGGCTTCTGGAGGGGTATCCATGTGCATCCTTAATATTACAGGGCAGAAGCTTGTGCATGCATCATAATCTCACAGATATATAGGGTTTTTGGTGCTATTATACAAAAGGTTTTCATACAAAGCTCACAGAGAGTTCACACACAGGTACAACAAGAAATGCTAACTCTGAAGACAAGGAGTTCAATTATATAGGGATTTGGATTTCATAAAAATGAAAGATGATCTTTATAAAAATCAACCATGTATTTATCTGAAGGCAGAGCCAGCTCAAACAGTACATGGTTTACACTTGTGTCTTGTTTTTTTGTGTTATAATGCTTCTGATAATGTAGACTTATAGAGAAAGGGCTCAAGAGCAACAGCCTTCTCCAATCCTTTACTGCTCCCTCACATGTCATCAGCTTCCATGAATTGATTATCCAGGTAGTATAGCCAGTTTGAGAAGCAGATAATCTTCCTACCCTACTTCTCGTTATGCCTTCTTTCAGTTCATTCTTTTTTTCAGGATGTGGCAAGGCCACCATTTATTATCCACTCTTAACATTCTAGTTCCCAGTTCCCTATTGAATGGCTTACTGGACCACATCAGGCCACATCGGTTCAGAGTCAACTATACTGCTGCAAGGCAGAAGTCACCTATGACGCTGGCCAGATTAGGGTGGCAGATGTCATTCCCCGAGGAGCATTAGTGAACCAGGTGGTTTTACAGAACAAAACCAAATATTTTCACAGACAAGCTCTATTTCTTTTTAAGTTCCAGATTATTAACCAAATTTTAATACCACAGCTTCCATGATAAGGTTTGAACGTGTCTCTGGATTATTAGCCCAGACGTCTGGATTATTTGTCAATATAATTCAACCATTACATTGGCACCATCCTTTGGCCATTTTCAACATTACTTTGTTCAGTTTAGAAGATTTTAGGGAAATGAGAAACATCAAAAACAGCATGAAATGTATTAAGATTGAATTTAGATGTTGCACTGTTTTTTTGAAATCTTGATTTTATATTTATTGCTGACAAAACCTTTGCGATAGAGGTTTGGTCAATTTTCTAGTTTTCTTCATTGGAGCCTATCAATTCCAGTTGTGCTCAAATATATAGATTTGTTCTTTAAATGTGAAGCATGATCACCCACAATGAGTATTCAATTTGAAAAGCCTGAGTATACTTCTTTTTTTGAATTTAAAGATCTGAAAGATACAATCATATCCATAATAGTTTGGGAGCAGGAGACAGAGTTAATAATTCCTTCTGCTGCTAATCTGGATAAGACATTGACACTTAGTTAGCTGGTATCCCTTCTGTTCCTTCTGTAAGCTTTAAATTAAGAACTCTAACAATAGGCACACCAATATTATACTCCTGAACAACTAAACATTGACGGACAAAAAGCCCAATTATAATATGACCAGACCTGCTGAATATTTCCAACATTTTCTACTTTTATTTCAGATTTCCAATATTTTTTTTTCTGGTTTTCATATAACTGGGACCATATTTGAGACAAAGGGAGTGGGGTTGGGGAATGTGAATGGGTAGAAGTGGCAGCAAACCAGGATGGCAGTGGCGGCCTGACACTTGGCTTCTTCTGTTCCAGGGCCTCACTTCATGCCATCATTCAGACTCCCTCTCAATGCTGATAGGAATGAAATAAAGGCAAAAGAAATTCTGCAGGTGCTGGAATCTGGAGCAACACACACAAAAAGTGCTGGAGGAACTCAGCAGGTCAGGCAGCATCTATGAAGGGAAATAAACAGTCGACATTTTGAGTTCCTGCAGTACTTTTTGTGTGTGTCACTCTTGTTCAAGTGCTGTTTAAGTTTCTGTAATCATAAAAAACTGGAAAATCTTGCTTGAGAGCAGCCTGTTGAAATGTAAAGTTAATGAGTCAAATGTTTGATGATCCTGCAGGACTGTCTTATTCTCTCAGTTATACCAGGTCCTCACAGGATTTTCTTAACTAAAAATAACCAAAGCTTAGGTAAACATTTACCTATTTTCCAAGAAGTTTCCTGTTAACCTAAGTGCTTCTTCTCAAGCCTACTATAGAGCCAAAGTCTCAGTGGATCTCCCAGCCCTTACCTCACCAGGCAGCCCCACTCCCAGCAGTCCAGGCAGAGTCAACACACTTGGATCATTGAAATAAAGAGAGGCACATCTGTGTCTTCTGGCCAGGAGCAGAAAAGAGTCAATAAGGAAATCCAGGTAGGAGAGGGTGAAATGGGATGAAATGCACAATGGAGATCTCTAATAACAAGGTAAAAAAGAAAAAAACATCTATTTGTAGTCTCTCCTGGACCAGGCAAGAGGAGAGGATGCTCAGGCATGAGTAATCCTTTCCTCGACCAATTAGGAGCTGGAAGCAGAGCAAAGGCTACTGCTAACCAACAGGGCAGATTAGGGATAGTCAGCATGGCTTTGTGCATGGGAAATTATGTCTCACTAATTTGAGTTTTTTGAAGAGGTGACCAAGAGGATTGATGAGGGTAGGGTTGTAGATGTTGCCTACATGGACTTTAGCAATGCTTTTGACAAGATCCCGTAGGGTAGGCTGATCCAGAAAGTGAGGTCACATGGGATCCAGGGTGAGATATCCAAATGCATAGTAAATCAGCTTGGTGGTAGAGCCCAACGGTAGTTAGATCAGATCAGATCAGATCACATATCTTTATTAGTCACATGTAAATTGAAACACAGTGAAATGTATCTTTGCGTAGAATATTCTGGGGACAGCACACAAGTGTCACCGTGCTTCTGGCACCAACATATCATGCCCACAACTTCCTAATCTGTATGTCTTTGAAATGTGGGAGGAAACCAGAGCACCAGGAGGAAACCCACACAGACACAGGGAGAACATACAAACTTCTTACAGACAGTGGCTAGAATTGAACCCGGGTTGCTGGCACTGTAATAGTGTTACGCTAACAGCGACACTACTCTGCCTAGTGGATGGTTGCTTTTCAGATTGTAGACCTGTGACCAGGGGTGTGCCACAGGAATCAGTTCTGAGTCTCCTGTTGTTTGTCATATGTATTTACAATTGGGGTGAGAATGTAGGTGGCTTGACACAAGAGAGTCTGCAGATGCTGGAAATCTGGAGGAACTAACACAAAATGCTGGAGGAACTCAGCAGGTCAGGCAGCATCTATGGAAGGAACATAAGTTTGCAGATGACACTAAAATTGGTGGTGTGGTGGACAGTGAAGAAGGTTGCCATAGGGCACAACAGGATCCAGATCAATTGGAAAGTGGGCAAAGGAATGGCAGATGGAATTTAACTTAGACAGGTGCAAAGTGTTTCATTTTGGGAAGTTGAACCAGGGCAGGACATAGACAGGAGTGACGTGGCCCTGAGGATCATTGTTGAACAGAGTTCCCCAAAAGTTGTGACACAGGGTGGGGAAGAAGGCATATGGCATGCTTGCCTTCATTAGTCAGAGCACTGAGTACAAGAGTAGGGAAATCATGTCACAGCTGTACAAAACAATGGTGAGACCACACCTGGAATATAGCATGCAGTTCTGGTCACCACACTGTAGGAAGGATGTGATTAAGCTGGAGAGGGTGCAGAAAAAGTTCACAAGGATGTTGCTGTGACTGTAGGGCTTGAGTTATAAGGAGAGACTGATAGGCTGGGATTGTTTGTCCTGGAGCAACAAAGGCTGAGGGGTGAGCTATAGAGGTTTATAAAATCATGGGGTCAAAGATAAGTGGATGGTCAGTCTTTTTCCTAGGGTAGAGGAATCAAAAACTTAGAGGGATGGGTTTAAGGTGAGAGGGCAAAAATTTAAGGGGACCTGAGAGGCAGGTTTTTCCACACAGAGGGTGGTGTGTATATGGAATGAGCAGCCAGAGGAAGTGGTGGAGGCGGGTACAATTACAATGTTCAAAACGCATTTGGACAGGTACATGGATAGAAAATGTTTAGAGGGATATGAGCCAAATGCAGACAAATAGGACTACCTCGGGAAGGCACCTTGGTCAGCATGGACTATTGGGCCAAAGGGCCTGTTTCTGTGCCGTGTAGCTCGATGACTCTATGAGGGCAAAGTTGGAGGTGAAGGAAAAGGAGGAAAAGGTAGAGGTGGTCAAGAATCTCTCTCCCACACCCTGCAGCCTAACACTGATGAGAGCTGGATTCCACAGACTGTTGATCAAAGCCAAGGAGTTTCTGATGTCCTCTATGGCAGGAGAGAATGTCGAGTGTATTGGGCACATGGCCTGGGCTTTTTGAAACTCTCATTTAGGGAAGGACCTGGTTTGGAAATTGATAGGATAAGTTGAGAAAGGGCTTCCAGAAAAATATTTGGGGAATACCCCGAGTGCTTGCAGAGTTCATTGGGGGTCATTTCTAGTCAAGAAGCTTAAATACTGCAAAAGGATCAGTAGATTTTAGTGACACTCTAAAACTTAACCTGGACATAAGGAAAGCAACAACATACCCTCAATGGCCTGCAACCAATGAGCTTAGATGGCTAACCAGTCATCAGAACGTGACTAAGTAATAAAAACATTTAAGTGCAGAAAGTTTTGAAGATCTTTAAGAATCGTCAAAGATCTTGTATTTCTGTCCAACGGAAAGTGCAACCATGTTTACAACAAACTGTACAAAATATAGCAGATAAAGGCAAAACTGTTAACTGAAACATTGACAGAGGAACTATTGACATTTGGCAGGGAATTCATCCTGCTGCATTTACAACTACAACCATATTCTTATACTGAGTCACATTTGATGAAATCAATGCAAATTCAAGTGAAGAGTGGCAAAGTGAGAGATTAAGTAAAGCACCTTACATTGTTGTGTTGGTAAACCAATGACTTCAGACAAAATAAAATCTCCCATAATCAGGAAAGCCAGTAAATGTGTTAAAAATGAGAAAACATTTTAAACTGATTATGAAAGCAGTGCTTCTATTTCAATGAAGCAAACTGATTTTGGAAAGCTGCTGCAGTCTTTCACTGCGAGGATGAAAAGGCAATGTAACTAAGTGTTGCTATTAATGATTGCCACTTGCTATGAAGTGGTTGTTAATCAACTGTGAGGGTCCAATTTTTACCAACTTGCACCATTGCCACTCAGCACTTAGATATTCAGAATACAAAGCAAAACCACAAGACACAATTACTGCAAAAGATAGATTTTTTTTTACCAGAGCATTTCACAGTTTATGAAATGCGCTATTGTACTGGCTGTTGTAACTTCTCCAATAGAATGCATTGAAAGAGCTTCACCAGAAACTGCCTTAAACACTGCTCGGTTCTATCTGGGAAAACAAGGACCTAATCAAAAACTGAGCATATTTTTGAAGGGAGTCCCAGCAGTTTGATTGTGGTGGAGCTTATTTTGATATGATGCTAATGATCTTGACACCTGCAGCAATACAGCTGATGTAGTAATCCTTTCTTCTCTGAAAGATTCAGGAAAAGAGAGGGCAGTGGATGCAAATGAGAAGCTCCCCAGTTGAAAATTCCAAAAGTTAAAGACACTTCTACACATTGCATTCTGCGCCAATTCATTAAGTCAAAAGACAGCAAAATCTCTGTTGATTTTTAACCACTGCAATGGAAATGACAAAAGTTGATGATTTCCAATCTCCATCCAAAATTGCAGAGTTCTTTGCCAAATGTCACATGATGATTTTTCTTTTTGAAAATATGTTATTCATTTATCTTTTCATAATGTTCTATTTTTGCTATATCCAAAAATTAACTTAATATGGACTCATTTCATTTAAGGGTCTCCCTTGACTTGTGGGCTGAAGTCCCAAGCCAAAGACATGAACACAAGTCAGCAGAAGCTCTAATACAGTATTGAGGGAGTACTACATGGTCAGACCTGCTCTCTTTTGCATGAGATATTAAATAGATGCCACTTCTGATGGATTAGATCCCCTGGTGCTATTCAAAGAGGATTAGAGAAGTTCTCCACAACCTGTGGCCAATATTTATTCATTTACTATAATCACTGAAAAAGAAGTTATCTGCTTACTACCTCATTATTGTTTGTGGAGTTTTCCTGTGTGTAAATAAACTACCATGTTTCCAAATTACAACAAAAGCACTTCATTGGCTATAAAACGGTAAAAATGTCCTGCACTCTTAAAAGGAAATTTGCAATACAATATCTTCCTTTTTTAAAATGTTATAATCATTTATAATTTCTAAGGAATCTATAATTTCTATGAAGCATTCACTTGTGTAATAATGTACAAAATGTATACAAAAATTGTTATGATTAAGAATAACCTTGATTTTTGTTACCAGTTCAAATGACTGAAAGGTGAAGACTAAACCCAGAGGTATTAAGAATATTGTGGTAACAGACAATAGTGTATTTCTGTTTGGAAGAGCTATAATAAAGCAAATGCTATTGAAAATCTCAAACAGTCTGGTCCAAATTCAACTCCAGACTTTTGAATCCCCTCCGAAATGATCAAGTAAGACACTCAATTGTGCAAATGCCACCAGTTTGAAACAGACAGACAAGGAGTGGACTACTTTGCAACCATTGAGACACCATGCTTGGACATCACAAAGTCACTCCAAGTCCAATAAGCCTTCCAAAATCCTTCTCACAAACATCTGGGGATTGGTGTCTCCAGACTGGGAAAGTTATTCCACAGATATGTTTATGCCTTCGAGACAATGTCACCAGACTCTTCCATCACACTCCCTGTGTACATCCTGATCCACTGGCAAGTCAGACCCATCTGAGGAGGCAGCACAATGGCATAAAGGTGAAAGGAAGAAGCCCTGGGAGACATCGACATTGACTCCAGACTCAATGAAGTCTCATGGCATCAGGTCAAACATAGGGAAAGAGATTGCAACTTATGGACCTCCCTCAACTGTTGAATCAGTGCAGTTCCATGTGGAGCAACAGTTGGAAGTGACAATGGTGCAGAGTATATTCTGGGGGGATATTTCAATATCCATCACTAAGATTAGCTTGGTAGCTCGTCCTGAGGAACATAGTAAGTGAGTTCCAACGTAGTGAGTGGGCCAACACAAGGAATAAGTTCCCTTGATCTTGTCTCCACCATCTACCTGTGGTAGAAGAATCTGTTCAGGAAAGCTTTGCTAATGGTGCCCAATGTAGACATTGTGGAGACAGAGGATCCCTTCTGCAGTAAATATTGCATGAGTCATCCTATGTGGGATAGACTCATAACAGATCTAGCAGCTAAAAATTGGCCAACCAGGAAGCACAGTGGACCATGAAAAGAACAGAAATATACACCACCACAATCTGTAGCATCATAGTCTGGTACATCCCTCATTCTATACAAAACCATGGGAACAATCCTGGTTTAGTGCAGAAGAGCATGCTGGAACAGTACCAGACATACCTATAAAGGTAGACAAAAGAGGCTACAGGTGGAATCTGGAACAAAAAAAACAGAAGGATGGAAGAACTCAGCAGATCAAGTAGCATCTGTGGAGGAAATAGACATAGGCTGATATTTTGGGTTGGGACCTTGCATTAGGGCTGGAGGGGGAAGAGGAAAGATTGCCAGTATATCACAGTACAGGGGGGAGGGTGGGATCAAGGCTGGTAGGTGATAGGTGGAACCAGATGGGGAGGGGATGATTGGCAGTTGGAACCAGATGGGAGAGGGGAAGGCAGAGGTAAATGAAGGGAGAAGAAAGCTTGGTGGACAGGTGTGTGTGTGTGAGAAAACACCAGGGGTTTGGGTTACCTGAAACTGGAAAATTCAATGTCCATACTATTGGGTTGGAAACTACACAAGTGGAGTACAAGCTGTTCTTCCAGTTTGCTTTTGGCCTCTCTGTAGCAATGGAGAAGGTCCAGGACAGACAGGTTGGGGTAAGAATAAGAAGGATATTTAAAAGAACGTGCAATAAGAAGCTCAAGATGACCATTGTAGACTTATCAAAGAGGTGCCAGCCTAGAGAAACTGCCAATGTAGTTAAACATGCAATAAACAGAGCCAAACAATCACACAGTCAACAGATCAAAGCTCTGTGGTTCTTCTACATGTTGTGAATCACACCATTTATTTATACAGCGAACGGGCAGATCCAAGGGAGGCAGATCCAAAAACATCCCATCCACAATGATGGTGGGGCTAAGTATGCAACTGTCAAAATTATGGTTGAAGCATTCACAACTCTGATCAGCCAGGGGTGCTGAGCAAATGGTCCATCTCAGCTTCATCCCAAGATTCCCACCATGATAGAAACATTCCTCAGCCGATTCAATACATTCCACCTGATATGAAGAAATGGATGAGAGCAGTAGATACTGCAAAGATTACATGATTGAACAACACTCAGATTGCAGTACTGAAGACTAGCTCCAGAACTAGCTGTGCCTCAAGCCAACCTGTTGCAGTACAGTTACAGCACTGACATCTAAATAAAAATGCCCAGTTCATAAAAAGTAGGAAAAATTCAATCTAACTAATTATTACCAGATCAGTCTACTCTCAATTATCAGCAAAGTGTTGGAAGGTGTTGTCAACAATGCCATCAGGTGGTACTTACTCACAAATAAGCTGCTGACCAATGGCCAGTTTGAGTTTTGCCAGGGTAACTTCTCTCTGGACCTCATCACAACCTTGATTCAACATGGAACAAAGAGCTGTGTTTCAAAGATATGGTAGGAATTATCAAGGTAGCATTAAGGAGCACTGATAAAACTGGTCAATGGGCTTCAAAGGAAAAACACTTCAATGGATGGAATCATACCTGGCACAAAGGAAGATGGCTGTGGTGTTGTCCCAATTAGCCCATCTCCAGGACTTCACTGCAGGAGATACGGGCCAAGCATCTTCAGATTTTTCCTTCATGGGGTTAGAAGTGGAAATATTCAGTGATAATTGCACAATGATCACTTCTATTCTTAGATCCTCAGCAAATTAACCCACAGCAAGCCTTAGACAACATTTAGGCATGGAACAAGTGACTAGTGGCAAGTAACATGTGCGCTGAAAAAGTGCCAGGCAATGACCATAGAAACATAGAATAGAAACATAGAAAAACTATGGCACAATTCAGGCCCTTCAGCCCACAAAGCTGTGCCGAACATGTCCCTACCCTAG
>JARFYF010000002.1:72945415-72957109 GCA_030265395.1 Rhina ancylostomus | reverse complement strand
AATGATTAGAGGAATATCTTCACATAATATTGAAATTTAGGAATAAATGAATGCACCATAAATAAGTGAACATTAAATAGATATTTTCCAAAGGCATTATAAATTAGTAATAGACAGACTTTTATATAATTTTCCTAAAAAAACATTTATTTTGTATACAGAATTTTCTGCAAATGTGGCATTTTTGGGAAGTATGTATAATGTAGCAGAAATGCACATTTTTCCAACTCTACTAAATGTTACTCTGCATTATTTAAATAAAGCAATGTGGCCTTAAACAGATCTTAAATTTTGGCTGATATCCCTACACAAGGACTCCTTGGGAAAATCTTTTTAGTTCTTATTAATACCTTACTGGATCTCATTCTTGAGAATTAGCACAGTTCCCTTTGAAATAAAGAACCTGCATTTGTACAAAAACCTCAGATGTTCTGAAATCTTCTCTGACGATTAAGTACTTTTGAAGTCTTATCACTGATGTGATGTAGGTAATCAATGAGTAGAGTTTAGTAGGGAAATTTGATGCAGTTTGCTGATTAATGAGGTGAAGGAGTGAAGTCAGAATTGCCTGGAAGATGTTTTTGCACACCTGCAGCATTTGCAAAAAGCTGTTTGATTTTATGAAAACAGTATTAATTGCTTTATTATGTTCAAGTATGTCCAATGGAATTTTAACGATTGTGGGGACAAGACAAAGAATTATAACATTACAGCATTGGGACTCAAGGTGCACAAGCAAGTCAATGAAATACCATTAACAGATTTCCCATTACTGACTGAATAAGACATTTGTGCATACAGTAAAGCCAGTTAAAGGCCACCTGTATAGAAAGAACACTCAACTACAGTAATATCAATTATGAAAATGACAGTCAATTATGAGAGATTGGTCTGCTAAAGCGATCAACAGAAAGGATGCCTGAAGCGTGGTCATTTCACAGAATGCATTTTAATAAGTTTAAAATATCAAGTATTTTCAGATTATGCATTGCAGCAACTACAGTAAGCTGTTGACTGAGACCCACTTTGTGCTTACCTCATGGTCCTGGTGTCCCAGCCTCGAATCACAGTGTCATTAGCTGTGGCAAGTTGTGTGCAGTTGTGGTGAGGACTCCATTGTCCGGAAGTAAACTTTAACTGACCTTTTCCTTCCAGGGTTGCTGAATTTGAGAGCTAAAATACATTACACAAACAAATAAGTGTGACAAAAGGAAGAAAAACAATATAAGAAGCAGATAAATGAATTAAATATCCAGGAATCTATAAACAAGAGCTCTATACTCTAGAATCATAGAGAAATGCAACACTGAAACAGGGCTTGTTTCGGTCCACTAAGTCTGCGCTGACCATAATGCATCCATTTACAATAATTCTACGTTAATCCCACATTCTCATCTGTTTTTTGCCAATCCAATATAACTATAATAACTCTTTAGACCTAACAAGAGGCATTATAAAACACACAAATATTAGTCTTTCACATGTTCAGTCCTAAAAAAAAGTGAAAAATTTGGCATGGAAATGCTACACTACAAAAACATTCAAGTACTCAGGCTTTCACCATGATTCACAGCACATAATTGTACCTGATCCAATTGCCACCACATTAAGGTCTCAATATACCATACAAATAAAATTTAATGGATGCGAAACAAAATTATAGACTTCACAATTATCATGCTGATATTTTGCGATGATGCTGAATTCAATTAAGTCTTTTATGACCTTCTTTCCCATTCTTGACCATGTTACCATGCTGGTTACAATTCATTAAAATGATTTTACACTGTTGTTACCTTGCGACTATGCTCTGGAAGTAAAGCAGAACTAAAGTCAGCAACTTTCTCTACAGTTATTAAACTATGAACAATTCAGAATTATTTGCTTGTAAAATTGATTTTTAAAAAATGTATGGGATTAATAAATAAAGGACGAACAATTACTTTTATTATCTTTTAAACCTTAGAAAGAATCAAGTAGCCTCAAACACAGTAAAAAACAGACAGACTGTAAAGCAAGACACTTCACCACAGGTTTAACCCTCCTTTAAAGCATTATACAAACCGAACTATCACAAACTTTATATTTATTTTGCTCTTCATTTATTTTTGAACTTTTTATTTTCCCACTTTTTATTTTCCCATTCTCAACCCCCTACTGCACGCATTGAGTGAGGTATGAATTCAATCACAGGTTTACTGCTAATACTGTCAAGCAAACCAGTTCCTATGTAATCAAGATGACAAAAAAGTCCTAAGAGAACCTTGACATTTAATTTTTTTGTTGAGAACCCTTTTCACATTTTACCTATTTCGTTAATAGATTCTGATGCAGTGAACACTTTCTGGAATGGTATTAGGGAAGAGGAATTTCAATTTACAGAGAAAAGTGCTGGGATTGATCTCCTTAAAGAATAGGTTTAATGGCGATATAATAAAAATATTCAAAGTTATGAGTAGCTTGAAAAGAGTTGAAGGAAGAAATAGTTGCCACTGGCAGAGGGAACATTAACCATAGGGTTGATTCGAGGTGAAGAATCACTGGTTGATATAGAGAATATTTCTTTTATAAAATGCAGCAAGTTGCAATGATCTAGAATCGAGTGGTTGAAAGGATGGTGAAAGCAGAAAGGGAAAATCATGCAAGCGAATAAGACCAAGTTGTATACCACTTCCAAAACCCTGTCACAATAACACACCAATGATTTTTTTGAAAATTGGCTAAGTGATTATGACTTATTGACAGCCACTGCAGTGGTGTTAAGGCATGTAAACGTAATTGTCTCTATATATTGTATTAAGGATGTAGAACAAATATTTTGAGATACTTTGGTGGAGAGATTCATAAATTTGAACAGAACATAAACAACCCAGGAGAGAACATTAGTATCCATTGTTGGAAAGAACAAAGAATGATTCCACCAGCTGATGGATATTTACAGCTTTATCCGAATTTACTGTGAAAAGTGAAGTCACATCAATATTGCATGAAAATGTAAGTGTTTTGCTTATAGACCTTAACAACTCTCTTCACAGAAATTTCGCTAGTTAAATGTTTACTCTGATTACATGAGTTAAATGTACAATTTATATTTATAATTATAACATAACATATAGGGAATTTACAGGATAAATATAGACATATGAATTAATAATAAAATAATAACTTGACCCAGGAAGTGCTGATTTAAAGGACTATAATTACAGCTGCTGATTGAAAAACTGGCACTAGGATTCAACCATGAACAAATAAAGGCCCCATGACCAACCTTGGAAAACCTAACCTTGGAGCCACCTGTGAACAAGTTAAATTTCTGGAATACTCATCAGGTCTGGGAACATCTGTGGAAAGAGAAACATAATTTTGATAAAGGGTCTCTGACCTGAAACTTAACTGTTTCTCTTTCCACAGATACTGCCCAGTCTGCTGAGTGTTTCCAGCAACTTCTGTTTTTATATCTGATTTCCAGCATCTGCAGTTTTTTCATTTCTCTTGCCTGAATGTGGGATCAGAAAGCAGCAACCTTGTATACAGAATGGAGGGTGCTGCCAATCACACCCACACCACCAGATTGTCACTGGTCTCCATCTCTCCAGCTTCCAATATACACATATGTGAAGAGATCTTTGAACCTAGATGTTGTGCTTTGGATTATACTGCCATAAAGATGCCATAAAATTGCCTGTCATGAGTAATATGGCTGATGTGTATTATGGAGATCGATAGGAGGATTGAATGAGTTTGGAGGTAGGTTTGCTCTTGGACTGCAAAGGTCAAAGATGGGGGCAATAGAAGATAGGATAGAGTGAATGGAGGGAGTTGGGAGTTTGCAGCTTGGATACTGAGAGATTGTGGGTCAGTGTAGGGCATGTACAGGAAGAATCACAGGACTATAAGCTTTTGTGGCAAGTACTTACCTCATTTCAGGGACATTGTTTGGAGTTTGTTTGCTCCAAAGCATTCAGCAGTGACCTGAAGCAGATTTTCTATTTGACTCCTGAGTATTATTAAGCCCCTTTATTTGAATTTGCAAATGGTCTAATGCTTGCTTCATGGACACAAGACGTCTTATCTGTCCTTAGCCAATCAGAAACAGGTTCACACTTTCTCTCTGCATGTTGGCACCTCAGGAGGATGTGTACTATCTGACAAGAATCTTTGCAAAGCCCATTTTAACTTACACTCATTCGATCTTTATTTTTACATGTCAACAATTATAATGGAAACTATCAATGTAAATTTGTCACACTATAATTATATTTTGTTGGTAATTTTGGCAAGATACATTCACTGGCAAAAGGGTGTAATTACCGTTTGATAAGTTTACAAAAGATATTACCGGTAAAAATGCAAAAAAATTCCACTAATAACAACTCTGTATAGGAAAACATAAGGTTTTTATCATAAAAGCATACTGCAAAATTACTCACCACTGCCTTGCTTGAGCTTTCTTGCAAGTCCCAAAGAAGAATATGATTATCAGCCAATGATGCTATCTTTTTACCATCTCCCATTGGCTCCCATAGTACACTGTAAGAGCAAAGTTCCTTTAATAACAAGCCCAGCAATATTCACCAATGCAGTTTTATAGTAACATGTTATAATAACCATGCCATACAAGCCTGAAGTTTTGGACAAATTAGAATATCAGGGAGTCGAAAACTACGTGGAACAATAGTAAAGGGATTTCGAGGCACTTTGCTCTTGTTGTATACAAATTGCTAACTTACAAAGGAAGGATATATTGCAATGTCCTAGTTATCCAAAGAGTTCTAAGTGGGGACTCATTGCAACTTGCAAATATTGGCGGCTGAAAGCCTGACCCTTCTCATTGGAAAAGTTAAAATTCAAGCATATATTCACTCAAATATATTCACATTAACTTCTAGATTATCTAACGCAAAATTTTGTTCAAGGTTTCTACCTTCTAAACGTAATGAAAAGTTAGGAAGTGGATATGGCAGAAGAGGTTAAAGCAATAAAGGTAAAGAAGGGATTAAAAACAACGAATCCACTTTTCTGAAGGCATGTCAAATCATCAGAATTTATTCATGGAAAGAATGATAAAGATACAGAGCATGTACGTAAGTGTGTTCCAATAGATTACAAAGCATCAAATCATCACTTTAAAATAATTGCTTGATAATTTTGACTGCTCAAACTCACTGCACTTGTAACTGTCACCTTACTTAAAGTGAACACAACTACTTCTAATGTCCTTGATAATGCCATTTTGAATGAAGTAAAATCAGAATTAATAATAATACCAAAGGGGTATCCACATTCAATCCAAAAACTTTGAAATCTAGTTACAAAACAAAAATCCTAAATAAAAATTAGAAATACTTGGCAACCAAATGTATATTTATGAGGATTCAAATTATGTTTCGTGAACCTTGGCTACTATGAAATTACTTTTCTGCTAAAGGCTTTACTGGCATATTTTCTGGTGTGTTACAGTTTAGTGAGAGGAATGTTCATTGCACATACTATCAGGACCATTAATTTATAATGACTAAGTAACTCAAGTTGCTTTTTTTTCTAAAATAAAGTTATTTATTCAAAGCCTAGTACAGCAGATGCAGGACAACTAAAATAAAACAGAAAATGCTGGAAATATTCAATGTCAGGCAGCATCTGCAAAGAAACAGAGGTCCATGATATGATAGGTTCAGGTGTGATAGGGGGATTTAAAATGGAGGGGGCATTGTATTATTGATCATGCAGACCATCACTGCAGTAGCAAGGGAGGATGTCATAGCAGACTCTTCAAATGAGACAATGTGGATAGAGCTCAGAAATAAAAAGAAATACAATCACTTTGCTGGGATTATACTACAGGCCTCCCAATAGTCAGCAGGAGATAGAGAAGCAGATATGTATCAAATTACAGAGGTTTGCAAGAGGAATGGGGTTGTTAGTGGAAGGGAATTTCAACTTCCCCAACATTAAGAAGGATCACTTTTGTGTGAAAGGATTAGAAAGGGTGGACTTTTTAAAGTGCATCCAGGAGAGGCTTTTGTACCAGTACATAGATAATCCTACGAGGGTGGGGCA
Source organism: Rhina ancylostomus (assembly GCA_030265395.1). Classification (NCBI taxonomy): domain Eukaryota; kingdom Metazoa; phylum Chordata; class Chondrichthyes; order Rhinopristiformes; family Rhinidae; genus Rhina; species Rhina ancylostomus. The sequence goes on along the minus strand of JARFYF010000002.1, from coordinate 72,951,052 downwards.
GTGCTAGACCTAATCCCAGGGAATGAAGCCAGACAAGCAGATGAAGTGTCAGCAGGCAAGCACTTTGGAGGTATTAACCTTAATTTGGACAAAGGACAAGGATAATCCTGAAATTAAATATCTGAACTGGGGGAAAGCCAAATTCAATGCCATTGGACAGAACCTGGCAAACATTGACAGCTACTTCTGGTTAAATCTACATGGGAAGTGAAATAGCAAGAGTTCAGGGCCAACTTTTCAGGGTGAAAGGTAAGGGCAGCAAGTCCAGGGAACCCTGAGTTTAAAAGGATATTGAGGGTTTGATGAAGTAAAAAAAAGGAATATGGCAGGTCTAGAACACCAAAAACAGGAGAGGCCTTTCAGGAGTACAGACAGTGTAAGGGGGTGCTTAAAAAATGAAATTAGGAGGGCAAAATGAGGCTGCAAAATATCACTGGCAGATAAGATTAAGGAAAATCCCAAAGCATTTTCTAAGTATTTTAAGAACAAGAGAGTAACCAGGGAAAGAATGGGGTCAATTAGGGACAGTCTCTGTATGGAGCTGGAAGATATGTGTGAGGTCTTAAATAAATACTTTTCAACTGTATTCACCAAGGAGAAAGGGAATGTATTTGGAGATTTCAGTTGGGACATTTAGAGCATATTAAGGTAAAAAATGAGGTGTTAGATATCTTAACAGGTAAAAAGTTGGATAAATCCCCAGGGCATGACGGGATGTATCCCATGCTGTTTATGGGAAGCAAGGGAGAAGGTTGCTGAGGCCTTGACTATTTAAATCTTTGCTTTTTGATTAGCTAAAGATCCTATCTGATGAATCTAATTGGGTTTTTTTTTTAAAGGGGTGAACTAACTATATTGATGAAAGTAGTGCAGTTTATATGGTTTGCATGGACTTCAGTGAGGCCTTAGAGCTCATGGGGTCCAAGGTAATAGGAAACAGTGGGTGATAGTGATGGTAGTGGGTTGCTTTTGTGATTGGAAGCCTGTGACCAGTACTGTATCACAGGTATTGGAGCCAAAGACTCTTGTTGTGTTTCTATGTACATTAAAGATTAAGAGGAATGATTGGCAAATTTCCAGATGACACAAAAGTTGTTGGTGTTGTTAGTCAGGAGGGTAGTCTTAGGCCACAGAATGATTTTGATCAGCTGGTAAATTGACCAGGGCAATGGCAAATGGAATTTAATCCTGATAAATGTTAGATGATATATTTTGGCAGTTTAATAAGCACTGGACGTATACCATAATGGGTTGCACCCTAGGAAGTATTCAGGAACAAAAGGATCTTGGTGTACAAATCAAAAGATCCCTATAGGTAGCAACACAGGTAGATTGAGTGGTGAAGCAGGCATCTGGGATGCTTGCCTTCATGAGCCAGAGCATAGAGTTTAAGAGTAGAGATGTTTTGGTATAATTTTATAAAATATTGCTTCAGCCACAACTGGAATACTGTTTGCAGTTCTGGAGCCACACTACAGGAAAGATGTGATTGCACTGGACTGGTGCTGAGGAGATTCACCAAGATGTTGTCAGGGACAGAAGGCTTGTGAGGAGAGGCTAGACAAACTGCGTGTGTTTTCCTTGGAGCAGAGAAGGCTTAGGGGAGACTTGATGGAGATGTACAAAATTCTGAGAGGCATGGCTAGTGTAGATAACAAAAACTTTTCCCCATGGCAGAGGAGTCTAAGACCAGAAGCATAGATTTAAGGTGAGAAGCAAAAGGTTTAGAAGGGATCTAAGCAATATTTTTTTTTCACCCAGAAGATGGCTGGAACCTGGAACACACTACCTGAGAAAGTAGAGGAGGAGAGTATTCTCACAACATTTAAGAAGCACCTGTGAGCACTTGAATCGCCAAGGCATAGTAGGCCATAGACCAAATGCTGGTAAATGGGATTAGAATAATAGATATTTGATGGTCAGTAATGGCATGGTGGGTCAGAGGATCTATTTCTGTGCTGTATATTTTATGACTTATGAGATTTCATCATAAGAGGTCTAATGAACTGTCATGCTCATTTTCTGTTTCTATATCTGATTACTGTTAATAATAACTTACTACTTAATTACTGCAATATTAATGGAGGTCATGCACATCCCAGCAGAACAATGCTATTAGTCCCAAACCCCCTGTCCTTATTTCCCTGTGCCCTGCACCTTAATCCATCTCACATTACTTCACTTAGATTCCTTTGCCATTTACCTAGACTGGAGGGAATTTACCGTGGCCAAATAACCTACCAGCATATCTTTAGGATGTGAGAAAACCAGAGTGCACTGTGGAAACACATGTAGTCACAGGGGAACATTCAAATACTCTACAAACAGCACCAAGAGGTCAAGATTGAACCTAGGTCCCTGAAGCTATAAGGCAGTAGCACGAGTTCATAAATCATTGTATGACCCTAAAATTATTTTTTATACAATCATAACTTCTGTTTAACGCCATTATTTCTTGATGTTTCCATCAAAATTCAACTAGTTTGAAAAACACATTTCCTAAAAGAAAAATATGTCTGTCTGACAATGTAGTTCTTGAAATGTGAACTAGGTATTGCAACTAAGAAATCAATGTTTTATCCTATATCTGTTTTAAAAATCTGTATATATACTTAGCCTGAATGAAGATTTTGGAACAAAGTAGTTTCAAGGTATTTTTCATCAGAAAATACTAAATATTATACTGGTACAGCTGACCAAATGGTTTGTGAAATTAGGTACAGTGTACATGATCAAGATGCACATTTCATATTCAGCTCAGCTATCCTTCAAATGCATGCTTAGGCTTTTAGGAGAGAACTTCAATTAAGGAACTGCAGATACAAAATATATTTCAGTGGATAACGGAAAATTGCAAAATGTGGATTTTTTTTTACCAAGACTTTATATTAGGCATTGGAAATTTTAGATAATTGAGAAATAAAACTGTAGAATTTTTAAAGCAAGCATTCAAAATGATTTGGGGGAATTAGGCAGCCAGCCTATGCAACCACAAGGAATTATGTTTTCGTTATGAAAAATTAGCTATTTTGGGAAATAGCTTAAGACCTCAAAGAAGATCATGGTACACAATTAACCCACGCCCATTCAATTTATTGCAGACAGCACATTAAACTGTTGCTACCTACTGCTTTCTATGATTGCTGCCTATACCCCAGCACTACCAGTGCTGTTCATTAGCTACATGTCTCATCAGGGAGCCAAATATCTTGGGCTGCTGTAAGTAGTAATTGGGGTCATTTGAAAAATTAATCTCTGTGATACTTTGAGAAATAGTCAAACATTCAAACTAAGGTCTACCAAGGTTTTCTGACAGTACACTGGAGATCTCAGTGCAAGATGCCAGAATACCAGCCTTCAGACAAACGTCCAGGAAGCAGTAGGAACAGGTAGCAGTGGCAGTCAATGCCAAAGAGGTTGCTGCTAAAACAAGAATGCAGTGACGGAAGATTGAACCATAGTTTTCAAGCTTTTGGGTTCAATCTTCAAACAGCATATCCAAGCAACTATACCCAGTAGCCTTATCCAGTGAAACATCAATCGAACAATCTAATCTATTAATCAATATTCAGTCCTTCATTTCAAATGCACTCACTCGTGCAGTGCAGAAGCCTTGCACTCCAAACTTACACACCTGGCAATTATCAAACCATGACAGTCACATTACTCAAGATGCTCACTGATTTGCTTCCTTCTTCCTTCCAGGAAAACATGTCACCACATAGTAGGGAAAAAAAACTGACAGGAGTCAAGTTACTCATAGAGGAGATAGTGTTGACTGTCATAGGAAGGGACATAGCTAAAACCATGATCACTAGCAGTAATGGAGGGATTGATGATGGGGGTAATGTATACATCTGATCTTCCTTTTTTAATTCTCTGTCATCCCTCCATCCCTTCTGATTGAGAAGTTTTAAATGTTCCTTTTTCTTTCTCTTCTTCTGTCATCTGAATGCAACTCTTATCCCTTTCCCATTTCAAATACTTAGAAATTAAAACCTTTCTAGTCAGAGGAGGACGGAGAAGAAAAGCAGAGAAGAGACACAATCATTTGATCTTATGGTACTGACCACCAGCTCAGGGACTGACACAATGCATAGTTTAGAGACTACAACAGAACGACAAATTTGATACATCAATCCAGAGAAGAAATCTGCAATTCTTGTCTGAAGTCCCACTATCAGTGTCAAAGAGCATGAAGGAATCCAGCACCAATTCAGCAGAGGGCAGTATCCAGAACTTATAGTTCATTCTTTTTAATATGGAAGAGCAGCACAACCGTGGTGCCATCATGTTGCAATATTGAATTACCAATATTACAGTTTCAAACAAAGATTTTAATGCTGCTTACAATTTCACCCTTCTACCATCACAATTCTAGCCACCACTGTTCTCAGAGACTTCTATTTCATCACGTTGTCATAAATAGATCACCAAGACTGTGGAAGTGACAGCAGCTCTATGAAGAGCTGTGCCTATTTCTCCATTAGAATTTTACCATTTCTGCTCCCATACACAACACTCTTCAGTCTTTTTGCTGTTGCCCATATGCTGACAGGGTACACAGACATCTGTAGCTCAGGCCTAGATGTTGCTCTTCAAGCCAGTTTCATTAGCCCTAGAGCTCACAGAGGTTGCTCTCCAAGGCTATTTTTAATCTTAGCTGAAGGTTTCCATCACTGCTGCAGCCTTCCTCAAAGGACCTCAATGGAGCACAAGGAGAGACAAAGGTCCATGTAGAATACAGACATTATGAGAATACAGAAAGATGATTAATTAATTCCACTTTATTCAATGATTGCATTTGGTTAGAATGCACATTTTGTGGTCATTTTCATTTCTTGTGTAATATTTTTCTACCGAAATTTTTTTTAACCCAAAAAAAAGATAACATGACATCAGTTGTAGAGGAATAGCAAGGAGTATTGGTGCATTGGATAGCCATCACTGAGGTTACTGATGAATAATTTAAATTTGAAGAACCTGGACAGAAGGCAGTTGAACATCTTACCACTTTACCGCTTCCCTACTTGCTGCTGTCTTTAGTACTCCTTCATTTTCATATCTACCTTTCTCCCTGCAGCTTTACCGTAAGCCATGTCATGCATGAGGAGTTAATTGCAGATGTTCAAAATTAGTCCTTGAATTGAAATGATGGTTGAAACATAAGTAGAAGTGAGGATGGGACAAAATGAATGAATAGTAATTTGGAGCCTACTTCCATTATCATCGGCAAATGCCAGTATGATGCATTACCTATGGCCACACATTAACATTGTGGAGCAGTATCTCCTCATGAAAATAGCCAAGTTCACACAAACCAGGTCAGTCTTAACCTACACCACTGGAAGGTTACCATATGCAAAAAACTTTATGTTCACTCTGCCTATTTGTCAATGAGAGCAGAATATGATGAAATGAACAAATATGATGAAAGTGTTGTTTGTGTATGGACAGTCTCAAATGACCTCCTTCATGAACTGAGAATCACACACTGCACCTTGTGGCTTGCAGCAGTCTAAAAGGAGCTGGATACATAAGTTAATAGAAACAATCCACTTTGATTCTTGTACTTTGAATCTTACTGCAGCTTAGAGAACTGCCCCCATAAAAATTCTGATCTGGCTGGTAGTGCTT
>JARFYF010000002.1:72934591-72945393 GCA_030265395.1 Rhina ancylostomus | reverse complement strand
TACGTTCAGCACAAGCTCTGCCTTAAAACATGTGCTGTAAAGTCAGTAGTGCCTTCATTTTGCCGCCTTGAATGCTGACTGCATAAGCACAAAATCTCTTGCACAAATAGTGTCTTGTGCACTTCCAACAGAAGCTTGCACACACTCCGAGCTCTATTTGAGTCTTGTTGGATGTGCGGCACTGAAAATAAAATGGATTTTATTGGGTCTCATGCTTGTGAGAAAGGCATGGAGCTTCAACCTGGAAAAAAGCCATTTTAGTACCATTTCTGGGGAGTAATGGCTACTGCAGGTGCAGTTTCCAATGAAACATGCACCTTGAAAAATGTGACTATTTTTTTAACGTACATTGAGTTGATTACAGGTGCTATCAAAGGCCTGAAAATTAGCCTTTTTTTCCATTAAACACAAGTTAAAACTTAATACATTTAAACTATATATCCAACATTCAATGATTGTCATAATTAACCAATTACAATTGCTGCAGATTTATTAATGAAATAAACAGATTTGGGGTATAATGAAAAGGATATCACAAATTATTGCATTATTTGCTTGAAACATTTCAGTCTCATTATTTCATATCTTGATGTGCATATTCCCCAGTAACATTTACCTTAATCAGCTGCACGTTAGAATAAATTAAAGTTAATAACTTGTTAAACTGAGCAGAAAACTGATGGATAATTACTTGAATAAAATAAAATAGTTTACTAGTGTAAGACATAAACAAATTAATTGTGGCTTTTTTTTAACTGAATATTTCTTTTTTTTCCACAGGATTTTTTATTGTTTGGATGTTACAATTAAACATTTCACACAGTTCCATCCTGAAGGAAGCATTTGAAATCTTTTAAATCAATACTGAGCGACCTACCATGAAATGTTGCCATGGGCTGTGTTGTCAAGGTGACAAAGCAGCTCTAAGGTCTGTGGGTTGCTTGATGAATCATCAGGAGATTCATGACTGCCTGATTCCAATTCCTTCGGCATACGCCACACAGCAGCACACGTCAGGACTTTGCTGTCCGAAGCTAAGCACCAAAGAGAAAAAGATTGGCTGTCAACAAATCTTTTAATAAATGTGTTGAAAATTTAACTCATTGTACTCCCAGGTGCAGCCAGCTTTAACAATAAAATAAGGAGAACTCATTTATTTAATAAAGCAACCAGCTCAGTTACAAGCATAAAAATTATGTGTTTACACAATAATAATCTAAGCTGATCTTTGTCAAAAATTCTGTTTTATAATCACTATTTTTGCTGGTGATAACCTGCTCAATTCTACATTGGACTACAATTTGCAGCTCAATGATCATTAATGGCTGTATATCAAGGTTAAATATAATTAAATATTTGAATTAAATATTAACCATCATATTATAATGAAGCAGTAGAGAGAGAATACTACAACAGATTTCATTTAGAAATCTGCAGGTATTTGTGCTGCAATCTGAAACAATGGTTTCTGAGGTTAGACAAATTTAATATTTTATGTGTTTCAGACACCCCTTGGTGTTTTCAAAAGGGCATTGTGAAATTGATTGTACCGGTATCATACATCTAACGTCTTGTATTCTTCCATCATCGACACAATCATTTTATCCCAAGTTACATGTACAAAAACTAAATGATTCCATACTGGAACTTACTTAATTGCAATTTAATAACCTTGGTAAGTATCTTGGAAAAAAGGTTTCTTGAAATCCAGTTAAACATATATTTTCATTAAAACTTGCAAACATTCAAAAAGAAAAAAAAATCCCTCCTGCTTTAAATCCTTCATCAATTGCTTATTAACAAAATGCCACCCACCCCCTCTTCAAATATTCCTGAAAGTGCTAGCTAAAAGTGGGAACACAATTCCTTGCAAGTACTCTTTAACCAAATCCAGCTGCACTTCCCATGAATACTCTTTGAGGGTTAGTGTCAGCAAATTCTTGAAATGTGGTACCATGACAGGGAAACCAATCCTGTCCTTACCTGAAGTGTGTACATGTCCATTTCCCTGGGAGGTAACACAGGGAGTTCTAAAGCATGATTAAGAATGGAAGCCCTGGCTGAGAATTCCTCTCTCTAAATCAAGCGGTTGAATGCTAACTGTAGAGTCTGATTGTTTTAAAGAGCTTGCGTGGGGTTTGAATTAAAAATTAATGAATCTGTCAGATAACAATCAGACAGAATGTGAATAGGGAACTGTGCTCTGTAACAGCTTGGTGACATAACATTACAGAGAAGAAGAAAACGGGTTCAATTTCTGATTCTTTATCTCCGCTTTTCATAATCTCACCTAGTGCATCCTTAGAGAATATTTTGTCCAACAGGTAAGAAATAATTGGTGTCCTGAGCAATCCATTAATACCATCATCAAAAAGTAGCTCTAAACCAACACATTTAGAAGGCTCGAGGTGGATCAATTCCTTCTTCCTTTGGATGAATCATAGAGGTGTACAGCACAGTAACAGACCAACCGTAATGCTCAGCTACGCTACTTCCATTTGCCTGCATTAGGCCCATAGCCCTCTACTTCTTTCCTATCCAGGTACCTGTCCAAATGTCTTTTATATGTAATAGTATTTGCCTCCACTACCTCTTCTGGCAGCTTGTTCCAACTATTCACCACCCTCTGTGGGGAAAAAACTTTAGCCTCCTTTGCCCAGGGAAAAAGATTCTGACTAACTATCCTACCTATGCCCCCTCAACAATTGTATAAACCTCTATAAGGTCAAAGCTCAACCTACTATGTTCCAGTGAGAATAAACCTTGCCCATCCAATCTCCCCTAATAACTGCAGCCCTCCATTCCAGACTTCCTGGTGAGTTTCTTATGCAAGGAGGGTAAAAGCTGCAAAGATGATGCATTTTAAAGAGGTTTATGAATTTGTTTTTTAAATTGCAAAAATAGAACCAAGAGTCAGATTTGCCACAAATAAGATGCAAATCTGTATTACAGTTTCAACTTAAAATAAAGTCAAATGAAGAAAAGTATGCTGCATCATTTTAAGTAGATTTTGTTTATGTATCTTTGCAAATGGTTCATTTTTTTTAAAAAAGATTGTAAAGTTCATCCTTTTCTTTGAAGAAAAGCTTTTTTAAAAAACAGAACTATTTTAGCATCTGCAGGAATAATTGCAGGTTAAATTTAAAATTAATGTTTTTATATGAACCTTTACAAGATTTGTTTCACAGATTTTTGGTTTTGATGTGGTGCAAGCTCCATGCATTTATCTTTCAAAAAGCTGCTGCTTAGGCTTTTGATTTGAGTGGGGTTTACTAGTTTTGATCAGTTTTCAACAAGAAAGATATGGTTACAATATCAACTGATGCCTTTCTGACTTGGGTAATGTTCAATAGTCTTAAGATGCTGCCTAATTTTTTTTTTGCACTGTGCATCTGTTTCCCTGCTGAATCCAGATACAGCTACTGGGAAGATAATGTACTGCACACTTTTTAATTTAGCTATTAACCACACACAGGCAGTTCATTCCATTTGATTTGATACTTGTAGGGCGTGATGCCCTGCCTCATTTCATTCTAAATGTTTTTCTTTGTACTGTTATTTTTTTTGTAAAGACGTACACTTAAAAAAGAAATTTATTAATCTGGCTACTGTGACTTGAACAGTTAATTTACCAGCTATCTCCCTCACTCTTACACAATTTTATATTATGTCCCCTGCAGATTTCTTGCTTCTGTTTCAAAAATCCTCCTATGCACTCAACTTATTGTGGATTTTCTAGTGGAAAGAAAGCCTGTGTTATCATTACCAGCAGCAAGGAAAATCAATAGAGCTGATCAGGGAGACTCCATGCTGCTACAGGGATAGTGAGCATTGAGTGCAAAGGGGGAAGGGACAGAAAGGAATGGGAAACAAGACAAAGAAGAACAAGAATAAACCTGTTTAGAAGCCCACAAATAAGTCAGAGGGAGACAAGAAAATTAGGAAGGATAGAAAAAGACAAAAAGAATTTGAAACAGGGATAAATGGCAGGTAAAAGAGAAAATTTCATATTTGGTATTTTAGAAACACATAGAAATTAAAGTTGGTCTTGCTATATTAGCACCTTTTTCAAAAAACTATTTTCACTATTAACATTTGTAAATAGATTCTGACAATAGAAGTATGATGCCAATATTCTTTAAGTTAGTTAAATAATGAACACCAAACATAATATTAAGGTATGTATGTACTGCTTCTGGTAGAAACACTTTGAACCACTAAAATTAAAAGCAGAGACAAGATGTACAGGGCAACAAGTTTTATAAAATTATAAAATAATAAAATAGTTTAAGAAGGGTCCATGAATATCTTGGCAGTTCAAGTTCAACAGTTTTTGATAATGTATTATCATTGTAAAAAAAATACACAGATCAAATAACACCAGACAATCAATTGGTAAATATTTCAAAGTATATTTCTTGGAAATTCCAAGTTTTATGATCTATCCTAATGAGTTCTGGATTGCTCAAGCTTGCTTCAACCCTCTGGGTTTTAAGGGAAAGCTATATAAGAGAGAGAAAGGAATGACATATGTTGATAAATTGAGATAGCTGCCATGTATAATGGGAAGAGGCCTGTGTACAGTAAGAATAGCACAGAACTATTGGATCACTTAAACTGTTTTGATGATATAAATTCTATGCAGTTCTATGTAAATACTTGCCATGAATAGCCCCAGAACCTGACTATCACATTGACAGTCTAAACCATCATATGAAGTTCCTTAGGATATTGACCAGATGGCAAATAAATTTTCCCTATGCAATCCAATTTATTCAATTACTTCCAAACCAGCTGCTGCCTGCAGTTCACAACAATAATCTTCAAAATTCAACACAAACCCACTCCTCTGAAGCCCAAGTTTGCAGTTTCAATGAACCAGGAAACTAACAGATATATTTGCATTGCATACTCCATGGTAGTATGAAGAAAAGGGCATAAAAAGTGCCTGGGACAAAAGCCTAGCTATCAAATTACAGAGGAGAAAAGGCAACATGTATGGAAGTCAATGTTCATGAATTCTACATTCCCCTCTTCTCTCTGAAGACTTTTTCCAGGAATCATGACAATGTTCATTGTTAATCACAATTTAGAGTTAAAAATACATAATTTGCAAACAATACTAAGTTGTCCAGAAGTAGAAAGATCACGGGATGGAATGCAATTACACACAACTTGTCTTCTTAGGCTGCTCCTCAGTATCAAAGGATGATTTACTTCCACACCAGTTTTAAGGGTTCTAAGGTGGTTGATGAGGCCAATGTGAGAACAGCAGACTCCTTCACAGGTGAAGGGGTAAACAGGTGGGTGAGTTTTGTGGCAGTCCGCTCCTTCTGTCACTTATGCAAGGCTTCTCTGTGCTCCTGATGTATAGAATCAAAGTTCTAAATAATCCCAAATGCTTCTTCTCCATTTTGAACATCATACACAAGAGATTCCTAGGAGTCACTGCAGATGATTTTCTCCAAGGAGGCTTTGGTCACATCGTTGATTTTTTTCCTCTATCTAGTAGTGTCTGACTATGCCAGATATCTGAATTAGGTGTCTGTCTTGCAGTACAAATGTTATTTGTCATTTATCACCCTGTACCTGAATGGTGTCAAGATCTTGCTGCATGCACCATGGACCTTCATTTTCTGAGGAACTGTGAATGGAACTGAATTGAGTGCAATCAGCAAATACTCCCACATCCCATCTTCTAAAAATTCATTGTTGAAGTAATCAGGTTGCATGGACCTAGGGTGCTGCCTTGAGGCCTCCAACAACCATCATCATCATTTTTGTGTCAGGTATGATTCCAACCCATGGAGTATTTTTCTGTTATTGTCCCATTGACTCAAGTTTTATTGAGGGTCACTGATGCCACTCTTGGTCGATTGCTGCATTGATATCATAGGCAATCACTCTCACCTCACCCCTGGAATTCAGCTCCTTGGTTCATGTTTGGATCAAGACTGTTAACAACCTCCGCAGCAGAGCAGTCCTGATGAAATCCAAATTGAGTGGCATTGAGTAGGTTATAAGAACATGAGAAATGGGAGGAGTAGGGAACCCAGCACTTCATCAATAACATAGCTGATCTTCCAACTTACACAATTTTAATACACTATCCTCTTATCCCTTGATTGAATGAATTAAATATTTTGAATAAATTAAATGATTAAGCCTCCACAGCTCTTTGAGGTAGGCAATTCCAAAGATTCAAGCACCCTCTGCGCAAGTAAACACTGTTTATTAGCATATCCACAATCCCTTCCATTAGTTGCTGATGACTGAGAGTTGACTGATCGGACAATAATTAGTGGTATTGAATTTGTTCTGCTTTTTGTAGGCAGGGCACTCCCAGACAATTTTCCACATTGTTGGGTCAATGTCAATACTAATACTGTAACTATTCTGGAAAAGCTTGGCTGGACTCATGGCTAGTTCTGGAGCACAAGTCCTCAATGATACAGCTGGGTTGTTCTCTCATAGTCACTGCTGGTATCCGGTGCTCTCACCTGTTTCTTTATATCATGTGGAGTGAATCTAATGATGTCGCAATGGATCATTCACTTGGCAACTATGGTGGAAAATGACTGCAAGCATTTCAGAATCATCTTTGGTATGCAAATTAGGCTCTGCCATCATTAAAAATGGCAGAGAAGTGCACTCTTTTCAAAATAATATCATGGGTCACAGTTTAATGTCCTGGTCAAAGGTGGCACCTCCAGCATTTTAGCACAAAACACTGCACTGAAACATCAATCTAGATTACCATCACCAATTTGCATACTAAGACTCAATTCCTCACTCTTCTGCCACAATTTAAAAATGAGATTGTAAAGCTTCTCTAAGCTTTAAAAAGGAAGAAACTTAGCAAAAGAACAAACAGATAAAGTAAAGAAAATAAGTAAAGGAATTTAAAATAGCAAAAACAATAAACAAATAATTTTTATGTCTTCACAATGAAAGATAGAAAAAAAATTGAAGAATGAGGAACTTTAAGAATTTGGTATTCCTCAAGGAATAATACTGAAGAAATTAATGGGACCAAACACCAACAAATCTGCACCCTATTGGCAACATTCTAGAGATGGCAACAGAGATAGTAGATGCATTATTTGTCAAATTCCCCACATTTTACAATGATCCTCACAGATTAAAGGGAGCAAATGCAATCTTGCTATTCAAGAAAGAAAAAGAAAATAGTTAACTACAACCTAGTTAGAATCAGATCAGAATCAGATGTCCTTATTAGTCACATGTACATCGAAACACACAGTGAAATGCATCTTTTGCATAGAGTGTTCTGGGGGCAGCCCGCTATTGTCACCAGGCTTCCAGTGCCAACATAGCATGCCCACAACTTCCTAACCCGTAAGTCTTTGGAATGTGGGAGGAAACCACAGGACCAGAGGAAATCCATGCAGTCATGGGGAGAACGTACAAACTCCTTACAGACAGTGGCCAGAATTGAACCTAGGTCACTGGCGCTGTACATCACCAGAAGGGAAAATTCTATTAGGGATGTGATAAAGACCTTTCTGAAAATCATGGATTTGCAGACAAGAAATCTTGTTTGATACTTTTCATGTTATAGCTTTTTTGAGGCTGTAATAAGCAGGATAGATAACTTAGAACAGTACAGTACAGGAATAACAACAGGGCCTTTGGCCCATGATGTCTGAGCCAACCATGATGCCATTTTAAACTAGTTCCACCTGCCTGTGCATGACAAGTTGAGAACAAACGGATCATCATAAATAAAAACAGAAAATGCAAGAAAAACTCAGCAGATAAGGCAGAATCTGCAGAAAAAGAAACAGCTAATGTTTCAGGTTGAAGACCTTCATCAGAACTGAGATAGAGAGAAAACAAGTTGGTCTAGGTAACACAGAAGGTGAAGGAGAGCAATGGGTAGAACAGAGAGAACTTCTGTGATAAGGTGAAATAATAATATAGCTATTAAGGGGCAGTTAAACTCCTTTGTCTGTGTAATACTGTATTTGGCTTCCAAAAGGCATTCAATAAGGTACCGAGAGGAGGGTGTTACATAAAATTTGGGTTCATGGGATTCAAAGCAATACATTAGAGTAATTAAGGATTGGTGAAAGCAGGAAAGAAATGGGTCACTTTTGTTCTGGCAAGATTTGAATCTCAGCTAATTCAGTCTACATCAATCGCTTCAATGAGGGGGCTAAGCAATCAGTTAGTGAGAAAATATGCTGAGGAGGTTACTCGGAAAACAGAGATACAAGACAGGTTAAATGAGCAAATGAGAATGCAGCATTTGAAACAATGTGGAGATCTGTTACATTTGCACTTTAGTGGGAACAAAAGTAGAATACCTTATAAATGGGGAAAAATTGGTTTTCAGGGGACTCTTGTAACCTTGTACTCAAATCACAAAAAACTGACAGAAGTATAGTGAATGGAATGTTATCCATTTGTGATAAAAAGCTCCTGAATATAAGCCTTATGATAAGTATATAGGGTTATAGTCAATGCACACTCTGACTACTGTGTACAGTTTGATCTCCTTCCCAAAGAAGTATACCTAAGACATGCAAGGACTTAGTTATCCCAAAATACATGCATTACCCCAGCAGAAGCTCATCCCATAATATTAAGGATGCACAGAATGCACTTCCCAAGCTACCAAATGCAAATTCCCGTGAACACCTTGAGGAATGCAATAGAGTTTCTCTGGACAACATCAAGGATGGGGTATTTGTCCTATGAGAAAAAAAAAGGTAAACAAAGCTGACGATCATCAGAGGTTAAGGAACAGGGGAGTGTGGATCAATACTTTAATACATTCAAGGCAGAGATTGTTAGATTTTTGAATCAGTGTGTAGTGCAGGAGGATAGAAATGAGGTAAAATATCAGCTCTGAGTTTTCTTGTGGTGAAGCAGACTTGAAAGACCAAATAACTTAATTCTACCTTCTCCCATGATTTTATGTGACAATAAAATGTGAAAAGGATATGCAAATATTTACCATTGGACAAAACAACTAAATGGGATTTAACATAAGTAAAGGTTTTAGAGCCTTTTGCCTTTGAGTCTCACCTCTTTCTTCCCAATTCCAATTAAACTGCTTAAATCCAAACTAAATTCCACCTCCCCTATTCCATTAGCATTGTAAATGATTCCCTCCTCAAATACTTCCTGTCAGTCATCATCACCCACTCATCAGAGAACCCACTCAACTGCTTTCAAGAGACAGGACCAAGGTAATTTTCCAGATTTTCAGTCAGATGCCACAGTTATGGTGAAACATGGTTAGTAAAGACTGGTATCTGTGGACATGATGCTCTCAGGAGGAAATCAATAAGGTTCTGGCTGCAGACGGCTGTAAATATTTCAGCCTTTTGTTAGGTTATTAACCAGACATGACAGGTTTTATCAAGGGTACAGAGCTTTGACCCAAATTTTGCACATTACCATCCCACTCTAAGCTCCGTTTCTTCTCCCAATTCCTCAACTAAATTCCAAATCCACATCCACCTTGCCATCACTACATGGTTAACACACTCCAATCAAACTTATTCATCTGTCAAAATAATGCAGACTTCTGTGACCGTCATCCCCTTTTATTCCCTTCTCTACCAACCAGCACAGTGTGACTATTCTTGATAGGTCCACTTTTATCTCTGTAGCCAGAGGATTGTCAGCACAGACTTCTTTATTAAGATTATACCACAAAAAACATGAAGATTATTTCACTGAATGAAAATGGGAAGATAAATACAAATGAGTACACAATAAAAATACAGTAGTGGAATCTCTGGGGGGTATTGGGAGGGGTTGTCATAATTCTCTTCAAATCATTTTGAACTAGGGTTTTGAAGAACCACCTTCATTTAACACTCTGAACATCTGAATTACCTTTATTGCGGAAATTTCTTGATGGGGAGTGTTTGCAGAAATACTGCAAACCAGAACAGGCAAGTTTAACATATAGATTGTTGGGATGAACAGAAGATCCATTTTCTGCATTCCCTTAATCAATTTTCTCCGATACCTCATTAAAATTTCCATTTGTCAAACAAGATTTGCCTCAAACAAATCCTTCCATCTCTCCTCACCAAAATCAAACCTCTTTGTGTCTATTTTTTTCCCTATTTTTCCCAAATGCTTTCCCACCACCAAAATTGAGATAATTAAAGATGTTCCTACTACCCCTTTCAGTACAATAGTGGCACATAAGGTATTTTAGAGTCCTCTGGAACCTAAAGGAAGAATTGGAAGAATATGGAAAGCCTTTCTACAATCTTCACTCCCACTCCCTTTAAACAACCATGAATATATCTCATTTACATTCAGTACACCTAGACTTTCTAGTATCTCCTCCTGAATCCATCTATTACTTCTACCAACGATTTTGGCACCTTCCTCTTCATCGGTTGAAAAAAATGTGCAAAATACCCAAAATATTCCAGCTGTGCCCTCCAACTTCTTGGTCGCAAAGGGGCTCCTGATCTTTTTTTTAAAAAAGGTATAAATTTATGATAGGGATAATTGAGGGAGTGGACCTGAAAGACCAGCAGTGAGAATTGGAGAGATAATGTAGGCTATCTGGATTTTGGAGGCAGAGGCTGGTGGTAGCAGAATAATAATGGAGGTTAGGAATCTGAAAAGTGTTTTCAATAGGTGTTGGGGGAAAATCATGGTTGGGGATGGTTTGTAGTCCTTCAAACTACAAATGGTTGGGGAATGTGCTTTGCCTGATCAGCTTGTTAGGGTGGGTGAAAGCACTCCTGCTCCCAAATCCAGTGCTGCAAAAGTACTTATGGATCTTGCCTCTTTTTCCCCAG